>OY821764.1:29402299-29997836 GCA_963682095.1 Potentilla sterilis
ATATCTATGGTGGCCCACATAATGTTTTTATGGGAAACAATGACACTATTCATGTTTCTCATACCGGTACCCTTCCTCTCTCCTTAGGAGATTCTCATTTCTCTCTTCGTAATGTCTTTCAAGTTCATTCTATTCGTAAAAATCTCTTATCTGTTGCTTGTTTCACTAAAGATAATCTTGTTTTCTTTCTTTTTGCTCCTGACTTATATAAGCTTTATTGCTTACGCTCTGGTCGTTTATTGTTTCAGGGCCCATGTAAAGATGGCCTCTATCCTCTACCTGTTTCCGACCTTTCTACTTCACCTCCTCAAGCTCTTGCTACCGTGTCCTCCTCTCTTTGGCATACTCGTCTCGGTCATCCGTCATCGTCTATTTTAGCTCGTCTTGCTTCATCTCTTGGTTCTAAGTCTTCTTTTAAGTTTTTTGTAATGAATGTGCACTTAGTAAGTCGCACGAATTTCTGTTTCCTTCTAATAATGAGTTTGCTTCAACTCTTTTTCATATAATTCATAGTGATGTTTGGATGGCTCCTGTTTCTTCTTTGAGTGGCTTTAAATATTATGTTCTCTTTACCGATGAACACTCTCGATACACTTGGGTTTATCCTATGCGGCGTAAAAATGAGGTTCTTACACATTTTCGCACTCTTGTTGCACTCATCCATAATATCTTTCAGGGTTCGGTCAAATATCTTCAAAGTGATAATGGAACGGAATATGTGAATCATGCTTTCTCCCATTTTTGTTCTTCTCTGGGCATTCAACAACGTTTTTATTGCCCACACACTCCTCAACAAAATGGTCTTGCTGAGCGTAAACACCGTCATATTGCGCGCCTCTATTGTCCGCACTCTTCTTCTTACCTCTAATACTCCCTAAGAACTTTGGGTTGAAGCCGTTGGTACGGCTGTCTATCTTATTAATCTTCTTCATACCCCCACACTCAACTGGGAAACACCATACTCTCGTCTTTATACACGTCCTCCCTCTTATTCTTCTCTTCGTGTTTTTAGTTGTTCTTGTTTTCCTCATCTTGGTGCCTATGTTTCCAACAAACTATCGAGTCGTAATCTTGAGTGTGTTTTCATCGGTTATAGTCCTCAACACAAAGGCTATCGTTGCCTTGATCCTTCTACCAATCGAGTCTACATCTCTCGTAATGTTTTATTTAATGAAACAAGCTTTCCTTACAAGTCTTTGCAGGTTCACAGTACCGAGCCACTTGAACTTATGCCTCTCCGATCAGCCTTGGCACGGGCCCAATTGTTCCGCCCACCTATGCAGCCTACACAGCCTCCAAGTGTGGCTCCATCTGATCCGTCCACAACCTCCTCCTTCACTCTTATTGCACGCAACCTCATCATGCGTCCTCCCCCTACTGCTCCGGCCCAACCCGATCGTTTTCGTCGAATCTATACCCGCCGCTTCGCCGCCGTTTTTCCTCCGCCACCTCCTCTTCCTACCGTGGCCGAGCCTTCCTCTCCTTGCTCCCCTACCAGACCTTCTGCCTCTGTCCTCTCTCCAACCGACCCCGCTCCGGCCTCCCAAGCTCCGGTCGAACCAGCGCCAGCCAACGCCGCTCAGGCCGATCCAGCCCTGGCTCTGGAGGTCCCCGACCCAGCCCCAGCAGCCCCCGACCTCGCTCCAGTCCCTGTCATCCCTCCTCCTCCGATGACCACCCGTCTGCGTGATGGCATAGTCAAACCCAAAATTCGATATGATGGCACTGTAAGATATCCAATTCCACATGCCCTTTCCACTGTTATTGCTAATATGGAACCAACATGCTACTCTCAGGCCTCCAAATCGGCGGAATGGTGTTCTGTTATGGTCGAGGAAATTAATGCCCTTTTGAAAAATCAAACTTGGTCTCTTGTTCCTGCATCCTCTTCTCAGAACACTATTGGTTGCAAGTGGGTATTTCGGATTAAGCATCGTCCTGATGGCTCGGTGGAACGCTATAAGGCACGTTTAGTAGCCCAAGGTTTTCACCAACGTCAAGGCATCGATTATGCAGAAACATTCAGTCCGGTGATCAAACCTGCAACCATTCGCACAGTGCTTGCCATTGCCGTTTCTCGAAGCTGGTCACTTCGCCAACTTGACGTTAAGAACGCTTTCCTTCATGGGTTTCTTACTGAGGATGTTTACATGACCCAGCCTCCCGGCTTTTTCGACCCTGATTGTCCGACACATGTCTGTAAGCTTCATAAGTCACTCTACGGTCTCAAGCAAGCTCCTCGTGCGTGGTTTACTTGCTTCAGTACTTTTCTTCTCTCGGCCGGATTTCGTCAGAGTAAGGCTGATCATTCCCTATTTATTTTTCAATCTGGCCCTCACACTATTTACTTGCTCCTTTATGTGGATGACATTATTATTACTGGTAGTCATGATCACCTCATTGAAAGTTTCACTGCGGCTCTTAGCCGTGGTTTCGACATCAAAGACTTGGGTCGTCTGCACTACTTTCTTGGCTTGCAGGTATCTAGTTCGTCTCGTGGTGTTCATGTCGACCAAATGAAATATGCTCATGACCTCCTCAAGAAGTATGATCTCCTCCTCAGTCAACCTGTTAGCACTCCAATGGTCACCAAACCACCTCTTTCGGTTACTGATGGTGATGTTCTTGCTAATCCCACTGCCTTTCGTGAGCTTGTTGGATCCCTTCAATACCTCACAATCACCCGACCATATATTTCCTTTGCTGTGAACTCTGTTGCTCAGTTCATGTGTCAACCGCGCACCACCCACCTTGTTGCTGCCAAACGCATCTTACGCTACATCAAAGGCACTCTTGATCATGGCCTCTTCTTTCAACCACAACGCCAACCAGTCACACTCTCTTCTTGGTGTGCACATTAGCTTCCCTATTTTGCTACATTGTGACAACCTCAGTGCCACCTACATGGCCTCCAATCCTGTGTTTCATGCCCGCACCAAACACATAGAGCTTGATTATCACTTTGTTCGAGAGAAAGTCACGCTTGGCAGCCATCGTGTTTGTTTCATCCCCTCCACTGATCAGCCTGCTGATCTCCTTACCAAACCTCTTCACGAAAACCGTCACAAGCTCTTCTTTCTCAAACTTGTTCGTCCACGGCCGCTCAGTTTGCGGGGGGATGTTAGCAACATTACCTCTTCATCACAAAATCAAATCATGAGCGAGATTGACTCTTCTACATTCAACACCAGATTGTAACAATGCTTAGATTGAGTAATCTGTAGTTATAGTCTTTATTGTAAATGATACTTTCCTGTAATAGCTCAACATGTACAACTATATAATCTGTATACTGTAATCAGTTTATGATCAAGGAAATTACATTTCTACAATTGTCATAGAAAAACCAGAGGTGATCCGTCATAGCTCGTCCCAGCGTTTCATAAAAGCTAGATTTTACTCGCTTAAATGTTAACTCTTGTCCATCTACTTTCACGCTAAAACTAATTTGATGCACATTCTGAAAAACTGGTGGTAACTAGCGGTGTCCATGTACTGCAAAAACAAAACAGAGGACAAATCCAAGGAACTCCTTATTAGACCAACCTGGATGCAGATCGATACTTACGGAAGCTGCCACAGTTTGGTGATTGAACCACTCCGGAATTTCATTTCTAGGAATAACGAATTGAAATGGTGAGTCCCTTGCTTCTTCATAAGTGTTGAGATACTTCCTGAAGGTGTCGCTTCATTGAAGTGAATGCCACACAAGTACACCCTTGCTTCACCAGTTTCAAACAATAAAAAAAATATGCCTCTAACAGATGTTCTAGTACTATCTCCAATGAAATGCAATTTCCAGCTTCAACTTTGACATGAGACGGAAGCTTTGGCAATCTTTGAAGGTCACGGCAATTGGACAAATCTAGAACTTCAAGTTTGTAAAGTTGACTGAGGCTCTCAGGAAGGGTAACAAATTGGTTACCTGGTAGTCGCAAAATGGTGTAGCTGAAAGAAAAAACAGAACAATCATAGAGATGGCCAAGTCCATGCTCCATGACAAGAAAGTTCCTCAAGAATATTGGGGAGAAGCAGTTAATACTGCTGTGTATTTGATGAACAAGCATTCAACAGTTGCTGTCCAAGGAAAGACTCCGTTTGAAGCATGGAGTGGCAGGAAGCCAAGTGTAAATCACTTGAGGGTGTTTGGTTTAATTTGCTATGCACATATCCCTAAAGAGCTGAGATATAAACTTGATGAAACCAGTGAGAAGTGTGTATTCATGGGATACAGTTCTCAATCAAAGGGCTATAGGCTCTACAATCTGCAGAAGAAGAAAATGATAGTCTGCAAAGATGTTCTCTTCCGTGAGAATTCATCTTGGGATTGGAACCAAGGTTTAGTCCAAAAGAAAGGAGCACAAGAAGTTATTGTTCAAAATGAACAGGATGTTCCAGAAGAGCTGGAAATCAATCCACCATAACAAACTCCACCTCACAGTCCTCAACCACCCTCACCAGCACCTTCAGAAGCTCAATCAACACCAAGCTCTACACCAGTAAGGATGAGAAGCTGAAATGAAGTGTATGAAAGCTGCAATGCATGTTGTGTGAGCCAGAAAGATTCGAAGAAGCAGTGAAGGAAGATGAATGGAGGTCTGCAATGCAAGAGGAGATCAATGTGATTGTCAAGAACAACACATGGGTGCTAGTTGACAAACCAGACAACAAGGATGTCATCGGTTTGAAGTGGATATACAAAACCAAGCTGAATTCAGATGGTTCTATGCAAAGAAACAAGGCAAGATTGGTGGCGAAGGGATATTCGCAGATACCTAGAGTGGATTTCAATGAGACCTTTACTCCTGTAGCAAGACATGAGACAATAAGAGGTCTAATTTCCATTGCTGCACAAAAAGGCTGGTATCTACACCAACTTGATGTCAAGTCGGCATTCCTAAATGGAAAGAAGAAGTATTTGTGGAACAACCACGTACAAGGTTTCATCATCAAAGGCAAGGAGCAGAAAGTTTACAAGCTAAAGAAAGCTCTCTATGGCCTGAAACAAGCCCCAAGAGTTGGTATGGTGAGATCGATTCATATTTCACATAAAGGGATTTTCAAAGGAGTGAAAACGAACATGCCCTCTACACGAAGACTGAAGGTAAATCAAGTATTTTTATTGTCTCCTTATATGTTGATGATTTAGTATTTACTGGAAGCTGTGAAAACATGATTTCAAATTTCAAGTCTGATATGATGAAGAAATATGAAATGAGTGATTTGGGAATCCTGCATTACTTTCTGGGAATTGAAATAATTCAAGCAGTGGAGGGAATCTTCATTACTCTGAAGAAATATGCAAAGACTATCAAAATGCTAGGTTGCCATCTAGTTGCAATTCCTCTAGTGGTCAGTGAGAAATTCTCCAAGGAAGATGGAAGTGGTACAGCTGATGAGAGTTTATACAGAAGCTTAGTGGGAAGCTTGTTATACTTAACTGCAACAAGACCAGATATAATGTATGTAGCAAGCTTGATGTCCAGATTCATGCACAATCCTACCAAGATACACTATGGAGATGCAAAGAGAATCCTGAGATACATCCAAGGAATAATGGAATTTGGAATCTTGTATGAGAGGAATGTAGAACTAAAACTCTTTGGGTTCTGTGACAGTGACTGGGGAGGTAGTGTAGATGACTTGAAGAACACATCTGGATATACATTTACACTAGGAACTGGAGTATTCTCTTGGGCTTCAAAGAAACAGAAATCAGTGGCATTGTCCACAGCTGAAGCTGAGTATGTTGCAGCTTCAATTGCCACTTCACAAGCAATATGGTTAAGGAGAGTCATAGAAGACTTTGGTGAGAAAAAACAAAACTGCAACCACCATTCTCAGTGATAACAAATCAGCAATTGCAATGAGCAAGAATCCTATCTATCACAGTAGGGCCAAACACATAGCCTTGAAGTTTCACTGCATTAGGGATGCAGTTGAAGAGAATGAGATTGAATTGGTGTACTACAATACAGATGACCAAGTTGCAGATATCTTCACCAAAGCTCTGCCAAGAGAGAGGTTTGAATATCTCAGAGGCCTGCTAGGCATGATGTGATGACCCGACCTGACCTGGCTAGGGAACCTAGCAGGTAGGCGACCTGACCTGGCTAGGGAAGGGAAGCTAGCAGGTAGGTAGGTCACACATCCCACATCGCCCGGGGAAGAGTGGATGCAGTGCTTATATATGCAGAGTTAGCTCAATACTTAAGGACGCGTTTTGGGGGTGCAATGGCTTCGGAATGGGTTGAGAACTCCGAAGTTAAGCTTGCTGAGCTCAGAGCAATCTCAGGATGGGTGACCTACTGGGAAGTTGCTCATGAGCGAACCTCCAGAAGTAAATCCGTGTGGGAGTGCGGGCCCAAAGCGGACAATATCTTAAGTATATGAGCTGGGCTGTTGCATATGACGCGGCAAAGCATTAAGAGGGAGTGTTGAAGTTAATGCTTTTCCTCTATTGACTAGGAAACTTCCTGGAAAGCTGATATGCTTTCCAGATTATGCTGCATAACACTATTCACTCCACTGAGATTTTATGCTAGATATTTGTTGTATCAAATTACTATAATTTGTCAAGTTGATCTCTAGCTTAAGATATTTCATAGGTTACTTTGCTCCCTATAAAAGGGAAGTGTTTGCTCTGTAATCTCTAAGAATTCTAGATCAAAGAAAAGACTGCATAAGTTCAGTTCATCTACTCTTCTTCAAACACCATTCACCACAACGAACAGTGTGAAATACTTCACTCGTCAAGAGTAAAAGGTCACCACTCGCCACAACGAACTGGTCGCCACTCGCCAAAGTGAATTGGTCTCTGATCACAAGTTTGATCTTGATCATACTCTATTCAATAACTGTTGACAGTAGATATAGTGCACCGCCAAGCACATCCGGCGACCTAGTTGACCGTGCAACCGGCGTCATAGGTCCTACTTCCGGCATCCAGCGGGTAGACCGCCATCCCGTCTACATTCCCAATGTCAGAGATCACCGGTGCCGCACCCGGAGGGCGTGCCACCGGGCGCCTGAAGTAGCTTCGTGAGTAGGGAAATATGTAATAGTGTGTTTGCATCCACATTGGAGAAGTTGTAGAGGGAGCCTTCCTTCCCTATAAATAGAAGGCTTCCCCCTTAGAGTTAGATCTCTTGGATACTTGCCACTCTCGGCATGTAACCACCATCCGATGGTTTATCGGCCGATCATACTATATTCCAAGTGGACGTAGCCGTGCCCTCCGATGGCACGGTGAACCACTATACTTGCCTGTGTCTTTACAGCTTTATTATTGTGCTTCTGCCAGGCCTACGGGTTTGTGCAGAAACAATTGGCGCCGTCTGTCGGAACCAGTTCTAAAGGTTGTGTTGCTCTACCGGGGCAGGTACCCGGCCAGAAAAAAGGTGACCCTGCTGCCATCAGCCCGGTCAATGGGCCAACGGGCAGCCCAGCAAGTCAGCGGGTCAAAGCCCAGCAGGTCAGCAAGTAGCGGGTCAACTATTCTCCGGGTCAAAATCCAGCAGGTCAGTCCCGGTCAACCCGGACGAATACTCTCCCGCCACCGCCATCTCCCTCCGCCTCGCACCGCGGCAGCCCCCTGTTGGCAGGCCAGCAACTCGCCTGCGACGGCCCGGTCGGCAGTCCGGCGAATCACCTGTGACGCCTCCGGTGACCCGCAGCCTCGACCCCGGCACCCATGACACCGCCCGGAACTAGCACCCCGGATCGGCCCCCAGTACCTCCGGTGGCTTTCTCTCCGGCGAACCGATAGCTTCGTCTCCTCCGGTGTGGGTCGCCCCTCCGGTGCAGTGCGGGCCTTGCTCTCCTCTCCGGGTACGGTCACCGATGGCTTGCCTCTCCGGGTGCGGGTTAGGTGGCACTCCTCTCCGGTACCCGTGGCTCCCCTATTCGGTTCCCAATCCCCCGGTCGTCCCCCTCAGGTCTAGGCGCCTACGCCTCTGACCTCCTCTCTGGCATGGCGAGAGGAAGAAAGCAGCAGAGAGCGAAGAAAGAGCGGGAAAAATGGACCCCGCCCAATTCAAAAACGTCAGCGGGTCAGCAGATGGGCCGGGCCAGGTCGGGTCGGGCTACAGCAACGGGTAAGAGCGCCAATCTTCTCTGGACACCCAAAATCTTCTTTGGGCACCCACCGCAGCTCCTCATCCGGGAAATGAGTCTTTTCGGGCACCGGTGAGTTCCTCGAGTCACTGGCGTCTGACCCCTCTTCATTCCGTCCGCCAATCTTGCCTCGCACTCGACCAACCCGTGAAGGCCATGTCGGCGACGGTTCGGCTCTGCGGCGTCTTCCTCTCTACCCGGTCCGGGTTCCGAAGTCGCCTCTCGGTAACCCATTCCGCACCCCCCTCCCCGCCCGGTCATTCAGCCTCAGGCTGCCCTCTCCGGTTCGGGCAATTCGCCACCCCACCAGGCAAGGCTCGGTCTCCGCCTCCGGTCGACGGTGTACCCCTCCCGTGCGGGACATCCTTCTCTCCGGGTCCGAGCGACGGCTCGTCTCCTCCGGTATACCTCGTCTCCTCCGGTGCAGCTTGTAATATCCCGCTTTTTGAACTTGGTCAAATTTAATTTTTCTTTTGAGAAATAGGAAGTAGAGGTCGTCACGAGTTCGTCATATTTTTCGGCGAATTTTTCAGAGTCCCGAGCTATTTTTAACGATTTTTAGAAGTTTCGTCGAAATTCTATCGTTTTATGACGTGGCAATATCTGATTAGCTGAAAGGGTGACACGTGGCGGTGGGGGAAGGGACCAGCTGACTCCATGTGGCTGATGACATCATCTTCAGCCTTAGTCACATGGGCAAGTGTCAAAAGGTGGAAATTATGTGTGGCTTTGTGTGGTGTTGACACATGTCATGAAGCCACCAATGGCTGAGTGACACGTGGCAATAGTTTTCCCTATAAATAGGATCAGTCCCCCTCCATTTTTCTGCCGTGTATTCTCTCTCTCTCATCTTTCTCTCTCTAGAAATATTATTATTTTATTAGTTTTGCGACGAAACTTCCGCGGATCATAACTTTTGATCCGTAACTCCGATTCCGAATCCGCGAGTGGCTACGGATTCGTATCGACGCGATCTTTCTATCCATGGTGGTTGGAGTTAGATCCAACGGTGATTTATAGAAGGCTCGTTCTAGGGTTCTCGATTTACGATTTGGGTATCGAATCGGTTCGTCGAGGTGAGTGGTTTATGTAATGTGTTTCAAATATTCTTATATGCTTTCAAAATAGTCGAAAAGCATGATTTTGATCTATTTATCAAATATCTATCTATTTTCAAGTGAAGCATGTCGATTTGTGAAATATGCGGAGTTTATGTATATATTATGTGTTGGATCCATTGTTTGACTAGTCATGGAACATGTGAACTTCTTAATTGGGTTATGCCGAAGTAAGGATGTGGCACACGGTTGTATAGGGCATGAAGGCCATTAGGTGCCCGTGGGAGATCACTAAATTGAAGGATGCCCATTAAGAATGGATTATGCGATGTGACAAATTGTATTGTGGTCAACGTGAAATATATGATATACGTATTTTGTAGCGTGTGTAAAATGACATGGCTTTACTGGCATATTACATAGGGCACTCACTGAGCGCGTGGAAATGCTCATCCACCCATTTACTTGTTGTTTTGCAGAGAAGTGCTTAGAGTGTCGGACGAGCCTAGGATGGAGAACCTAGAAAGAAGTTGTTTTTATGTTTTTATTTACATTCCGCTTTGTAACATTTTAACTCACACCTCGGGATCGGTGTCCTCCGACGCCGGGACCGGGGCGTGACACAGCTCGTCTCCTCCGGCGTGGGTCGTCCCACATTTACTCACGGCACCCGGCTGCCCTCTTTGGGCACCCACCGAGAGAGAAGCTGGGAGAAGAGAGAGGTAGAGAAGAAAACAACAAAGCAGAACAGAGACAGAGAAACCGGACGAGAGGAAAAGCAAAGACAACAGAGGCAGACGAAAAATGGCGGGAAAGAGAATTCAAAAAAAGAGGGGAAAGTCAACTTCCCAGTCAACGGGACAAGCGGGTCGGCATCTTGGGCCGGGCCTGGGTTGAGCAGTAGTTTGGGCAGAAGGCAATTTCCTTTGGCCACCCACTAGGTTTCTTTGGACACCCAAGCTGCTCTCTACACCCGTAGACATTCACCGGGCAACCCGTGAATCATTCCCGCACGCTATTCCAACACCCGGCAGCTTTCTCCAAAGCTAAGTATTCCGACTTATTCATTATTACTCAACGCATGCTTCACCTGTGCATAATCTGTTTGGGAGTATTGATAACTAGGCATGTGATAAAAGCACGAGCATGGTTCAGTATGCATCGTTGCACGCATATCATTATGCGCTTATCAGTGCTACGCATATCATTATACATCGGTCGATCATTTCAGCATTGCAATGCATCGCATATTAGTATGCATCGTTGCACGCATATCATTATGCGCTTATCAGTGCTGTGCATATCATTATGCATCGGTCGATCATTTCAGCATTGCAATGCATCGCATATCAGTATGCATCGTTGCACGCATATCATTGTGCGCTTATCATTATGCATCGGTCGATCATTTCAGCATTGCAATGCATCGCATCGGTATGCATCGCCATCATTATGCATCAATGCATCGCCATCGCATCAGTATGCATCGCACTACGGTGCACGCATTCCAATGCATCGCACTACGGTGCACGCATTCCAATGCACCGCATCTCAGTGCGCGCATCAGTATGCATCGCGTTACGGTAACACCATCTCTCCGGTTACCGGCTCCATGGCATCTCCACCGGTTAGGTAACATTCAATCGGCTCCATGGCATCTCACCGGTTAGGTAACATTCAATCGGCTCCATGGCAAACGCATGAGCTTTATAAACCCGGGAGAGTTTACATCTAACACATGTAAAATTTTCCAGCAAGATAAAAACCATGCATCACACTGAACTGTGATACATTTGGGGATACATGGCGAGACTCGTTATCTCAACGCCACCCCACCGGGCAGATTGTTTCTCTAACACAGAACAAGTCTCCCCGCAGGCTAGCAAACCTGCACATTACCCCGGGCTACTCCCCGGCCTGCCCCGCTGTTGGCAGCAATTGTACTGGGGGACTCGTTCCGACATGGTAGTCCACCGGTCGAGTCCTCACATCATCATCCCATGCACTCGTCCGGGTTTCACCCGGCTCCACATTTATTGCATGGGCACCCCGGTTCCGGCTCCATGGCATCTCACCAGTTACCGGCACCACGGCATCTCTCAGGTTACCGGCTCCATGGCATCTCTCCGGTTACCGGCTCCATGACATCTCTCCGGTTACCGGCTGCCTCGACCCCTGCACCACAGCTCACGCTAGCACCTCACCCTCCGGCCTCGTGAGCTCGACCGCTCAGTCTATCAGCTCACCTCCGGCCTCGTGAGCTCGGCCGCTCAGTCTATCAGCTCACCTCCGGCCTCGTGAGCTCTTCCGCTCAGTCTATCAGCTCACCCTCCGGCCTCGTGAGCTCGGCCGCTCAGTCTATCAGCTCACCACTCGGTCCTGTCCAGCGGGTCACCCCAGCCAGCGGGTCACCCCAGATTCAGCAGGCCCGGCTCTGTTCAGCAGCGGCTCCGCCCGATCAAGCTTCAGCGAGTCAGGACCGGTCAAACCCGGATCCTCCTTGGGCACCCACCGCCGCTCCAGAACCCGGCACAGACGGTGCGGATCAGAACCCGGCACCTCATCACTCCCGGCCAAGTCAAATCTCCAACACGGACTTGGGGGACTACTATTGGGAGCACATCAGTAGCACTCGAGCGGAGGGGTGAGACTCGGCATTTGAACGCCCGGTAAGAGCCCAATCTCACTTAGGGACTTGGGGGACTGGTGGTAGTAGGGGTGACTCGGTCACCACCTACGCTTGGCGGCACATGATGGTTAACTCCCCAAGTAAGATTGCACTCTTACTCGGGAACTTGGGGGACTTGTTGACAGTAGATATAGTGCACCGCCAAGCACATCCGGCGACCTCGTGGACCGTGCAACCGGCGTCATAGGTCCTACTTCCGGCATCCAGCGAGTAGACCGCCACCCCGGCTACATTCCCAATGTCAGAGATCACTGGTGCCGCACCCGGAGGGTGTGCCACCGGGCGCCTGAAGTAGCTTCGTGAGTAGGAAAATATGTAATAGTGTGTTTGCATCCCACATTGGAGAAGTTGTAAAGGAGGGAGCCTTCCTTCCCTATAAATAGAAGGCTTCCCCCTTAGAGTTAGATCTCTTGGATACTTGCCACTCTTGGCATGTAACCACCATCCGATGGTTCATCGGCCGATCATACTATATTCCAAGTGAACGTAGCCGTGCCCTCCGATGACACGATGAACCACTATACTTACCTGTGTCTTTACAGCTTTATTATTGTGCTTCTGCCAGGCCTACAGGTTTGTGCAGAAACAATAACAGAGTAGAAGTATCATGAATTCTAACATGAATTCCAACACACTTGACGAACATGATTAAGATGCTCACTAGGATTTGGACTAAATATGAAAATATCGTCAAAGTAAATGACAACAAATTTCCCAATGAAAGCCTTTAATACATGAGTTATGAGCCTCATGAAGGTACTAGGGGGGTTTGACAAACCAAATGGCATGACAAGCCACTCTTACAACCCATCTTTAGTCTTCAAAGCAGTTTTCCATTCGTCGCCGACTTTAATTCTTATTTGATGATACCCACTTCGGAGATCAATCTTGGAAAAAAACTTGTGCCCCATGAATCATATCGAACATGTCATCAAGTCTCAGAATTGGAAATCTGTATTTGACTGTGATTTTATTGATGGCACGGCAATCCACGCACATCCTCCACGAACCATCTTTCTTTGGTGTGAGAAGAGCCGGAACCGCACAAGGACGTACTAATACTTTCTCGAATGTAGCCTTTCTTCAACAAATCCTCTACTTGTCGTTGAAGCTCTCCATGTTCTTTTGGACTCATTCGGTAATGTGGTAAGTTCGGCAAGGTGGCACCTGGCAACAAGTCGATTTGGTGTTGAATATCTCGCATGGGAGGCAAGCCACTAGGGAGCTATTCGGGAACAACATCTGCATATTCCTTCAATAGGTCTCTTATACCACTTGGGACGTTACAAAATTCTGCTTTTATTGAACTAGGATACGCCATTAAGGCATAGGCAAATCCATTTTCTTCACATGCTTCTGTAAACTCTCTTATGGACAAGAGGCTAATACCAAGTGACTCTTTAAGAGCTGCCTCTTTTGATGGAGTTAACACATACTTGACTCCCTTTATATAGAAGGAGTAAGTATTTTTGTAGCCGTCATGATAAGCCTTTTGATCAAACTGCCATGGACGCCCAGGTAAGATATGGCATGCATCCATGGGGAGCACGTCACACCAAATTTCATCCTGGTACTTACCAATTGAAAATTTCACCAAGCACCTTTCCTTAACTGAATCTGCAACACCCTTTTTGTACCAAGAAATTTTGTAAGGCTTTGGGTGCTTTTCACACTTCAACTGCAGCTTCTCTACCATTCCTTTTGCTATCATGTTCTCACAACTCCCAGTATCAATTAACAGCGTACACTTTTTCCCATAAACAGTGCAATAGGTATGAAAGATGTTTGTCCTCAACCAATGCTCCTCCTCCAACAATTTTGGTGCTGCCAACACTCTTCTGATAACCAGACTCTCTGCACCACTATTAGGATCACACACTTCTTGCAAAACTTCATCATCTCCTTCGGTGTCATAGATGGGACCATCGTCTTTTTCCTCATCCTCATAGATCAAATTCAAGCGAGCCTCTCTGCTTTTCTTTGAGCATTCATAGGCTCTGTGACCTTCTAAACCACATCGAAAGCAACTAGAGTCTTGCCTCTCTTGGTCGGAACGACTCCGTGAGCAGCTGGCGTGCTCCTTGCCTTTCTTCTTTTCTTCTGTAGTTGCTTGATTAAAGAACCTTGTGGTTTCATATTTATCTTTTGATACTCCACCACTTGGATGTCTCACGAGTCTCCTTAAAGATGCCCTCTTTAATTTCTCTTCTGCTTTGAGCCATTTGGTAGGCCTCCTCCAAAGTGTGGAGATGAAGCAGACTGATTTCATCATATACCTGCTGCTTCAGCCCGCTTAAATATCTTGCCACCAATTGATCATCAGTCTCTTGTAGTTGTATACGACTTAGACACTTGTAAAATTCTTCTGTATAGTCAGCAACACTTTGCTCTGGCTTTTGACGAAGATGATGGAGCTTTCGGTACAAGGTCTAGTTGAGATCACTGGGCATGAACTTGTCATCAAGCTTCAATTTCATTTCAGCCCATGTATTGACACGCTGCAGTCCTCTCCGTTCTCGAGTTTGTTGATATTGGTTCCACCAAGTTGAGGCATGACCCTTGAGCTTTGTGGCTACGAACTTCATTCTCCTTTCATCAGTCATCTCCTTCCATTCAAAGAAATTTTCCAAAGAAGAAATCCAATCACAATAGGCCTCAGGATCAAGCTTACCATCAAAGTCAGGGATATCCACACGAATGCTTTTATCAGCATTCTCTAATGCTCTTGCAAGACGTTCTATCGCCAATACAGATTGCAATTGTGGTTGTTCTGATGAGGCCGTATTGGTATTTGAATTTTCTGAGGCTTCATCGTCATGTCGCTGCTCATGATTGTTGAACGGTGGCTCATAACCTCCAGCAAAAATATTTTCAGTTTGGAGTACAGGAAGTCGTCGTAAGATATCTTCCATCATCCGCTGCAAATTCTCATTGGACCGCTTCAACTCATCTATCTCATCACGTTGACGAACATCATCAATTGGAGCTGTTCGTCTTCCACGCCCTCGCACCATAATAGCTACAAGGAAAATGCACCCACGAGCAATAGGCAACGGATCACCTGCTCTGGTACCACTTGATGTAGGATAAATATAAAGAGTTTATGAGATGGGGTTTGATCTGGGAATCACTCAACCAGAAGATAGGGGTTTTTGGGAATCACTCAACCAAAAGATAGGATTTTGGGAATCACTCACCAAAAAGAGATCAATATAGTAAGTATTGGGGAAAATTCATATATTCAAGTCTGGCCCTTGGCCTCTAGTACATAGCACATATATGGGAACATAGCATTAATATCTAGGAATTCCATAAGGCTCTATACTTCTCCCAAAACTTAATGACTTTTAAAGTTTCAACACATGAATTCAATAGCTTGAAGACAAGGCGAATATTAGCAAAAGTTCTTCTTGCCATCACTTCACCTTGTGCATGATCATTTCAGTTCTAATATATTTTATGAACAGGTGTACTATTAACGTAGCATTAAACTATCTTATTTTTTATCTTCATTATTCCTTATTGATTTTCATTAGGGAACAGACACAGTGGAAGCCATAGTCCTGGACGTTGATCATATCATGGATGTTGCTGAGGAACCGATTTTGCACATGAATTCTAAATCATTTTTGAAGATGAACAAACTCAGACAGCTTGAGATTAGTAATGTGCAACTTTCCTGAATACTGTGACAGCCTCGAGTATCTTTCAAGTGAGTTACGAATTCTCTACGATCTTTGCCATCATCTTTCAACCCAGTGAAGATAAAAGAAATTGACATGTGTGTCATAGCCAAATCGTATATCTTTGGATGGGCATAAAGGTACGCATTGTCTTAATTATTGATCTTTTAATACCTACAGATCGAATTGTTGATATCATGGAAGTTAATTTTGCTACAAATGCTTTTACTCTTACAGACATTACACAGTTTAAAAACCATCAACCTCAGCCACTCTTTGAATCTTCTCGAGATCCCAGACTTAAGTGGTAGTCCAAATCTTGAGTGTTTGATCCTTGAAGGTTGTAAACGCCTGAATGAGATCGACTCATCAGTGGGTATGCTGGAAAGACTTACTATGTTGAACTTGAGAGATTGCACAAGTCTTTGATCAGTTAATAATGACAAAAGTGAATTTCCTAGTTGATCAGTTCCTATTTATATTTGTGTACACTGGTATGTGTTGAAGAAATACTTGTTACAAATAACGTACCATATTTACAAACTTACCTTGGAATGCACAACTTCAAAAGGCCATCACCACGCCACAAAGTAGTAAATCCCTCAACCTCTCCTCATTAGTCATTACCATCCCCTGTTCTCGAATCACAAAACCCATGTCTTTGAATACGAACTTCCCAAACCCAAAGGCTTGCATTAATTTAATCTCTTACAACTAGGAGTTTCCAGACAAACCGTTTTTGTTCTTCACTCTTCTCGACTCCAGTTGTTTACGCAAGGAAGGTGTTTGATAAAATGCCTGACAGGAAGGAACTTAAGGTACTCAACATTGGTTTTGATCAGCAAGTCTTTGTGGGTAACTTCTTTATTTGATTTTTATTAAAAATGAGAAATATAAAAAGAGGCAAGATTGATTTCTTTGGTCGCACCCAGCATGAGACACTTATATTGGGCCACTACAGTTTTAGCTTCAAACTTGACAGGTGTTGACAGTAGCCGCAGAGGGGCTACAGCAGGCCCACAAACCCGCAGCAAGTGCACCAGGGCCCGGCCCAAGGCCCGGGACCGGATCACCAGCACCCGGCCTCGGGCCCAGCACTCTATCCTGCCACCAGAGACCCTAGGACCGGGGGCGCCTGCCTGCCAAAGGGGGCACCAGAACGTACAAACAGAAGGGAACCAGTCCCACATCGAAGGGTGAGGTCAGCCCTCACCCCCAACCACCTATATAAGGGCCCCAACTACCTTCATTAATAGGTAACTGATCTCACTCACCGCTTACATACGTGCTCAGGTTATATATATTCCAACTATATACTAACTTAGGCATCGGAGAGGAGAAGACCGGCCCACCCGGTATTCCCCTTAGTAAGCAGGTTGGCAGGAGATCACACGAGGATTCACCTGTATCTACCAGGCCCCAGGGTTTGAGCAGAAACAACAGGAAATGTTAAAGCATTGAACTGACAGATACATTTACCTGAAAGTTGCGTACTAAATACTTTGAATATGAAATTCTACGAAAAATTATTCAACGCATTGAGGTGCATGTGAATCGACACTCAAATATGTCATTTCAACCATTCGTTTAATCACCAACTATTCACATATGCCTAATATTTGAGGGGTGAGTGACTATGAAATTGTAAAATACTATAACTAAAGCAAATTAGAGATGAGCCACTGTGTCAGCATGATTAGCAACAACAGAAATCGCAAAAAAAAGACCATAAAACATAGCGTCCACAATACCCAACCAATGAGGTGTTAAGAGACACTAACAGAATTGAAGAAATCATAACGTAAATGACTTACACACAATTAGTGCAAGTGCACCTTAGTACGCTGAATCCGTTCCCAAATACTACTTAATTAACTAGGCAGCTACACAATGAATACGTACATACTTTGTTGTTGGAGTTGTTTCCAGTGACTTACCAAGAACGTGCGTGAGTTTTGGACATGTTACCGGACCCAACCATCCTTGCATCTTATTCCCATTCAATCATTAACTTAAAAAATATGTAAAGCAAAAAGCACCGGCCAAATTTTTAAAAGTCACACCGTATGAAACATGCTAAATTTTTATATTCCCTCAATTTTGTTTTTTTCCCGCCTGGAAGGTATTGGTCTTTCTAGTCTTACCGCGTGCTAATTATTTATCTTTCCTGTTTCCACACTATATATTTAAGACTAAAACTTGCCCAGTTTTGCAATTTCCAACTGCATAGGAAATCCAGGTTAGTCTAATTTCTATACCAGTTGATGCTTATCTGTTTTTCATCTTCTACAGGCATGTTTCTCTAGTTTGATCATTTTCAATTTGGGTCGATTACCATAGAGTTTGTGATTAATATTCCTCTTGTCATGTGTACATATGATTCGAGATAATTTTGGTCATGAACTATGATGCAGTTCCAAGTCTAAACTCTAAAAATTTCCTTTCAACTTTCATGGTATTGAAAAGAAACTTGGTTCAATTTATTGTGTGCAGTTACTGGGTTTGTATTACTTACGGTATGATTAGCTGTTGGGATGAATGAGACAAAAAAAAAAAAAAAATCAAATTTTGGGGGAATAGGATATTGGGGATAGTAGAAAATCAAATCAGCAAAAGTCAACATGCAGTATTTGGGTTATTCGCAGATCTCTACTATTAGAAAGCCAGGCCCTTAGAAATATCACTAAATTGTGTTATGCCCATTTTACCCTTCGTATTAAACTAAATTACATAAAAGGATTATGCTATAAGAAAAACCATAAAACAAAATGAAAAAAGATAAAAACAAATTAAATTCCACGTTTTTCTTCTATTCACCAACAACACGTGCATTGCACGTACATCACTCCATTCCTGGGCCTAGCTTTCCTCTGCCAAAATATTAGCAAGTACTTTTTTTAAAGAACTTTTGAACCATAACGACAGAGAGAAAACTATGTATATATATACTTAACGTATTTATCGAAAAACAAATAAACGCAAGCGCGAGCGCGGCCGATGCGCGTGCAGGAAGGCTAGTTGTCTATAACATTAAGAGAAGTAAATGATTCGTCTTGTTTCTTGTGATTTAAGGTAATGATTCCCGTCTTAGAAATTGATTTGATACAAACAGCATGATGTTTTGTAACACCAAGGTGTAAACTAGTGGTTTATTAACATATGAAGACTAGTCTTCTCAGAACAGATTTTCATCTTATATAAAAGATGTATTGAACGGAAGCATTTCTTGAAATCTTGATGACCCTAGCTAGTGCACAAGTCAAGAAAATTGTAAAAGAGATAATGATGGCTCTCTTTTTATTACTTGAATGTGATCGAAATACATCTATATTTTATAATTTGTCAACCATTTATTTTCAATTTTCTGTCACGGATGGAAGAATACATGCAATTTAATCTGCTGATATATTATCATACTGTCTCTGTATAAGTACAAGGACATTAGCATCATTCAACTCACAAGAACAACATACTGTCTCTGTACTAGTACAATAACAAGATAGCATCATTCAACAAACCAACAAAATCAAACCAAAAATCTCATCAATAAGCACTCAAACTTTATTTCCAGATCATTGTTACAAATACATCTTTATTTACAGTATGCATGACTTAATTAATTACAGCAAACACTTCTAAGTACCTTGTCTCGAACTAGCTTCAAACTTAAGAGGGAAATGCTAACATTCTCTATGCAAAAAAAAAAAAAAGGAAATGCTAAGCTATAGCTGACCAGCTCATGTCGGGCAAGTCTCTTCCTACATGTACCTGGAAGTTGCTTACTCAATTCTTTGAGCATGAAATTCAACTTAATCAGGCTACTACTGTATTTTTGTTGGAGTTTTCCACTCTTTTAGAATCATTTGCCAGGAATGTGCTTGAGATTTGGACAGGTTTCAAGACCTTGCATCTTCTTCCATTATTTTTGACGTCCATTATAACTAGACGACCCGCATATTTATTTCTTCCCGCCTGAAAAGTCTTGGTCTCTCTCTCTCTCTCTCTCTCTCTCTATAGTCTTAGCGTGTGGATAGGTTTCCTTTATTTGGGGGCCAAAATCCAGCAGCACCAGTCAGACCTTTTCAGTACTGTTTATATTTCCACACTCTGCTTCCCTTAGATTCTACTTTTGCCTCTGCAGTTCCTCACTTTCCTACACAGTCAAGATTGGAGCTTGCCCCAGTTTTGCAATCTCCAGTTGCATATATAGGACTAATTTATTTGTATACTGGTTAATACCTAATTTGTTTCTTTATCTTCTACATGATTATCTGGTTTGATGTTTTCCGATTTATATTCTTCTAATCATGTCTTAATACATACGATTTGAGATAATATTAGTAGTTGCAAGTCTAAACATTAACATTCATTTGATCCTTCATGATTGGAAAATAAGTGAAACGCACTAATAAGCCACTTATTTCGATCTCTTGTGCGCAATTAGCGAAAATGAGATACCAATTTTGATTTCTGGTTTAGATCACTTACAGTATACTGTAAGTGAATAGAGGCCTCTCTTCAGAAGTCAGAACTTCTCATTGAATGGGAAGTATAATTGTTCGACCCTTCAATTCATTCCCAAATTTCTGTCACAGAAATCATAATACATGCATTTTAAGCTGCTACAACATATTATGCTGTCTTAAGACACATAATGTTTTTGATAAAACTGTGTACTAGATAATACATGCACTTTAAGTGCAACCAAACAGTTGTCTATAGTAGTACTTCGAACGAAATTTAAAGAAGAGTGTATAATTCCTCTGTATCTTGTAATTTAAAGTAATAAATCCCACCTTTGGAAAGTGATATTTTGATTCAAATAACCTGATGTTTTGATTCACCAAATGTGTAAACTAGTGGTTAGTTTTAACATATATATGCAGACTAGTCTGCTGAAAACAGTTTCTCATCTGTATTAAAGATGCATAGAGTGGAAGCATTTCTCAAAATCATGGCATCCCTATCCAGTCTACTAGTGTTGTCTTGCCTTTGTCTTGAAATCCCAGTCTACTAGTGTTGCTAGGGGAATTAACGCAATTTTGATGCCTAGTGATGTTATGGATCTATGTCTCTATGTCTCTATTTCCACATATTCTCTATATTCTGCTGCTATATTGTAGTGTATATTATGTCTTTGATCAAAGTTTGTACTAAATCGAATGAGTTTGTGTGGTTAGTAGATTCCGAGATATAATTATACTACTCTTTTCAGAATTTATATGGAACTGGTTCGTCAGGACATTATTCAATTTGCATCTTTTTCTATGCAGGCCAGGAAGTAACAAACAATTTGCTAGTTCTTCGGTTGGTTAGTACCCTAGCTCATGGTCGTTGGGACAATTTCCAATTTCCAATTTCCAGTATATAGTGACAGATAAGTAGTTTCTACTTTCTAGTCACAATGAGTTCAGAAAGAGCCTCTTCATCTTTTCCTACATCAACTTCTGAATGGAAATATGATGTCTTTGTAAGCTTCAGAGGTAAAGACACCCGGAGGGTTTTTACAAACAATTTATACACTGAGTTGGTAGCTCAGGGGATTGAAACTTTCATGGATGACCGTGAACTACAAAAAGGGAAATCCATTTCTCCGGAACTCTTTACTGCAATTGAAGAATCAAATATTGCACTCATCGTACTCTCACTAAATTATGCATCATCAACATGGTGCTTGGATGAACTTTTGAAGATTCTTGAGTGCATGGAAGCTAGGGAAACAATTTTGCCAATATTCCTTGATGTCGATCCCTGTGATGTGAGAAGACAAACCGGAAAATTTGCAGAAGCCTTCACCAAACATGAAACAAGATTTATGGACGACACAGAGAAGGTGCAAAGGTGGAGAGCTGCTCTAACAAAAGTGTCAAACTTCTCTGGTTGGAATTCAAAGGAATTCAGGTATATATTCAATTTCATTTATTTCCCTCTCCACTGGATAGTCCCATAAAGTAAACAAAACTATTTGGCCTATTACCTTTATGCATATGCAATATGTGTGTATATGTGTGGGTGTGTTCTCTGTCTGTGAGTGTGACTGAGGTATGAAGAAAATAGCCAATACATTGTTTCTCATCTATTCCAGATATGAATCGGAGCTAATCAAGAACATTGTTGCTGGTGTAAGGACGCAATCACGCCCAGCATTGTTCAGTTCAATGGAGAACCTAATTGGCATTGATTCAAGAGTAGAGGCAGTTAATAATTTGCTTTTAGGTGAAGGGATGAATGATGTTCGCTTTATAGGGATACGGGGAATGGGAGGAATTGGCAAGACAACTATTGCCAAAATACTTTTTGATCGAATTTCTCATGAATTTGATTTCAGCAGCTTTATTCCTAATGTTAGGAGCAACGAAGAAACAAGTGGTTTGGTTCAGATACAAAAGAATTTTATTTCTAAGATACTGGGGAAAGAGATTGACATATGGGATGTTCATGAAGGAGCCACGAAGATAAAGAGACTTCTACGTCACAAAAAGGTGCTTCTCGTTCTTGATGATGTCAATCATTCGGACCAGTTGGACTACTTGGCAGGAAAGGAAGACTGGTTTGGGTTTGGAAGCATAATTATCATTACAACTCGAGATGCTCACCTGTTAGTTAAACACAGAGTACTGAGAAGATATGAGGTCCAGGGACTAAATACTAATGAAGCTCTTCAGCTCTTTTGCCAGCACGCCTTTAAAAATGATTACCCTGAAGAAAGCTACCGTAATTTGTCTGATCGTGTTGTGAATTATATCAAAGGTCTTCCTCTGGCTCTTAAAGTCTTGGGTTCATTTTTGCATGGAAGAGGTGAAAGTGTGTGGGAAAGTGCGTTGGCATCATTAAGAAAAGTTTGTGATGAAGAAATTTTTGAGACACTTAAAATAAGTTATGATGGTCTGCGTGACAATGAGAAGAAAATCTTCCTAGACATTGCTTGTTTTTACAATATTGGGTACAATGAAACTGTATTAAGAAGTATGCTCGACAGTTGTGGCTTTGATGCAACTATTGGAATTGAGGTACTCATGGAGAGATCTCTCTTAACTATGTCAGACGATGGCTGTCTAGAAATGCATGATTTGCTCCAAGAAATGGGCCTAGAAATTGTTCGACGAGAATCTCGCGATGAGCCAGGCAAGCGTAGTAGGCTGTACCTTATAGAAGACGTCATTCAAGTCCTGAGAAAAAATAGAGTAAGAAACTTACTGCAACGGTGATTTTAGTTGCTATTATATTTTATAACAAGGTCAGGAGCTTGATTATTCTTTGTTTATGTTTATTAGGGAACAGAAGCAGTGGAAGGCATTGTCATGGACGGCAATGGTGATGCAGACGCAGAATTGCACTTGCCAGGAAAATCCTTTTCAATGATGAAAAATTTGAGAATACTGATATTTGGTGGTGTTCGTGTGCACCTCTCACACGGCCTCGACTATGTTTCAAGTGAGTTACGGATTCTCATCTGGTGGAACTGTCCTCTACGATCTTTGGCATCAGTTAACAGCCTAGAGAACTTACAAGAACTTGAAATGCCCTATAGCCAAATTAAATATCTCTGGGACGGTAAAATGGTATTACGATCACTACGTATTAACATTTGATTACCTATAAACCTTGAATTATAAAGCTAATTTTGCTTCATATGTTATTACAGCCTTTATACAGTTTGAAACGCATCGTCCTCCGTCACTCTTTGAATCTTCTCAAGATCCCGGTCTTCAGTGGCTGTCCAAATCTTGAAATACTGGATCTTGAAGGTTGTATACAGCTGTACGAGGTTGACTCATCCGTTGGGTTTCTTGAAAGGCTTACTGTGATGTTCTTGAAAGGTTGCAGAAACCTTAGGCTTCTTCCGAGCAGTGTGTCTGGCTTAAAATCTCTGAAAGTTCTAAGTGTTGAGGATTGCTCGAAGCTTGAGAAAGTACCGGAAGACTTGGGCCATATAGAGAGTCTGGAAATTCTTAACGTGAATGGAACCGCCTTGAGAGAACTGCCTTCATGCACTGGTCTTCAAAATCTCAAAAAATTATTGTTTTATGGATGTAGGGGACCACCGATATCTAAGATGCTGCTGCCTTCCTTTTCTGGTTTACGTTCTTTAACAATATTGAATTTCTCGTTCTGCAATCTTTTGGAAGGAGCCATCCCCAATGATCTGAGCTGTCTCTCCTCTTTAAGAGAGTTACTGCTACGAGGTAACCAATTTGTTACCCTTCCTGAGAGCCTCAGTCAACTTTACAGGCTTCAAGTTCTGGAATTGCAGAATTGCAAGAACCTTCAAAGATTGCCAAAGCTTCCGTCTCATGTAAAAGTTCAAGCTGCAAATTGCATTTCATTGGAGATAGTACCAGAACATCTGTCAGAGGCATATTTTTTTAATTGTTTGAAACTGGTGAAGCAAGGGTGTAATAGTGTGGCATTCACATCGATGAAGCGGCACCTTCAGGTTCTCTCTCTCTCTCTCTCTCTCTCTCTCTCTCTCTCTCTCTCTCTCGTAATTGATTTGTTCTTTTACATTCTGTTTTACTACGGTGCAGGAACAAGCCAGGAGGGACACATTCTTTCATTTCGTTATTCCTGGAAATAATATTCCGGAGTGGTTCGATCATCAAGCTGTGGCAGCTTCCGTAAGTATCGATCTGCATCCAGGTTGGTTTAATAAGGATTTCGTTGGGTTTGCGCTTTGTGCTGTTTTTGCAGTACCTCCAAACCGCCAGCTGCCACCGGTTTTTAATTACTGGCATGAAATTAGTTGCATTGTGAAAGTAGGTGGGCAAGAGAACATTGAGAGAAAATATTGTAGCTTTCGGGGAATGGTGGCACGAGCTATGTCAGATCACCTTTGGTTTAAGTATGACCCTCGTCTCTCTTCATATTTTTGTGACGTAGAGACAACAGAGTTGAAACAAATTGAAATTTCATTTCGTGTCGAGGGCCAAGGCTTGGTTGTGAAGAAATGTGGGGTCCGTCTACTATATGAACAAGATGTGGCAGAAGTTAACCAAAGCAACGCTGAAATCTCTGAAGAGGCTTTGGAACTTCCTCCTTGTGATGATTCTGGGAAAGCAGCAGTTGTATCACATATCTCCAACCGAGGCCTTCCTCACTCTTTTGGAGGAGGATCTAGTGCAAGTGCTTTTTCTTTTTATAAGGTCAAGGGTTGGGGCTTGCTTGTGAAGAAATTACGGCCTTGCTTTTTCTTTTTAGTATGTGGACGACATGTGACAGAGGTGAAGCAAAGTAACGCTCGTGGTGATTTTTCTTGTTATAAGGAACCTCGGCCAGATAGTCTGGAAACATTAAGGTCTGGGAGAGTCCTGACCCCTTTCTCCCCTACATACCTAAGTGATCTAATCAAGCTTTATCCCAAGCGAGACCTTGTTCCTCTTTCTCGTAGAGGAGGATGATCAAGTAGAAGTGGGGTTTCTATGATGAGGAACCTGGAGTTCAGAAAAGATTAAGACGACACTAACTATCGTGTAAGCTATCATATGTTGTGATACCCTCATCAAACTCCTCAATCCTCATCATCGTGTGTTGTCCGAGGGTTTTCCTCTTATGTGAAAACAATGTGTTCCACTCATATATGTTGTAGTAATGCTTGTTATAATTTACAATGTTTACAAACTTGACATTGAATGCCCGATTTGTAACGTAACACAAATTGGGTTAAGATCACATCATTTCAATCACTTCTAAGTTCTAACCACCAATCCCTTGACTTCTCCTCATTGGCATCTCCTGTTTTTTTTCAGATCACAAATCCCATGTCTTCGATTCCATACCTCCCAAACCCAAAAGCTTGCATAGGTGCATTAGTCAATCTATTACAATTAGGCGTTTTAGACAAACCCATATTGTACTCTAAGAGAATTCATGCTCAGCGCTTCGGGTTTTCAACAATATGTTTTCCTAGCCAATCTTCTAGTAAACTCGGTGCAGCAAACGTGGGTCCATTGTTTATGCACGGAAGCTGTTTGATATAATGCCCGAGAGGAATTCAGTCACTTGGTCTCTTACATGCATGGTATCTATGTGTACCAAGCATGTGAATTGGGAAGTGAAGAAGCATAGAAAGTGAGAGTGGGTTGTTGGAAAAATGGGTTAAAAACAATTTATAAAACCAAATTTAAATGGATTAATTAAAGTGTGATGCACTTATAATTATTGGAAAATGAACTTGGTCTTCATAATGAGGACTATAAGATTATGTGTTCATATGTCTAATTTGGTTTTTGGATGAATGAAAAATTGTCATCCAAATTTGGCTATTTGAAATGGGAAAACAAAGTTTGTCCCACATTGGAAAAAGGGAAATGGTAAGAGCCCAGGTGACTCTTCAGTTACTACTGGAAAAACCTTTTGATATTCCAGTAACATATGATGTAATGTGTATTATGACCATTCAAGTGAGATGTTCATGACCATTGAGTGATATGTTCATAACCATTGAGTTCCCTATATTGATGATTGATTTTAATAGCCTTGGTCATTCCTCACGCTATAAAAAAGGTCTCATATTCCTTAGTTTTACACACCAAAAGCATTCAACTCTTCTCCTCTCAAAAGCTTTCTCTCTTCTGCTCTTGTTTTCCTATATTCTGGTGATAGAAAGAGGTACTGTCTCCAATTCGCAGACTTTCTTGAAGCAGTGCAACTCCAAGAACTTGTTAGTCATTGTATCCTGGGAGACGAGCGCCAACAGACCTTTTGCACCGGTAGAGGCGGCGCAGTTGTCTTAAGGAGAGTGTGTGACACACACGACTTGACTGTTCGTAATCCAACGTCAAACTCGTTCGGTATTGGTTGAATATTTCTTCATACCTTATTCTTTATTTCTGGAATTTTAATTTCTAAATTCAAGTTATTATTTATCTCAATTTATATATGCAATATCATACCAATATAGTTTTACAATCTTAAGACAACTATATTGATATTGCTTATATAATTTGTGAATACTCGTTACCATCGAGTTTCAATATTCTTACACTTGTGTGTGTGTTTTGTTTAAGGAAAACATGACTAACGGAGAAAATTCGGATGCTATGAATGCTGGTAAGGGACCAGTTCAAATGCCTACCATGCAAGCACCAACCGCGCATGTATCTGTCTCAGTTTCCCACGGGGAAAAACCTGAGAAGTTGAACGGGCTACATTTCAAGAGATGGCAACAAAAGATGATATTCTATCTGACCACTCTTGGCCTGATTAAATTCCTGACTGAGAATGCTCCTGAAATCAACGAAGGTGACCAAAATGATCAAGCAAAGATTGCTGCTGTGAATGCATGGAATAGTTCTGACTATTTGTGCAGGAACTATATCATGAACGGTTTGGCTGACTATTTGTACAATGTGTACATCAATATGGGAACGGCCAAGGAGCTATGGGAATCCCTTGAAAAGAAATATAAAACAGAGGACGCCGGTGCCAAGAAATTCATCGTGGGCCGCTTCCTTGATTATAAGATTGTGGATTCTAAGACTGTGATGAGTCAATTCTCAGAAATCCAGCTGATCCTGCATGAGATTCATGCTGAAGGGATGGTGCTTGGTGAGAGCTTTCAAGTGGTTTGTGCTATTGAGAAGCTCCCACCCGCTTGGAAAGACTTCAAGAACTACCTGAAGCACAAGCGAAAGGAAATGAGCATGGAAGATCTAGAGGTCAGCTTCGCATTGAAGAAGACAACCGAGGATCTGAGAAGAAGACATGGGGCAGTGGGTATTCTGCCAAGGCAAATGTCATGGAACACGGCCAGAGTTCCAAGAACAAAAGGATCAAAGGTTCAAGCTGAAACCTAAAGGAGGTGTCTCCAAAAAGCAGAGGTTTGAAGGCAAGTGCTACAACTGTGACAAGGCTGGTCACAAGTCTGTTGAGTGCAACAAACCAAGGAGGTACAAGAAGAAGGAGGCCAACCTAATTGATGATGTCACTCAAGAGGTTGCTGAGATGAACCTCTGTGCTATGATATCTGAGCTGAACATGGTGGATTCAAACCCCAAGAAATGGTAGATGGACACTGGAGCCACCAAACATGTTTGTGGTGACAAGAAGATGTTCTCCACCTTCGAACCATCTGAGGAAGGGGAGATTCTGTACATGGGGAATTCTGCCACCTCTGCCATCAACGGGAAAGGGAAGGTGACTCTGAAGATGACCTCTGGGATGGAGCTGATTCTGAACAATGTTCTGTATGTTCCAGAGATCCGGAAGAATCTGATTTCCGGTGCACTGCTGAACACTCATGGGTTCCGCATAGTGATAGAGTCTAATAAGCTTGTTTTGTCCGAGAACGGAATGTTTGTGGGTAAGGGTTATGTAACCGGTGGGATGATCAAAATGAATGTAATGACTATAGTCAAAAAAATGAATGAAGCTTCATCTTCTACCTATATGCTTGATTCTTCCAATTTGTGGCATGGTAGACTAGGACATGTTAATTACGATACCTTGCGGAAATTAATTAACATGGACCACTTACCAAAATTCCAAATTGACACAAAACATAAGTGTGAAACTTGTGTAGAGGCAAAATTAACAAGATCATCATTCCAAAATGTTGAAAGAAATAATGAACCCCTTGATCTGATTCATTTAGATGTGTGTGATTTGAAATCAACACAATCGAGAGGCGGTAATAAGTACTTTATCACTTTTATTGATGATAGTACGAAGTACTGCTATGTGTACTTGCTAAAGAGCAAAGATGAGGCTATAGAGAAATTTGTGCTCTATAAGAATGAGGTTGAGAATCAACTCAACAAGAAAATAAAGGTACTGAGAAGTGACTGTGGAGGTGAGTATGAATCGCCATTTGTTGATATTTGTGCTCAGCATGGGATTATACATCAAAGAACTGCACCTTACTAACCACAATCGAATGGTGTGGCAGAATATGGAAAAATCGTACCTTGAAGGATATGATGAATGCCATGCTACTCAATTATGAAATGCCTCCCAACATGTGGGGAGACGCAATTGTCACGGCTAATTACCTTTTAAATAAGGTGCCCAAAAAGAAAGAGGAGAAAACTCTATATGAATTATGGAAAGGTAGGAAGCCATCCTATAAATACTTGCGAGTATGGGGATGTTTAGCCAAGGTGAAAATTCCTAAACCCAAAAGGGTAAAGAATGGGCCTAAAACAGTTGATTGCATTTTTATTGGTTTCTCGTGCATGAATCAGAAGTTTTTGATATTCATAAGGACACGATAATGGAATCGAGGAATGCATCATTTTTTGAAAATGTATTTCCACGCAGGTCCATAGATGAATCTAATTCTTCTAAACAGACACGTGAAGACAGTCAAGCTGTTATTGATAACCATCAGGATCAACAAGCTGAGTCGGAGTCGGAGTCTGAGGTTGAAATTGAACCTAGACGAAGTAAAAGGGCAAGGATAGAAAAACCATTTGGTTCCGATTTTTTGACTTATGTGGTTGAAGGTGAACCTCGTACGTTTAAAGAGGCAGTAATCTCTACTGATAGTCCTCTGTGGAAAGATGCAATCAAAAGTGAGATTGACTCCATCTTGCAAAATCACACTTGGGAACTTGTGGATCTGCCACCTGGTTGTAAACATTTAACGTCTAAGTGGATTTTTAATAGGAAGTTGAAAGCAGCTGATGGATCAATAGACAAGTACAAGGCAAGACTTGTTATTAAAGGCTATAGGCAAAAGGAAGGTGTGGATTATTTTGACACCTATTCTCCTGTGACGAGAATAACGTCTATTCGGATGGTACTTGCAATTGCAGCTTTGCGCAATCTTGAAGTACATCAAATGGATGTGAAAACGGCATTTCTGAATGAAGATGTAGATGAAGAAATTTACATGCAACAACCTGAGGGTTTTTGACTCCTGGACAAGATAGGAAAGTGTGCAAATTGGTAAAGTCAGTATATGGCTTAAAACAAGCACAAAAAAATGGCATGAAAAATTTGACAACGCCATGATCACCAATGGTTTCAAAATTAATGAATGTGATAAGTGTGTATACGTCAAGGACACGGAAAACGAATATGTCATTTTGTGCCTATATGTGGATGATATGCATATCATCGGGAGTAATGATAAAATGATTAACTCCACTAAAAACTAGGGGTGGACATTCGAAACCGAAAACCGAAAAAAACCGAGCCGAAATCCGAACCGAAACCGAAAAAAAAACCGAACCGACAAAAAACCGAACCGAAAGGAAAAAACCGAACCGAACCGAATCAATTCGGTTTGGTTTTTGGTTTTACCTTGTGAAAAACCGAACCGAACCAAAAAACCGAATTCTCATTAAAAAGATGTCGTTTTGTATTTTATTATTAAATATTTGATTTGATTAATGTGATTTTAGGTTTTATGATTATATATTTTACTTTTTTATTAATATTTTATATTTTATTTTGTTTTTGTGTGAGGTTGTGTGCATGTCAAAATATTCAAAATGTCCGTGTAGGACTATAGGTAAAATATTAAGAGTGTTGTGTTGTCTAAAAATCCAAGGCCATATTTTTTTAATTTAAAAATATTAAATTATGATGTCATAGTTTGAATTTTTAAGAGTTAAGACTTTGGTGGTTACAATTTTTGTAGATTGATGATTTGTTGTCATAAATATTACCAATAGATTGTATGCGTATACTTATAAAAATAAGGAACTATCAGGAATAAAAAAAAACTCAACTACTTGAATTGTCGAATTAGCGAATTTTGAATTTTTCACAAAGTTTTTTTTTAAATACAAATATTTAATATTATATTTTTTGTAAAAAAAAAAAAACCGAAAAAAAACCGAACCGAACCGAACCGTTCGGTTTGGTTCGGTTTTCGGTTCACTCCCTCCAAAAATAAAAACCGAACCGAACCGAACCGAATTTTTAATTCGGTTTGGTTCTCGGTTTTGGTCAAAAACCGAACCGAATGGAACCGAATCCACCCCTACTAAAAACATGTTAAATTCCAGATTTGACATGAAGGATATGGGATTTGCTGATGTGATCTTAGGGATAAAAATCACAAGAACATCATGTGGACAATATGTGGACTTGTACTGGATCAAACACATTATGTGGACAATATCCTGGAGAAATTTGACAAGGAAGGATCTGGAATTTCCAGAACTCCGGTAGACATGACTCTGCACCTATCGAAGAATAAAGGAGAACGTGTTTCTCAATTAGAATATTCGAGAGTCATTGGAAGTCTAATGTACTTAATGAGTTGTACAAGACCGGATATAGCTTATGCAGTGAGTAAGCTAAGCAAGTATACGAGTAATCCTGGAGCCATGCATTGGCAAGCAATTGCAAGAGTACTAAAGTAATTAAGGTATACTCGTACCTATGGGCTGCACTACACAACATACCCAGATGTTATAGAAGGATTCAGTGATGCAAACTGGATATCTGACATGAAAGACTCAAGGTCTATTAGTGGATATGTATTCACCCTAGGAGGTGCAACGGTGTCTTGGAAGTCCTTAAAGCAAACGATCATAACCAAATCCACGATGGAATCTGAGTTTGTTGCACTAGACAAATGTGGGGAGGAAGCAGAATGGCTACGCCAATTCATAGAGGATATTCCTAGATGGACACGACCTGTGCCTGCAATTTGCATACATTGTGATAGTCAATCTGCGATTGGCAGGGCACAGAGCAAGATGTACAATGGTAAGTCTAGACACATTTGTCGAATACATAACACCATTAAACAACTACTCTCTACTGGAGTTATCTCTATAGACTATGTGAGGTCTAAGGATAATATTGCGGATCCGCTAACCAAAGGGTTAAACAGAGAGTTGGTTGATAAATCATCGAGGGGAATGGGATTAAAGCCCATTGGAAAATAAAATTTCTACAGTGGATACCCAACCTAGTAGACTGGAGATCCGCACCTGCACCTGATCCTGTGTTCGAGCCTCTTACGCCGGCCTAGTCAACCCCCGCGTAACAGTCGCTTGGTCAAGAGGTCAGGTATCGGGAGCAGATAGATACACTCGCCAGAGGTCGTCCGCATTAAAGTTGTACCAACTCAAAGGTACTGGCACGCTCATGCACATCACAAGAGGACTGGAATTGACGTCCGCCACCCCCATGTGTTGACTGATCGCCGGGTGCTGAATCCGCCACGAACATTTTGGCACGCCCAGTGGGACTCAGTGTCAAAGATTGCGGGATCTAATCCAGATCGACGAATCATGCCTTGTTGCAATAAACCAGAACGGACACAGCAGTAGCAGTTGACCAAAACCTCGGCTACTATTGAACAGTTATCAATATTGTTCAAATAGAAGATAGACTCTGAGGTGCAGGGAACAGCGGAACCAGTTCAGCCTATGGTAATAGGAAGAGGAAAAGAAACATTTTCTTCCAATACGTTAAAGCCACCTATTCAACCTCAGGGGCTTAATGTTTCTGGATCTTCAAGACGGAAAAGAGGAGGTGGAAGGCTTAATAATCCTCCATATGATGAAGAAGACGAGGAGCTAGGAAAGGGAGAAGTCCAGGCTCTCACTCTAAATATTGTCGATAAACTGTTCGAAGAAAAGATGAGGGCTATGCATGGCTTGCCAGATGCCAACAGAACTTATTCTAATCCACTTCCCAGAGAGGTGAATGCACTTCCATGGCCGCAGAACTTTAAGCATATCTGATTTACCCAATTCTCTGGGGATTCCTCGGAAGACGCTGAGACCCATATCACTCGCTTTAACAACGAGTGTGGTTCTTATGCAGAGGATTCCATACTCAAGCTGCGAGTATTTGGCACTTCATTAACGGGGTCAGCATTAGCATGGTATAAGGATTTAGCGCCAGGGTCAGTTCCAGACTGGAGGACTATGGAAATCCTATTTAGAACCATATTTGGGGTTGTTGAGGCTAAGGTCACTGTGAAGGTCCTGGCTGAAGTGGAACAACAACCCGGAGAGTCAGCCATGGCTTATCTAAAACGCTTTAAGTTGCAGTTGACCAAATGCAAAGATAAGCTTTCAGAAGACACTATAGTGGACTTGGCTATTGCAGGACTAGATGAGGAAGTTCAGGCTGGCTTTCAGCAGGTGTATGTTACTAATATGGCTGATCTGACCAGTAGGTTGGCCGATCAGCAACATTGGATTGATCAGATGAAGGAGAGAAGAGAAAGGAAAAAAGTCATCCCATTATCTTACTATCCAGGCACTTTGAAGCCTAAGTTGGGTGTCTCTTCTAGTTCAATGACGGTTGCAACTGTACAAGCAGAGTCATCTCCAATCCTAACTTGGGTTGAAGAGGATGAGGAAGAAGCAGTAGCGGTTGTAGAGGTGGTTGGTCGCCAGCAACTACAATCAAAGAATGTAAGACTGTCCAAGGAGCCAATCAAGGTTGTGACTTCCGTACCAACTAAGTCCGCATTTGAGTCATATACTTATAATGCACACAAGGCTCCAGAGATCTTACTTGAGCTATTTAAACAAGGGCGGCTTCAACATGAAGGAGGTTTTGTTCCCAAACCAGACTACATGGCGGGTAAGAAATACTGCAGCTTTCATAACATGAATAACCACTATACCAAGGACTGCGTCAAGCTCAAGGATCAGATCCAAACATGGATTAATGATGGTGTCATGAAGGTGGAAACTGCCAAGGAACCTACTTGGACAGAGTCTAGGCCATTCCATAATGTGAACATGATAGATTTTATTCCCATTCCATGTCAAGAATTGGAGCCTGGCAAGCAGGTTTCCAAGTTTGCAAATTATACATATGATGCACGTAAGGCCCCAGAGATTTGGGAATTCTTGGTTCAGGAGGGGATGGTTAGTCCTGATAACACTCGCCTGCCACAGAGGGGGACAGTGCCTGGCGGGTCCTATTGTACTTTTCATCATTCAGACGACCATTATAATTTCAGGTGTGTTGCGTTAATGGATCAAATTCAAGAATGGTTGAATGATGGCACTTTGAAGTTTGCTAAAGAAAAGGTGGCTTCTATCCCTGAGTTTTGGGTAAATGCCATCGATGAGAATAAGTCAGAAACAAAACAGCAAACTAACAATAATGTGCATCCGCCAGGACAAGAAGAGATGGTGCTAGTGTCGCGTTCTAAGTTATGCCTTAATTGTAAAATAAGTTGTCACCTGCCTATAACATATGAAGAGCTGTAGATTGCACTTAAGGAGGCAGAACAGAAAGCCTTAAAAAAGGTCAAGCAAACTCATCCAGCTCCTGAACGATCCAGGTCTGATGATTACAAGCGGGCGAAGTACCGTCATAATGAATAGGAGACTTATGCCAGCAAGCTGAGGTCTCGGCCAGATCCAGGACCTACTGGGGTCAGGTCTGTACCAGTTTATGGTCCGTCTAGGGTATTGGATCCAGATGTTACAAATAAGCCTTACGTTCCACCAGCGTCATGTTCAGAGCTCAAGACTGACAGGTGGTATCGACAGCAGAATGGTAAAGCTGTGGAGGTACTTCCCAATCAGACTAGGAACATGCAGAAGTGGTATGGCAAAGCAAAGAGAACTCTGGATGCTTTGGCCAAGGGGGAGTTGACCCCGGAGGAGCTTTCGGTTCCGGTTGAACACATACGGGAGACTTACAAGCGGTACAAGGCCAAGACATATGTTGATGCTCGCCGAGCACGAAACAGAGATATTTCACCACCTCATAGAAGAAGTGTTCACGAGAGGCTTTCGAAGCCAAATCAAGCAGAGGGTGCATCTAGGAATTCAGCAAGGAGGAGATTAGTCTACTCCCCAAAAAGGGAGTCCGTTAAATCTGTCGCATCAAACCGATCAGATCTTTTACCCAAAAAGAGCATCCCAGAGGCTGGAGTAAAGAGAGACTCCACTATCATGAAGTGGGAACCTAAAGAGGCGAGTGTCACTACAGCTACAGGTACAACAGGGGTTCCAAAGGGGCAAGCAGTCGCCAAGGAATCCAAGGTAGCAAAGGCAGAGCCAGCCAAGCCTGTTATGATCTTGGCTTGGTCAAAGTCCTCGGGTATTCCTCCCGGTATGTCCTTGCCTCAATACGTGGCACAAAAGCTAGGTACGGACCCACCTCCGAGGAAAGCAGAGAGTGAGACCAAATTCCAGTCTTCGGACCCGGTGGCAGACGAAGATCTACCGGGCACGGATGATGAGATGCTGGAAGATGATGAAGAGTTGTTGGATGAGGATGAAGCCATCTTAGGCTGTAACACGGTTTCATTGGACCTAGAGGTGTTGGATTGCAATATGAACTTTATCTTATCTTCTGCTTATGCCTTACCAACACCTGTGCCTACTTCTCAATTCATCCAAGAGGAAGGCAATGACAGGCCAGTATACCATATACAAGAACCTCAAGATGAGGCAGTGACGAGCATGGAAGGAGAAAGGTCTCAATCCACCCACAAACCTCCACAGGGGTTGGCTGACCTTCTAAAGCTAAGCATGATGTTTTCAAAGCCTACATTCACCATGTCTCAACACCTCAAACCTCTTTATGTATCAGCAGAGGTGGCAGGTTTCAAAGTTAACAAAATTCTCATCAACACAGGAGCCGTGATCCAGTGGAAAAAGTTAATCTAGGCACTGCTAAAAAACCTATTGAAGTCGGGATCAGCCAGTACTTAGAACCAGAATTGAGGCAACAACTAATTGAGTTGTTACAAGAGTTTAAAGACTGCTTTGCGAAAAAATATCAAGATATGTCTGGACTATCAAAGGAATTGGTCTGCCAATTAATGTGCAATCCCTTCGAGTTAGAGAGCAGCATCAGTTGATTGGCGATGACTATGTTCAAGCTATGTTTCAGGAACATGAAGACCTTGATGCAAGGCGACTAGAAGCTCTAGAGAATATAATCATGGAAAAGAAGAAGGTTGCAAGAGCTTATGATAAAAGAACTAAGGACAAGTCTTATGGTGAAAGCGATTTAGTCTGGAAAGCAGTACTTCCCTTTGGCGAGCGCGACACAGGTCGTGGTAAGTGGTCACCCAAATGGGAGGGTCCCTTTGTCATTAACCGGATTATCAGAAAGGGCACTTATCAACTCAGAGACATTGATGGGGGAGTCCACAAAAATCTCATTAATGGCAGACATCTCAAGAAATATTTTCCAAGTGTCTGGAAATACGAAGACCCACTAGCTATGGTTGAGGCTGGGGGGCAACCCTCTTCTTAACATTGCTCGCCTGGGGGGCAACATTACTTAGTTTTCTTGGCTTTGCTTCACATTTTCATACTCGCCTCAGCCAAAGTAAACTGGGGGGCAACATAGGGCAATATCAGAAAACTTGCATTTGTCATCCGCTAGAGTGGTTCCCTAAATTTTTGGAATTTTTATTTTTTACGGTGAACCTAAAAGAGGTTCATTGAGATTTACTTGATCTCGATTCAACCCTTGGACCAATACATGTGGTCCCCAATCTTATATTTTGTATAAGGAAGATAATATATGTGTTTTTCTGAAATTTCAATCTATTCAATGACTTTGCGGTCAAAGTAAAGTATGAAGGTTACAATATAAAGAGCTATTAACTAGCTCTGAAACCGTGTCTATACTAAGGGAGTTTGATCGATCAGAAGGAAGGTTTGAATTTCTATTTTGAACTCTGTTTGAGAATTCCTCCAACAAAAGGTGGGCTTGACGCAGGTTCATCTCCTCGGCTTGTCGATAAGGGGTTTCCTTCCTTTGATCTCTCTTCTCGTCATCCTCCTTGCCTTCTGAACTCAACAGATACAACATTTTTCATCCGCCAATTTTCCTAATTGACCTCACGAGAACGGGGTATTTTCTGGGGATTCAGAAGAATAGTGGGCAAAGGATCCCCCATCCGCCAAATAGAAGCAATCTAGATGTTACCATCTTTCTTGCCAGATCTTGCATAGATGGAAGTGTCTGCCGAAAGTCATTCCCAGTTTTCCCCCTAATGCTGAGGAGCAATTGAGGGAACGGGATCGCGAGGCTGACAGATGACACCTAAGTCAGTACCCAGTATTATACCAAAGAAGAACGTGAAAAATCTGACCAGATTTTGACCATCCATTCAGAAATCACGTCGTCCAGAGGTATAATACCAGATTATGCGACTTAGGATTTCGCTAATACCATAGTACACGACTTAGAGTTTTCCTAGGAACATCTGGTTTTAATCTGGGGGAAAAGATTGTGGAAACCATAAGGGCTTTAAGGCGAAACTGGAGAAAAGAGTAGACAACATGGCGTTCATTGGACGATAGCAGAATAAGATAAAGTATTTGTTACTTAAGCCCAATCTACTTGGGAGACATTGTCTTTAGTTCATACAATTTCATCCCTAACCTACTTATCTTGGTCTTCAAGTGATCGATGTAGTATGTGAGTTTTTCCTCTTCGACTTGGTTTTGTTGAGTTTCTTCTTGAAGAACAGTTAAGAGTGCCCTTTGCTCACTCGCGTTTTGGAGACGTTCTTTTTGCCTGGCCCTGATAGCAGCTATCTTCTGGTCAAGCAGCTCTTTTTCCTTCTCCAGGCGAGTAATTTCGTTTTCATCATCGTCACCGGCAGCAGATACAAGGGCAGAATATTTGTTCACGGCACTGGTAAGAGCTGTAGTTGAGTCCTGAGTCTTAACTTGCTGATTTGGAAGTGCATCCAAACTATCTTGAATGAATCTTAGAAGGTCTGGGAGGGCTGCCAGGATTTTCTTCACTTTTGTTTGAACCTCAGTGGGCAGGCGGTCAACTTGATTTTGCAGTGCCTGGATAAAAGAATAGATTTTGGCCGCCACATTTATATCCGCAGGGTCTACTTTTCCCAACTGCTGCATAAAGCTCCAAGCTTCTCTCACTTCAGGGAAATCTCTTTTGGGGGTTGGAAGTTTTAGAAGTGGATCTTCCCCTAGTGGAGGAATGGACAAGCTCATCTTTAGAGGCTGAGGAGTTGGAACCTTGACAGGAGATACCCCAATCTACATGTTAATTTGTTAATAGATCAGTGGTGCAGTAACATAAATAAAATAAATACAGATAAATTACTGGCTCATGATCCTCAGGATCTAATTCTTCAGCAATGATTTGAGTTCTTCCTCTTTTCTGGGCAGTTCTGCTGGTGGAGGTCTGAGGGACCTATTTCTTCCTTTTACTTTTGCTTGATTTTTCAGGGGTCTGTAGTAAGGGAAATCAGTCAGTGGTTTTCGCTTGAAAATTAATATTTAAGATCAATGAAGAACAAAGAAATACATGCTCATGGTCTATTTCAGGATAGAGAAGACCTTTATCAAGTACTTTGACATCCTCTACAGTAAGGTACTGACGTTGATTGTTGAAGAGAGCTCTGAAGTAGTGAAGAGATTGTTTTTGGTAGAATTCTCCTCTGAGTTGGGTCCACCAGGCATGATACTCTTCAGTAGCTTCTCCAGAGATTTCTAGTTCAGGGCACTGTTCTAAATTTGGAGATGTGGCGGGTCGCAAGGCAGATACAAGATTAGCATCTTCATCAGCAGGGGTGTTTTTACTTGGCCGCCAGGCTGAAAACATTTTTAGACTCTGGATTGGGGGATAGGGCAGAAGCTGAGTTAAGCCAAACTGTCTGGCAAACAGTTGGGGGGCATATACTTCGACACCTTGCTTGCCTTTATCAGAAGTGAAGAGGGGAAGGTCCGGCATAGAGATGCATTGAAGGAACAACCTCCGTCCTTCCTCACATTGGTTGGCTGAGGGCAGGAAACCATCCTTCAAGGCCTTTGGGAGTCTCTTGTGGAGAAACATCTGAGCTTCTGAGTAAAAGCCCTGAGCATCAGTATTGAAAATTACATCGAAACACACCGCGTAGCCTTGACCATATTTAGGTCTACATCCAGCATAGGCGAGCTCCAATACTTTTTCTTCTGCAATCTCGTTGAGCTCAAGGGGTGCTAGTCCGGGGAAGTACATCTGAGACCAAATTTCTAAAATCCAAAGAGGTTCAGAAACTTTGCAGTTTAAGGGTGTGGCGGACAGAGTATGAAGGCACCGATACAGATGTGCTAACACTATTTGGGCAAGGCCAATCTCCGTGCGTGCATACAAAATTTCAGCCATTGTACTATAGATTTTGGTCATTTTGTTGGCGGTTGAACAAAACACGAACTTGTTGAGCTAGAAATCTAAGAAGGCTATTCCACCTATATCATCCTTGTAGGCTCGAAATTTTGTTATCCAGTTTTGCCAACTCCGAGTGGAGGGCTCTGGAAGGGTGATTGAGGGTACATCTGCTTCAGGATAATCATCCATATTGAAGGGTTTTCTGCCTAAGGGAAATCCTAAACCAGCATGCATGTCTAACAAAGTAATACTGGCTTGCCCAAACTTCAAATCAAAGGTATTGGCAAAAGGATTCCAAAGACATATCAAAGGCATAAGAGCACACCTGTTTCCTCCTTTGGGGTTAAGTGCGAAGCTGATATTGAGGGCTTCATCAATCCCTGCTGCTCGCCATCTACTTTCATCAAGCAATCGCCTTTCTTGATACCACTGTATCATTGTCTGGGTTGGTAACAGCCAGGAAGAGGATGCTATTAGAATTTTGTAATGATTGGAGGTCTGCCAGTCTCCACATTTAACGCCTCTTTCGCGTAATGCCACAGGAAGAGGTCGTGACTCATCGATGAATGGAAAGATAGTATCTTGATGAAATTGTTGTTGTCGTGGTCCTAACCCGGCACGGCCATAGTCGTCGGGCGGTGTGAGAGAGGTCTGGTAAGAACTTCCGACTTCAATAATGGTGGAGGTCACTATTTCTTTTCCTCTAAGGGCTGAAGCGTATTGAATCTCGAAAGCCATTGTCTGTTTGGTTTGAGAAGATGAGAGAATGGAGGTTGAGATGTGAATTGATGATTCTTAATCTGGGTTTTATAGAATCTGAAAGGGGTTCTTTGAAATTTGAAGTGCTAGGATTGGCAGTGGTCAAGGGTTAGGAATAGTTCTCCAAGCTCAATTTGGTAAAGTTGCGATGTTAGAGGGAAGACATAACATTTCAGAATTTTAAATGGGTTCGGATTGGGCTTTCTAGCCTTTAACAATTTCATTGGGTTCTCAATTTCAAAGGCTGTGGGGCAATGTTTGGGCCTAAATTTACATTTGTCCGAGATTGTGGATCGAGGCCCAAGAGGTTATTTATTAAAGAATGATTTGATGTATATTAAATCTTTCCTTCTTAGAAAGGAATTGGGGTTCCTTTAGAAATCCGAGAAGAAGGTGGTTTAAGGTAATTAAATCCTAATTGATCTCCAAATCTATTATGCTTGATACGCAAGTATTGGGGTTCTGCATTCTCTATATAAAAAACTCTTATACAACTTGAAAAGGGTTCACAACCATCTTACAAACACACAAGCTTTTGTGCATCGCAAATCTTGCAAAGTCTCTCCGGAGCAAATTCTTACGCGTACTGCCTCCACAATCTGCAAACAACCACTATCCAACCCTGCCGCAACCTTACGCCCACCACCGGTCGATGTATACTTGCGCGGTTGTCAAAGTGTGTCTTGCATTCGTGTGAGCGTCGCTAAGAACTATCGCTTCCAGCATCGGCACATCGTAGCATACTTGCACCAACCTGAGCTGCAAACTGCACCATACGTACAGAGCTGCAAACTGCGCCATACGTATAGAGTCGCATACTTGCGCCGGTTAGAGCTGCAACCTTGCGTCGTGTCTGTGTTCGCTGAAGCACCTAGTGTCAGTCGCCACATCTCGTGGTATATCGAGTCGCTATCTTGCATAGCAAACCATTCCCCGCGGTCTTGAATTATTGCTCTGCTTTGCATCTCAGGATCGAAGTAAGAATTACCCAATCTGCAATAGGTTGAGAAGAAAATCCTAATAGATTTTTGTTAGGTCTTGTTCGAGCCTCTTACGCTGGCCTAGTCAACGCCGGTGTAACAGTCGCTTGGTTAAGAGGTCAGGTATCGGGAGCAGACAGATACACTCGCAAGAGGTCTTCCGCATTAAAGTTGTACCAACTCAAAGGTACTGGCACACTTGCGCACATCACAAGAGGACTGGAATTGACGTCCGCCACCCCACGTGTTGACTGTTCGCCGGGTGCTGAATCCGCCACGAACACCCTGCACCCGTGACCTTGCCACATCGAGCCCAGATTGAAGCCACTGCCTGTGCTCAACCCAGATCGGACCTCCGCCGCGTCGACCCAGCAATCCCAAGTCGTTGACGTCGAGCCCAACCGAGCGCCGACGACACAGCCCCGAGCCCAGCAACATCGCTCCAGATCGGACCCCAACCCAACGTGTCCTACATTGTTTGATCCAGATCGGACGACAATGATCAACCCCCTACACCAGATCAGAGTTCTTGCCCGAGGTTCGGTCCAGCAATCCCCGATCTAGCGCGCTGCTCCCATATTGACGCTGAGATCAACGACCCGATCCAGCCTTCGCTTCAACTACCTCTCCTCCCTCGCCTCTTCTAACCGAACTCAGCCACGTCCAAGACGCAGGAGATGAACCCGACTCGATTTCTCTCTAATTTTGCATATGCAAACCCTTACTGATGTTGAGAATGAACTTTTGGTTTGAGTTTGTGCTAATGAAAGTTGAAAATCATATATGATTAGAATTGTGTCGACTGGTTTGAGTTTGAGAATGAACAATTTGGAAATCAGTAGTTTATTATCAGAGTTACTGAAAATCAGTAGTAGTCTATTATTAGAGTTACTGAAGATCAGTAATTGGAATTACTGATGGTCAGTAATTTCTTATTAGTGGTTATTGGGGGTCAGTATTGACCCCTAGTAACCTGATTATTGGAGGTCAGTAACTTGATTACTGAAAATCTGGAATATGTAAATTACTTAATGGGGGTCAGCAACCTGATTACTGACCCCCAGTAACCTGATTATTGGAAATCTGGAATCTGTATGTGCTTACTGAGAGTCCGTTATTTAATATTGAAAAAAAATATCCAGCGAGAAAAAAAAAATCCGGCTAAAAAAATTTGGTGACCGGAATCCGGCGACCGGCCATTGGACGTCGGTGGAGTTTGGTGACATTCCGACAAAGTTTTCTCTATCTTCCACTTTCTCTTCATATGAGTGTATAAAGAGTGAAGGCAAAAAGGGAAGAAAAATATTAAAATTGTACTAGGATTGAAAAGATTTGTTCAAATGGGCAATAAGAGTGGTTACCTTATGTTTAATAGGAGAAGAAAATAAGATGGTCATTGGAATGGGTAATGAGGGGGCCAAATTAGCACTAAATGGACATTTTCTATTAAATTAATAATGGCTAAAAGTAAACCTAAATGAGATAGGAAGTCTATACATGAATAGCTGAGTGAGATAGGAATCATAGGCTAAAATTATCATTACCTAGAAATTTATGGGTAATTTACTGAAAAGATAAATTGCATGGGGCAATAATGTAAGTTGAAACCTCAAGGAGCTAAAAATCATCCTTGCATTTTCCGTCGCTAATTTACAGAGGCACAGAGCTGGATCATAGAAATCATAAAACTAAAAACAGAACAATCGTAAGTATATCAAGATCCCAAAGCTCCTCTCTTTTCGGCCGAAGAATCCTCCTTTGACATGCCCAATGTGCATTTTTCTATCTGACACTACTACTTGCTCAACATCCATTTGCCTCAGAAACACAGGTCAGCCCTACTTCTACTGATTTATTTTCTTTCATACATGTTTTACCCTAAACGTTGTAACAACATAGTCTTTCTAATTACTGTTCTTGTTGTTGGGGAATCATTGATCTGGGACAGTTTAAGTTTGTTAAAGCTTTATACATTGTAGATGTTCCCAGATTGGGGGATCCAGATGATTGAAGAAATTCTAATTTATGACAGAGTTACAAGTCCAAAAATAACAATATTGATTCTTGATTACAAAGATTGGTGGTGGCATGTGGCAGAGAGAACTGGGTGAGAAAAGTGATTGTAATATGCGGAGTGGGAACTGGGTAATGCGAAATTCTTAACTTCGACATGGGTTTATATTACTTTCCAACAGTAGAGTGAAAAAAGGGAGAACAGTTCTCTTTTGTGCATCAGGAGACTCTAGGGCAACAATTTCTAAACCCATTTCTTGGAGCAAGTCATGCATCCATATTGTGCCGAAGGAAATAGTTAAGAGGGATCTTTCCACAAGGACATCAATTCCAATATCTGCATACATGCCGCACGCGTCTAGTGCTTCTACTACACGATGTTTTCTCTTCCCATGAAAGAAACATGCAATGTCTAGGAAAAGTTTCTTCTCCTTGTCATCAAGACCATCATAACTTATTTTAAGTGTCTCAAAAATGTCTCTGTTAAACACTTCCCTCCATTTGCATAAAACACTTCTCCAAGCGTTCACACCTCTTCCATGCAGAAAAGATCCCAATACTTTTAAGAGCTGATGGAAGACCTTTGGCATACTCGAGGACTTCATCAGACAAAGCAAGATAGTTTTGTTCAGGGTAATCTCTTTTAAAGGCTTTCAAGCTAAAAAGCTGAAGAGCTTCCTCACCGCTTAGTCTTTGGGTTTCTTGGGTCTTCTTAATCTGTCCAAATCTCAAGCACATTCCTGGCAAATGATTCTAAAGGAGTGGAAAACTCCAACAAAAAATACATATGCATTGTAGTAGGCGAATTCAGTTGAATTTCATGTAAATGTGATAAGTTCAATGCTTTAGCATTTCTTTCTTTTAAGTTTGAAGCTCGATCAAACTGTAATATAGTGGAAGCTAAATTTTCAAGTGCATTAATCCTTTAATTAAGTATGATTTAGTTTGCTAACGACAAAAAACCTTTGCACTTACCTTGGGTTCTTGTCAGGCATTCTATCAAACAGCTTCCGTGCATAAACAATTGGACCAAATTTCTCAACCGACTCGAAGATTGGAGTATTCCACTGCGAGAATCAGAGCATAAATTCTCTATAGGAACAAAATGGGTTCGTTTAAAATGACTCGTTGTAAGAGATTGACTAATACAACCCTTTGGATTCGAAGACATAATTTGTGATTCAAGAAGTTGAGGGATCGCTGCTTTGTTGTGTTGGCGTTGTAATTACATCTTAGGTCGAGTGTAGAGTTTCTCATGTTAAAGGATACGATTCAAATGATGTCATTGATAGTCTCCTAATGATGTAACCTTATTTTTTGGTCACAAATCAAGCATTCAATGTCACGTGTGTAAATATTGTACGTTATTTATAACAAGCATTTCCTCAACACCGACAACACGTATGAGTGGAACACATTGTTTTCACTTTTCACAAACCCCTCACATATTTCGCATAAGATGAAAACCCTCTGAAAACACACACGAGAGAGATGAGCATTGAGGAGTGTGATGAGGGTATTACCAAATCCATAGAGGTAGAACACCTTCTGCACATATGATAGCTAACACGATGATTAGTGTCGTCTTAATCTTTTCTGAACATTAGGTTCCTCATCACGCAAACCATTTCTCCCCGACAACAAAGAGGAACGAGCTTGGGATAAAGCTTTGATTAGATCACTTAGGTATGTAGGGGGGAGGGGTGTCAGGACCCTTCCAGACCTTAATGTTTCCACACTATCTGGCCGAGGTTTCCTATAAAAAGAAAAGGCACCTCCGCTAGGTCCTCCATGAGAGAGAGTAAGCTGATTGCCTCCCTTGTAAATGGCATGTGATGAAACTGCTGCTTTCCCAGAATCACATCGAGGAATCTCCAAAGCCTCATCAGAAATGTCAGCGTCGCTTTGGTTGAAATCTTCCACATCTTGTTCATATACTAATCGGACTCCACATTTCTTTACAACCAAGCCTTGGCCCTTGACACGAAATGAAAATTCAATTTGTTTCAACTCTGTTGTATCTGCGCCACGAAAATATGAAGAGAGAGGAAAGTCATAGTCAAACCAAAGGTGATCTGATATAGCTCGTCCCACCGTTCCCCGAAAGGGAAAAAATAGGCTCTCAGAGTGTAACTCATGCCCACCAACTTTCACAATGCAACTAATCTTATACCAGTTATTATAAACCGGTGGCAGCTGGCGGTTTGGATGTACTGCAAAAACAGCACAAAGCGCAAACCCCACGAAATCCTTATTAAACCAACCTGGATGCAGATCGATACTTACGGAAGCTGCCACAGCTTGATGATCGAACCACTCCGGAATATTATTTCCAGGAATAACGATAGAAAAGAATGTGTCCCTCCTGGCTTGATCCTGCACCGTAGTAAAACAGAATGTAAAAGAACAAATCAATTAAGAGAGAGAGAGAGAGAGAGAGAGAGAGAACCTGAAGGTGCCGCTTCATCGATGTGAATGCCACACTATTACACCCTCTGCTCACCAGTTTCAAACAGTTTAAAAAATATGCACATGACAGATGTTCTGGCACCATCTCCAATGAAATGCAATATCTAGCACTCACTTGTACACAAGAGGGAAGCTTGGGTAATTGTTGAAGGTCACGGCAATAATCCAAACTCAGATGTTCAAGCGTGTAAATTTGACTGAGGCTCTCAGGAAGGGTAACAAATTGGTTACCTGCTAGCAGTAACTCTGTTAAAGAGGAGAGACAGCCCAGATCATTGGGGATGGCTCCTTCCAAAAGATTGCAGAACGAGAAATCCAATTTTGTTAAAGAACGTAAACCAGCAAAGGAAGGCAGCAACTTAGATATCGGTGGTCCCCTACATCCATAAAACAATAATTTTTTGAGATTTTGAAGACCAGTGCATGAAGGCAGTTCTCTCAAGGCGGTTCCATTCACACACAGATTTTCCAGACTCTCTATATGGCCCAAGTCTTCCGGTAATTTCTCAAGCTTCGAGCAATCCGAAAGGCTAAGAAGTTTCAGAGATTTTGAGCCAGATACACTGCTCGGAAGAAGCCTAAGGTTTTTGCAACCATCCAAGATTATATGAGTAAGTCTTTCAAGAAACCCAACGGATGAGTCAACCTCGTACAGCTGTATACAACCTTGAAGATTCAAGTGTTCAAGATATGGACTACCACTGAAGTCAGGGGTCGTGAGAAGATTCAAAGAGTGACTGAGGTCGATGCGTTTCAAACTGTATAAAGGCTGTAACAACATATCCAGCAAAATTAGATTCCATAATTTAAAAGTTTGTAGAATATATATATATAAAACGTTAATACCTTTTTACCCTCCCAGCCGACAAGTTGGCTATAGGGCATTTGAAGTATTTGTAAGTTCTCTAGGCTGATAACTGATGCCAAAGATTGTAGAGGACATTTCCACCAGAAGAGAATCCGTAACTCACTTGAAACATACTCGAGGCCGTCTGAGAGGTGCACACGAACACCATCAAATATCAATACTCTCAAATTTTTCATCATTGAAAAGGATTTTCCAGGCAAGTGCAATTCTGCGTCTGCATCACCATTGCGGTACATGACAATGCCTTCCACTGCTTCGGTTCCCTAATAAACATAAATAAAGAATAATCAAGCTCCGGACCTTGTTATAAAATACAATAGCAACTAACAATCTAACATCATTGTTGGAGTAAGATTCTCACTCTATTTTTATTTAGGACGTGAATAACGTCTTCTCTACGGCACAACCTACTGCGCTTTCCAGGCTCGTCAGGAGATTCTCGGCGGACAATTTCTAGGCCCATTTCTTGGAGCAAATCATGGATTTCTATCCTGCCAGCATCTGAAATAGTTAAGAGAGATCTCTCCACAAGTACATCAATTCCAATAGCTGCATAAAAGCCACAACTGTCGAGTGCTTCTGTTACAAAATTTTTCACTTGCCCTGTGTGAAAACATGCAATGTCTAGGAAGATTTTCTTCTCATTGTCATCTAGACCATCATAACTTATTTTAAGTTTCTCAAAAATTTCTGCATTGCGAACTTCTCTCAATTTTGCCAATGCACTTACCCACACACTTAAACCTCTTCCATGCAAAAGAGATCCCAAGACTTTAAGGGCTAGAGGGAGACCTTTGGCATAATTCACAACTTGATCAGAGAAATCACGGTAGCTTTGTTCAGGATAATCTTTTCTAAAGGCGTTCTGGCAAAAAAGTTGAAGAGCTTCATTAGTATTTAGTCCCTGGACCTCAGATCTTCTCAGTACTCCATGTTTAACTAACAGGTGAGTATCTCTAGTTGTAATGATAATTATGCTTCCAAAACCAAACCAGTCTTCCTTTCCAGCCAAGTAGTCCAAGTGGTCTGAATGGTTAACATCATCAAGAACAAGAAGAACCTTTTTCCGACATAGAAAGCTCTTTATCTTAGTGGCTCCTTCATGAACATCCCTTATGTCAGTCATAGAAATAAGTTCCTTCTGTAACTGAACCAGACCACTTCTTTCTGCATTGCTTCTAACATCAGAAATAAAGCTGCTGAACTCAAACTGATAAGAGATTCGATCAAAAAGTACTTTGGCAATAGTTGTCTTACCAATTCCACCCATTCCCGATATCCCTATAAAGTGAACATCATTTATCCCATCACCTAAAAGCAAATGAACTGCTTCCACCCTTGAATCAATCCCAATTAGGTTCACCATTGAACTAAACAATTTAGGGCGTGACTGCATCTTAACTGAAGCAACAATGGTCTTGATGAGCTCCGATTCATACCTGGAATAGATGAGAAACAATACATTGACCATTTTCTTCATACATCAGTCACACTCACACATAGAAGAGAGGGAAGATAACTGAAATTGAATGTGTACCTGCAGTCCTTCGAATTCCACCCAGAGAAGTTTGACACTTTTGTTAGAGCAGCTCTCCACCTTTGCACCTTCTTTGCGTCGTCCATAAGTCTTATTTCATGTTTGGTGAAGGCTTTTGCAAAATTTCCAGTTTGTCTTCTCACATCACAGGGATCGACATCATAGAATATAGGCAAAATTGTTTCCCTAAGTTCCATGCACTCAAGAATCTTCAAAAGTTCATCCAAGCACCATGCTGAAGATGCATAATTTTGTGAGAGGACAATGATTGCAAGATTTGAATTTTCAATTGCAGTAAAAAGTTCTGGAGAAATGGATTTCCCTTTTTGGAGTTCACGGTCATCCATGAAAGTTTTTATTCCCTGATCTACCAATGAATTGTATAAGTTGTTTGTAAAACCCTTCCTTGTGTCTTCACCTCTAAAACTTAGAAATACATCATATTCCCATTCAAAAGTTGATGAAGAAAAAGATGAAGAGGCTCTCTCCGAACTCATTGTGACCAGAAACTACTTATCTGTCACTATATACTGGAGATTGTCTCGATGATCACTACATACCAAGTACCAACCAGCAGGAAGAGCAAGAAATTTGTTTGTTTCATCCTTCATAGAAATAAATAAAAAGTGAATTATTTAGTGAACCATGCCTGCATTCTGAAAAGAGTGGTACGATATTATCTGGTTCTGGAATCAACTACACACAGACTCACTCTTTTTATACATGATTTATTTTTGTCCACCTTCATCCTGGAATTTATAGTACACAGTTTGATCAAGACACCAATTTCAAGACAGTATCATATTTATCAGCAGAATAAATTGCATGTATTATTCCATCCATGATAGAATATAGGAATGAATGGTCGAAATATTATATATGCAGATATATTTCACATTAAGTAATTAAAATAGAGGCATCAGTATCTCTTTTACAAGGCAAGACCTACCTTCATTTTACACTAGCTAGGGATGTCAAGGTTTCAAGAAATGCTTCCTTTCTATACATTTATATATATATATATATATATATATATATATATATATATATAGGCCGGATCTAGAGAGGACATCCTCAAAATGTCCAATAGTGCGGATTTTCATTTTTGACCCACTTTTCGATTGAATTTTCTCATCTCCACCACTAATGTAGATAATATTGTGTAGATCATCTCTGTAAAATTTCAGCCAATTTGGTAATCGTTAAGGCCCTTAAACTTGAAAAACAAATGGACGAACTGAATTCTGTCAAACGTGAACCGTTCATGTTTATAACAGAAAAACGTCATTTTGAGGGTCTTAACGATTACCAAATTGGCTGAAATTTTGCAGAGATGATCTACACAATATTATCTAGATACTAGACGGTGGAGATGAGAAAATTCGATCAAAAAGTGGGTCAAAAATGAAAATCCGCACTATAAGGACATTTTGAGGACATCCTTTCTAGATCCTGCCTATATATATATATATATATATATATATATATATATATATATATATAAGATGAAAATCCATTCTGAGAAGACTACTCTTCGTATGTTAAACCACTAGTTTACACATTGGTGAATCAAAACATCATACTGTGTGAATGAAATCACTTCCAAAGATGGGGATCATTACTCTGAATCACAAAATACAAGAGGAATCATTCACTTCTCGTAATGCTACATGTACTAGTAGGGGACTAACAATTTGCCAATAACCCAAATACTGCATGTTGACTTTTGATTTTTCCATTATTTCCTGTATCATATTGCCCCAAAGTTTGAATATTTTTTTTTGTCTTATTCATCCCAACAGCTAATCATACCGTAAGTAATCTAAAACCACCCACTAACTGCGCCCACGAAATTGAACCAAGTTTCTCAGTTTTCAATCACTTTCTTTTCAACCATGAAAGTTCAAATGGAATGTTTAGTGTTTAGACTTGCAACTGACTAAAATTAATCATATGTGGTAGGCATGATCAGAAGAATATCAATCCGAAACTCTATGCTAACTGAGCCAGACCGAAAAAGATCAAAGTAGAGAAATATGTTTACAAGATGAAAAACAGATTAAGCATAAACAAGTACAAATAATTAGTAGGAGACTGACCTGGGTTTCTTATGCAGTTGGAAATTGCAAAAATTTGGCATGTTTTTGTTTTGAATATATAGAGTGTGGAAACAGGGCAACACGCGGTAAGCTAGAATGACCACCACCTTATTCTTAAAAAAAAAAAAAAAAAAAAAAAAAAGTACATGAGACTTGGTCAGACTGTAGTTTCCCAAAATAAGCTTTTGAGATTTGGTCTATACTTTCAACTGTTTCAAGCCCATTCATTCATTAATTTCAGTATGATTTGGTTTGCTTATGGGCTAATGGCTGTGGACTGCTGTAGTTTGTTCAACCAAGTACACATTATATAGAAAAACAGCGAGAGAATTACAGATGGGTAAGTGGCTCTTAAACAATAATGGTGTGTGCAACCAAAGAAGTATAAACAAGTCAATCTTTCATTAGACTTGATTGCGAAATAAACCTACCACACTAACCTCCCATTACCGCAGTTTGATTAACCAAACCACTCTGGAATTTCATATTCCAGTAATAACAAAACGAAACAATGTATGTCTCATATCATAAACCATATGAATAGGGAAGAACATAAACTGATGATAAAACAACTTTCTCCACTTTTCACATACCCTGCACGTTTAAACTTTCATGAATCAATCATGGCTCCTTTTTAACAATAAAAATCAAATAAAAAAAGTACCCACAAAGGCTTCCTTATCATAACCAATCGTGACAGCAAAACTATGCACTTGGGCACGTACCTTAAGTTCCTGTCAGGCATTTTATCAAACACCTTCCGTGCATAAACAACTGGAGTCGAGAAGAGTAGCAAGGGACACATCTTGTTGAAAGCTCGATGCAAAATGGGTTTGTATATCTGAAAGGCCTAGTCGTAATAGCAAGCCTTTGGGTTTGGAGGGTTTGAATTGGAAGACATGGGTTTTGTGAGGGGGATGGAATATGGTACGTTATTTGTAACAGGCATTTCTTCAACACACACTAGTGTACACAATATAAATAGGAACTGATCAACTAGGAAATTCACTCTTGTCATTATTAATTTAAATTATAAGGAGGAATTTACTTTTGTTGCAGTTGTCTTTGTACTAGGGTTTTTCGGAGATAGGATTCTAGTTCCTGCAGAGTTGCATCAATTTGTGTGGAGGTGTTAGATGGGTTTCCTACCATGTGTGAAGCTCAGCTTTACATGTGGAAGAGAAGTACGTAAACGGCCATTTACTTCAGTCGGCTTTCAATGTTTGGAAGGGACACATTCTTCTAGGCCTTGTCATATTCAAAATCAATTTTCGATTATGCTATATTTTCTTTAGTAGAAGAGCAGCTTCAGTGAGTCTCCCCACAGTTGTATTCTTCGATTGATAGTGATAGACTGATAGGTCTTGTGTTCCATTTAGATTGGAAGTCACTGTCACTCCCCATAGTTGTAAGCTTCATTTCATGGAAGTATCTCAAAACAAGAAAAAAGAAAAGAATGACTATTACCTTACATCAGTAAAACTAGGATGACCGTAAGCATGACATGTAGGAGGAAATTGATCATTAGGATTTGACATATCTTAATTTCATCAGCAATGTGTTAAAACTAGACTTGGGAGACATTTCTCTTTTTCCTAATACAAGCTTCAGTTTTTGAGTTCACAGCTAAATGGTCTAATTTACCTTGAATTAGTTTTTCTTTGAGGGCTCCTAGCAAACCACACCCTACATCAGCCTCGTCGTCAGACCCAAAGTCAAAGACTTCACGACCTCGCTTGGTGGTAGCACCTGGTATAGTTTCTGCCTCAACAGGACATAGGACGTCAGAAAATGTGAAAGGCTCCTGGGAAACATTGTTAACCTTAATCTCTTCCTCATCTTCACAGTACACTATACGCACTCCAGACTTCTTCACTTGCAAACCTAGGCCATCTGTCGTAAATAAAAATTCAATATGTTGCCAATCTTCACGACTATGGAGTGGGCTGCAGAAAATCCAGAGGTGATCCGTTACAGCTTGGCCTAAGTGTTCATTAAAGGCAAAACCAGGCAGGTGGAACCTTTCTTTTCCATTGACTTCATATTGGCAATGAATCTCATGTGTAGGACTGTACTCATCACTCAAAGACACAGGCGCATGCTGCTGTACTGCGAAAACAGCACAAAAACCGAATCCCATCAACTTGGTATTGAACAAACCTGGAGGTAGATCTATAGTTACTGAAGAAGCCGCGCTTTGATGATTAAACCACCCTGGTATATCATTTCCAGGAATGACAATCTCAAATTTCTCTACTTGACAACGATATGAAAGTGCCTGTGCCATAAATCCACAATGTGGTACACAATTAAGACCATGCATATAGCATTATAGCCATGATGACAGAAAATGCTATATGTTGTGAGCGTGTGAGTGTCTGTGCAAGAGAGAAAGAATGAGACCTGAAGGTGTAGCGTGAATGTTACACTGTTACACCCTTGCTGCTCCAGTCTGAAACAATTAAGAAAATAAGCCTTTGACAGAAAGTTCCAAAGTTTTATATAGTTATGCACCATCTCCAACGATATGCAATTATTAGCATTTACTTCGACATGAGGTGGAAGATTTGGCAATTCTTCAAGGTACTGGCAGCTCTGCAAATCGAGATACTCAAGCACGTAAAGTTGGCTGATGTTTTCCGGAAGCCTCCTAAATTGGTTAAAGCTTAGATTTAATCTTTTTAATGAGAACTGAATGTGGGAAAGAACAGGGATGATTCCCATATCCCAAAGATTGCAGTTACTTAGATTCAACGTTCTTAAAGACTGCAAAAAAGCAAAAGTTACGATGATGTCTTGCTGAGTACCAAGCCATGAACGTTCTCTTATGGCAGTTCCAGCCACATCAAGCTCTTCCAAACTTTTTACATTGCCCAAGTCATCCGGCAGTTTTTCAAGTTTTGAGCAACAAGAAAGAAGAAGAACTTTCAGAGATTTCAAACCAGATACACTGCATGGAAGAAGACAGAGACTTGTGCAATCTCTCAAGTTCAACATAGTAAGTCTTTCCAGCATACCCACTGATGAGTCGATCTCATTCAGGCGTTTACAACCTTCAAGGATCAAACATTCAAGATTTGGACTACCACTTAAGTCTGGGATCTCGAGAAGATTCAAAGAGTGGCTGAGGTTGATGGTTTTTAAACTGTGTAATATCTGTAAGAGTAAAAGCATTTGTAGCAAAATTAACTTCCATGATATCAACAATTCGATCTGTAGGTATTAAAAGATCAATAATTAAGACAATGCGTACCTTTATGCCCATCCAAAGATATACGATTTGGCTATGACACTAGTCAATTTCTTTTATCTTCTCTGGGTTGAAAGATGATGGCAAAGATTGCAGAGGAAACTTAAACCACCTGAGAATTCGTAACACACTTGAAAGATACTCGATGCTGTCACAGTGTTCAGAAAGTTGCACATTACTAATCTCAAGCAGTCTGAGTTTGTTCATCTTCGAAAATGATTTAGAATTCATGTGCAAAACCGGTTCCTCAGCAACATCCATGATATGATCAACATCCAGGACTATGGCTTCCATTGTGTCTGTTCCCTAATGAACATCAATAAGGAATAATGAAGCTAAAAGATAAGATAGTTTAATGCTAAGTTAACAGTACACCTGTTCATAAAATATATTAGAACTGAAATGATCACGCACAAGGTTACTCACTGTATTTCCACTCAGCACACGATTGACATCATCATAAAGCCACAACCTGCTGCGCTTGCCTGGGTCTTCAGGAGACTCTAGGCGAACAATTTCTAAACCCATTTCTTGGAGCAAGTCATGCATCCATATTGTGCCGAAGGAAATAGTTAAGAGGGATCTTTCCACAAGGACATCAATTCCAATATCTGCATACATGCCGCACGCGTCTAGTGCTTCTACTACACGATGTTTTCTCTTCCCATGAAAGAAACATGCAATGTCTAGGAAAAGTTTCTTCTCCTTGTCATCAAGACCATCATAACTTATTTTAAGTGTCTCAAAAATGTCTCTGTTAAACACTTCCCTCCATTTGCATAAAACACTTCTCCAAGCGTTCACACCTCTTCCATGCAGAAAAGATCCCAATACTTTAAGAGCTAATGGAAGACCTTTGGCATACTCGAGGACTTCATTAGACAAAGCAAGATAGTTTTGTTCAGGGTAATCTCTTTTAAAGGCTTTCAAGCTAAAAAGCTGAAGAGCTTCATCACCACTTAGTCCTTGGACCTCAAATTTTCTCTCTACTCCATGTTTAAACAGCAGATGATCATTTCTAGTTGTAATGATAACAAGACTTCCAATCTGAAACCAATCTTTCTTTCCAGCCAAATAGTCCAATTGGTCCGAATGATTAACATCATCAAGAATGAGAAGAACCTTTTTGTGACGTAGAAATCTCTTCATCTTCTTGGCTCCTTCATGAACATCCCATACGTCAATATCTTTCCCCAGCATCCTAGAAATAAGCTTCTTTTGTAACTGCTCCAGGCCACTTTTTTCTGCATTGCTTCTAACATCTGAAAGAAAGCTACTGAATTCAAATTGATGAGAGATTCTGTCATACAAAACTCTGGCAATAGTTGTCTTACCAATCCCACCCATCCCCAATATCCCTATAAAGCTAACATCATGCACACCTTCCTGTGAAAGCAAATGAACTGCTTCTACTCTTGAATCAATTCCAACTAGGTTATCCACAGACCTAAACAATCTAGGGAACAATTTTCCACTCACCACTGCAACTATTTCTTTGATGAGTTCTCGTTCGTACCTGGATGAGATAAGAAACAACACTCATTTTCAACATATGCATATTAAATTGACAAAGAAAGAAAATGCAGACATACTTTTAACAGTTTTTTTAAGAATAAGAAAAACTCGAAAGGAGCACCACCCATATTTTCTTCTCTATTCATTATTTATCTATAAGTTGCACTATGCCTAAATCATGTCTTGTGGGTTGTAGGCTTTTATCATAACCAACAAACACATAGATCAACAATTGTTAAGTAATGCAATATCACAACTAATTATAAACACTGCTGGTTCTATATCTATGCAAGTTATCAGTACTTCAATACATAAGTTATAACATATAGGGACAACTTTTTCTTGTTATGATGTAATACTTTTACGATAGAAAAGAGTGGGAGTAATATATACCTCCAGTCCTTCAAATTCCACCCAGTGAAATTTGATACTTTTGTTAAGGCAGTTCTCCATCCTTGCAACTTTTCTGTATCAACCCTTAATCTTTTTTCATGTTCACTGAAAGCCTCTGCAAAACTCCCTGTTTGTTGTCGTACATCAGAGGGATCGACATCATAGAATATTGGCAAAATTGTTTTCCTTGCTTCCATGCATTCAAGAATCTTCAAAAGTTCATCTAAGCACCACGTTGACGATGCATAATTGAGTGATAGTACAATGACTGCACATCTGGATTCTTCAATTGCAGTTAAAAGTTCTGGAGAAAGGGCTCTCCCCTTTTGCAGTTCACGGTCATCCATGAAAGTTTCAATCCCCTGAGCTACCAACTCAGTGTATAAATAGTTTGTAAAACCCCTTCGGGTGTCTTTACCTCTGAAGCTTAGAAAGACATCATATGTCCATTTCAAAGAGGAGGAAGGTACAGATGAAGAGGCTGTTTCTGTACACATTACGGTGTCTGCGACTGGAATTAAGTCCTTTCTTATCTCTGGCAAGTTACAGATTGTCTCCAAGGACTGACTATGAGCTAGAAGAATACAAAAAGCTTCATCAAAATTACTTCATGACTTGGTATTGTATGTATCTTAAAATTCTTGTCACTTGTTATATAATTTTGCATGTCATGTTAGTGATTCATCGTCATAGAAAGGAGACCACTGGAAAATACTTGACGGAAAAGTTGATAACTAGACAAGATTGATTAAATAATAGAGCACATGAGTACATGTGGTGAAATTAAAAGTGCTGGGTCACAACTGAGTTAAGTTAGTAAAGGTCAATGAGGTAAAATGATGAGGATGGATTTCCTGTAACCAGTTAAGCATATAATTGAAAAAGAGTTGTACAGTTTTAGCTTGTTCAGAATAGAGAGAGGCACACTAAGATCAAATTGATGAATCCTAATAGTCATAACACTTTGTAGCTGCTAAAAACTGCATAAATTATTACTAGTTCAAACAACTATATATCCCAGGGGTTCCAGGGGGCCGAAATTTCAATGATGAATTCCTTTGTTTACATCTTTTCTATGCATAAGAGAATGTCTTTTCTCCCTTTATTTGCTACAGTTTTGGAAAGTAATCTAAACCATGTTGAAGTTAAATAATTCGCATTTCCCAGTTCCCACTCGATAAACTTACAATCACTTTTCTCAACAACCGACCATTTCCATTTTATTTTTTTTCTGTTCTTTCTGGTGATCAAGATTCAAGCATCAATAGCTTTTTATTATTGGACTTTTAACTCTGTAAAAAATCATATCATTTGGATCCCCCCAATCTTAGAACTTCTTCCTAGCTACACACTTAAACTACCCCAGAGCAATGATTGCAAATATCCCCAACAACACGAACAACAGTAAGTACAACGTGTAGGATTAAACATGTAAGAAAATAAATCAGTAGAAGTAAGGCTGACCTGTGTTTCGAGGCAACTGGAAGTTGAGCAAGTAGTACTAGTATTCATACAGAAGGAGGGTTCTTCGGCCGAAAAGAGAGGAGCTTTGTGATCTTAATATACTTACAATTGTTCTGTGTTTAGTTTTATGATTTCTATGATCCAGCTCTGTGCCTCAGTCAACGAGCGACGGAAAATGCAAGGTTGATTATTAACTTGTTGTGGTTTCAACTTACATTATTCAGACGCCTGCCATGCATAGATAGCGTATGAAAAGACTGAAGAGAACGAGTTCCTCTCGCGCATTATATCAAACACCTTCCGTGCATAAACAATGGAACCATGTTCTCTTGAGGATTGGCAAGGAAAACATGAGTTCTCTTGAGGTACACTATGAGTTTGTCTAAAACGCCTAATTGTAATAGATCGACTGATGCAACTTTGCAAGCTTTTGGGTTTGGGAGGTATGGCATCGAAGACATGGGTTTTGTGATTCGAAAACAGGGGATGTTAATGAGGAGGAGAAGAGGGATTGCTGCTCTGTTGTGATTGACTTGTGATAATGTCTTGGGTCAAGTGTAGAGTTTCTCATGCTAAAGGATACGATTCAAATCATGTGATGCTCATATAGTTTCTTAACCCAATTTTTTGGTTACAAATAAAGCATTCAATGTCAAGTTTGTAAATATTATACAACATGACTACAACATATATGATTGGAACACATAGTTTTAACATAAGATGAAAACCCTCCGAAATCACACACAAGAGAGATGAGCATTGAGGAGTGTGATGAGGGTGTTACCAAATCCATAGAGGTAGAACACCTTCTGCACATATGATAGCTTACACGATGATTAGTGTCGTCTTAATCTTATATGAACATTAGGTTCCTTAGGTATGAAGAACTACGAGGACGACGAACAAGGGCTCGCTTGGGATAAGGCTTGATTAGATCACTTAGGTATGTAGGGGGGAGGGGGGTCTGGACTCTCCTAGACCTTAATGTTTCCAGACTGTGTGACCGAGGTTCCTTATAAAAAGAAAACGCACCTCCACTAGGTCCTCCATCAGAGTCAGGAAGAAGGACTCGCTCGGAAATGGCATGTGATACAACTGCTGCTTTCCCAGAATCACCACGATGAATTTCCAAAGTCTTGGAAGAAATCTCACCGTCACTTTGGTTAACCTCAGACAAATCGTGTCGATATACTAGACGGACCCCAAATTTCTTCAACACCAAGCCTTGGCCCATGACACGAAATTCAAATTCAATTTGTGTCAACTTCGTTGTGTCTACACGACGAAAGCTATTCAAGAAAGTATTGTCGTGGTTAAACCAAAGGTGATCTGACACAGCTTCACCCATCCTATTGGAAAAATGATGGGCTGATGCGAGCGCTAGCACTTGTCCATCTACTCTCGCAAAGCAACTAATTAGAAGGCCATTGATTAAAATCGGTGGCAACTGGCGGTGTCCGTGTTCGTGTACTGCAAAAACAGCACAGAGCGCAAAAATCCCACGAACTCCTTATTAAACCAACCTGGATGCAGATCAATACTTAGGGAAGCTGCCACGGTTTGATGATCGAACCACTCTGGAATTTCATTTCCAGGAATAATTATATTAAACGGGTCCACAATTCGGTGATCCAAAAGCAAAAGTTTATATGCTTCCAATGGTAGATAGAGAGAGAGCCAAAGGCGCCGAGAGAGAACCTGAAGGTGCCGCTTCATTGATTTGAACGCCACACTATTACACCCTTGCTTCGCCAGTTTCAAACAATAAAAAAAGCATGCATTTGACAGATCTTCTGGCACTATTTCCAATGAAATGCAACGAGTAGCATGCACCTTTACACGAGAGGGAAGCTTGGGTAATTGTTGAAGGTCACGGCAATTATCCAAATTCAGAAATTCAAGACTGGAAAGTTGACTGAGGCTCTCAGGAAGGGTAACAAATGGGTTACCTTGTAGCAGTAACTTTGTTAAAGAGGAGAGACAGCCGAGGTCACTGGGGATGGCTCCTTCCAAAAGATTGCAATACGAGAAATCCAATATTGTTAAAGCATGTAAACCAGCAAAGGAAGGTAGCAGCTTAGATATCGGTGGTCCTCTACAGAAAATTTTGTTGAAGTATAAACATTTGAGATTTTTAAGACCAATGCATGAAGGCAGTTCTCTAACGGACGTTCCATCCACAGTGAGAGAATCCAGACTCTCTATATGGCCCAAGTCCTCCGGTAATTTCTCAAGCTTCAAGCAACCTGAGAGACCAAGATATTTCAGAGATTTTAAGCCAGACACACTGCTCGGAAGAAGCCTAAGGTTTTTGCAACCATCCAAGATTATATGAGTAAGTCTTTCAAGAAACCCAACGGATGAGTCAACCTCGTACAGCTGTATACAACCTTGAAGAACCAAGTGTTCAAGTTTTGGACTACCACTTAAGTCTGGGATCTTGAGAAGATTCAAAGAGTGACTGAGGACGATGCGTTTCAAACTGGATAAAGGCTGTAATAACATATGAAGCAAAATTAGCTTTATTCAAGGTTTGTAGGTAATCCAATGTTAAGACGTAGAGATCGTAATACCTTTTTACCCTCCCAGAGATATTCAATTTGGCTATGGAGCATTTCAAGTATTTGTAAGTTCTCTAGGCTGTTAAGTGATGCCAAAGATTGTAGAGGACATTTCCTCCAGAAGAGAATTCGTAACTCACTTGAAACATACTCGAGGCCGTCTGAGAGGTGCACACGAACAGTACCATTAAATACCAATGCTCTCAAATTTGTCATCATTGAAAAGGATTTTCCAGGCAACTTCAATTCTGTGTCTGCATCTTTATTCGCACATAGAACTATGATTTCCACAGATTCTGTTCCCTAATAAACAAAATAAATAACAATCAAGCTCCACATTTGGGTTTAAGATATAAGACAAATTACTAGTTACACTCCAAACTATTTGCCTAGAAACAGTTTTGTCCTTCTGCTTTCAAATTAAACTGGTAGATCCTTAATCTCTCATTTTTCAACAATTTAGTCCATTCTGTCACTCCACCCGTTATGTTACTGACGTGGCTGACGATTTTTACATGTATGCAGACTGACGGAATGGACTAAATTGTTGAAAAATGAGAGATTAAGGATCTACTAGTTTAATTTGAAAGCAGAAGTACAAAACTGTTTTTAGGCAAAGAATTTGGAGTGTAACTAGTAATTTGTCCTAAAATATAATACCAACTAAAATTATTCTTGCAGCAAGTGTCTTACTCTATCGTTCCTCAGGACGTGAATGATGTCTTTTTCAAGGTACAACCTACTACGCTTCCCGGGCTTATTGGGAGATTCTCGTCGAACAATTTCTAGGCCCATTTCTTGGACCAAATCATGCATTTCTACCCTGTCAGCATCTGAAATAGTTAAGAGAGATCTCTGCTTCAGTACCTCAATTCCAATAGTTGCACCAAAGCCACAACCGTCGAGTACTCTTCTTAATACAGTTTCCTCGTACCCATTGTAAAAACAAGCAATGTCTAGGAAGATTTTTTTCTCATTGTCACACAGACCATCATAACTTATTTTAAGTGTCTCAAAAATTTCTTCATCACAAACTTTTCTTAATGATGCCAACGCACTTTCCCACACACTTTCACCTCTTCCATGCAAAAATGAACCCAAGACTTTAAGAGCCAGAGGAAGACCTTTGGTATAACTCACAACACGATTAGACAAATTACGGTAGCTTTCTTCAGGGTAATCTTTTTTAAAGGCGTGGTGGCAAAAAAGTTGAAGAGCTTCATTTGCATTCAGTCCCTGGACCTTAAATTTTCTCAGTACTCCCAACAAGTGATCATCTCTAGTCGTAATGATAATTACACTCCCAACACCAAACCAGTCTTCCTTTTCAGCCAAGTACTCCAACTGGTCTGAATGGTTAACATCATCAAGAACAAGAAGAACCGTTTCCGACATAGAAAGCTCTTTATCTTAGTGGCTCTTTCATGAACATCCCTTATGTCAGTCCTAGAAATAAGTTCCTTCTGTAACTGAACCAGACCACTTCTTTCTGCATTGCTTCTAACATCAGAAATAAAGCTGCTGAACTCAAACTGATAAGAGATTCGATCAAAAAGTACTTTGGCAATAGTTGTCTTACCAATTCCACCCATTCCCGATATCCCTATAAAGTGAACATCATTTATCCCATCACCTAAAAGCAAATGAACTGCTTCCACCCTTGAATCAATCCCAATTAGGTTCACCATTGAACTAAACAATTTAGGGCGTGACTGCATCTTAACTGAAGCAACAATGGTCTTGATGAGCTCCGATTCATACCTGGAATAGATGAGAAACAATACATTGACCATTTTCTTCATACATCAGTCACACTCACACATAGAAGAGAGGGAAGATAACTGAAATTGAATGTGTACCTGCAGTCCTTCGAATTCCACCCAGAGAAGTTTGACACTTTTGTTAGAGCAGCTCTCCACCTTTGCACCTTCTTTGCGTCGTCCATAAGTCTTATTTCATGTTTGGTGAAGGCTTTTGCAAAATTTCCAGTTTGTCTTCTCACATCACAGGGATCGACATCATAGAATATAGGCAAAATTGTTTCCCTAAGTTCCATGCACTCAAGAATCTTCAAAAGTTCATCCAAGCACCATGTTGAAGATGCATAATTTTGTGAGAGTACGATGAGTGCAATATTTGATTTTTCAATTGCAGTAAAAAGTTCTGGAGAAATGGATTTCCCTTTGTGTAGTTCACGGTCATCCATGAAAGTTTTAATCCCCTGAGCTTCCAACTCAGTGTATAAGTAGTTTGTAAAACCCCTCCGGGTGTCTTTACCTCTGAAGCTTAGAAAGACAACATATTTCCATTCAGAAGTTGATGTAGGAAAAGATGAAGAGGCTCTTTCTGAACTCATTGTGACTAGAAAGTAGAAACTACTGATCTGTCACCATATACTGGAAATTGGAAACTGTCCCAACGACCATGAGCTAGGGTACTAACCAGCCGAAAAACTAGCAAATTGTTTTTTTCTTCCTGCATAGAAAAAGATACAAATTGAACAATGTCCTGACGAACCAGTTTATAAATTCTGAAAAGAGTAGCATAATTTTATCATGGAATCTACTAACCACACAAACCTAATCGTCTAGTACAAACTTTGATCAAAGACATAATATACACTATAATATAGCAGCACAATATAGAGAATATATGGAATAGAGACATAGATCCATAACATCACTAGTAGACTGGCTCCGGATGCCAAAATTTTGAGAAATACTTCCACTCTAGCATCTTTAATACAGATGAAAATCTGTTTTCAGCAGACTAGTCTTCATATATATGTTAAAACTAACCACTAGTTTACACACTTGGTGAATCAAAACATCACGTTATTTGAATCTTAATGTCACTTCCAAAGATGGGATTATTACTTTAAATTACAAGATACAAAGGAATTATTCACTCCTCTTTAAATTTCATTCGAAGTACTACTATAGACAACTATTTGGTTGCACTTAAAGTGCATGTAATATCGAGTACACAATTTTATAAAAACATTATGTGTCTTAAGACAGCAAAATATGTAGTAGCAGCTTAAAATGCATGTATTATGACAGAAATTGGTGAGGTTGGATGAACCTAATATGCCGATACAAGTACAGGAAGATCAATCTTCCTCTATTGACAGCGTACCACCTGGATTCCAGAGGAAGCATAGTGATTTGGCTGACTCAAAAATCACATCATCTTTACATGAAATTATCATGGTAAGTTCAACTTAGGATGACAGTGAGGTGCGTAAGGAAGAAGGGGAGTTCACTCCGGTTATTTCCAAGAAGTTGAAGAAACATATGAAAAAGGTTGAGAAATGTGAGAAATCTAAACGTGAAGTCTACGGAACAGTATCAGTTCGTGCTCGTGACCAACAGGGTGCAAAGCATCTTTGGTTTTAATGTAAGTTCTTTATTGGAATGCCTGTGGCTTTGGTAATGTCGACATGTATAGGGCCTTTAAGAAGTTGGTGCGCACTCATAAACCTTTGTTTACTTGTATTTATGAGTCTTTTGTTTTGCCTGGTGCTATTCAAGCCTCGTTTGGGAGGTCTTTGAACTTGTCTTTTTTTGCTACTAATGATCGGGGGCTGCAAGACCTCAATATATGGTTATTGTGCCATGCCAGTCTCAGGCCAACGTTGCTTTCCTCTACGGGTCAACAAGTTATAGTTGCATGCTCTATCGATGGGGTGCAATGTTTGATAACAACAGTATATGCAAAAACAACAATTAGAGGTCGCCGACAACTGTGGGAAGACTTAATGATTGTTAAGCGAACGTTTGTACAAGGCCCATGCTGGTGTTGGGGGACTTCAACTGTGTCCTTGGAGCTCATGAAAAGAGAGGTGGCAACGTTCCTAGTGCTACTGCTTGTCATGAATTTCAACAAATGTGTACGTCTTGTAGTTTTCTGGAGGTGGACACTATAGGAGTTTTCTTTACTTAGACAAACCGCATTACAAATGTTGAAAGTACTGTTTTTCTGGAGGATGCGTTGGTTAGTGGAGGGTGACAGGAATACTGTTTTTCTGCATAACATGTTAAAAGTAAAGCGAGTTCATAAATCTTTAGTCTCTCTTAAAGTGGGACAACAGAAAATCCATTGCCATGATCAGATCGTCTCCCTAGTGATTGATCACTTCAGCTCTTTGTTCACTAAGGACCCCGATATTGTTGATTATGGGCTTGTGGAACCTGTAATTCCTTCTCTTGTGACCGTGGCGGATAATTTTTGCCTCACTAGTAAGGCTGATGCAGAGGAGGTTCACAAGGCTGTTATGAGTCTGCATGGGTCTAGCGCCCTAGGTCCGGATGATTTTATTGGGGGCTTTTTCCAATCCTGTTGGGGGGTAGTTACTGAAGATGTTGTGGCAGCGGTTGCTAGCTTCTTTGAGGATGAGTTTATTCTGCCACACTTTAATTCCACTCTAGTAACTCTCATTCCCAAGAAATAGAAGGCAGACAGTATCTCAGATTTCAGGCCGATTGCTATTGCTAATTTTGTATTCAAGATTATTACAAGAATTTTAGTTTACAGACTAGGTGCAGTGGCCTCTCGCATTGTCTCATCTAATCAAAGTGGGTTCATCAAGGGCCGCTCAATAACATACTCAATTATTCTTAATTCTGAGTGTGTCAACCTTCTAAACAGAAAATCCAATTGAGGCAATATAGCCTTAAAGTTGGATATTAGCAAAGCTTTTGACATCTTGGATTGGAGTTTTCTGTTTCGTTTCCTAAAAGCTTTTGGGTTTGATCTGGTGTTTATAAATTGGATTTAAAAAGTTATGCAATTTGCTTGGCTTTCAGTTAAAGTGAATGGCCAGTCATGTGGGTTTTTTCAATGCTCTCGTGGGGTTAGACAAGGAGATACGCTATCACCATTATTTTTCTGCTTGGCTGAGGAGGTATTGAGTAGGGGGTTGTCTAAGCTGGTTTCTAAAGGTCGAATTACTCGTATTGCAACCCCTAAGAAGGTAAGCCCTCCTTCTCATGTTCTTTTTACAGATGCTATAATGATTTTTATGCAAATTAATTCTCGTAGTCTTCGCAACCTGATGAAGTTTACATATGAGTATGCCCAAAATTCGGGTCAGGTAGTGAACAAAGCCAAGTCGTCAGTGTTTCTCGAAAAATATGCGCATAGGCGCCGGATTGTAATTCAACAGGTCTTAGGTATTCGACAAGCTTCTCTTTCGTTTACATCTCTCAGAGTTCCTATTTTTCAGGGATGCCCAAAATCTACTCACTTCCAAGCTATTGCAGACAAGGTCAGATGTCGGCTTTCTTCTTGGAAAGGTAAGCAGTTTTCTCAGGCTGCTAGGTTGCAACTTATATTGTCGGTGATTCAGAGTCAGCTTATTCACAGTTTTCAAGTTTATGCTTGGCCGTGATCTCTTCTATTGAAAGTGCAAGGTTGGGCCCGTAATTTTTTCTGGTCTGGTCATCCTCTAAAGAGAGGCTCTACTCTTGTTGCTTGGGAAGCTTATTGTCTTCCATTAGATCAAGGGGGATTAGGTTTAAATAACTTGATCCATCTGAACCAGGCCCTTCTTATAAATTGCTGGAACATCGTTACTGCTTCCACCTCGTCGGCATTATTCCTTAGAAGCCGTTTTTTCTCATATTATGTGCATGCCCTGGAGTATTTTTAGCAGTCTTCAGTTTGGTTTAGGATTAAAAAGTTTTGGAATAAGTTTTATTCCAAGTTATATTGGATAGTGGGAGATGGTAAGAGTATTGACTTCTGCTCAGATAACTAGTTGGGTTCTCTTAGATCGAGACTTTACTCCATCTCTCCTGTGTCGAGATCTCTCATGCCAAAGAAGGTTAGTGGTGCTATTAAACATAAGCAATGGTCATTGCCTCCCTTGTTTAATTTTTTCTTTCCAGATATCGCTGGTCGAATACGTGTTGTACAGTTGCCTTTGGATAATGTCTCTGACCAGGTCATTTGGTCTGATACTCCTTCTGGTCATTTCAATACAAAGACTGCATTCTCATTTTTCTCTCCTCCGCGTCCTGCAGTTAAGTGGAGCAAGTGGATATGGAATAAAACTATTCAGCCGAGAAAAAGTTTGGTGGCATGGAAAGCCATTCATGGTAGAATGTTAACTTATGATGCTTAGCTTTACAAAAACGAGGGACTTCCTTATGTTTTAAATGTTATTTTTTTTGGTTGTGCGGCGAGACTCTGAATCATCTTTTCTTTGACTGCCACATAATAACTGCTATCTGGCAATGACTAGCTTCTTGGTTCAGAGTATATTTGTCCCCAAGTACCCCTCTTTTGCACCTAATTTCTCATGAGTTTTTAGACAGTATGACATATAGTAACATAGAGCTATGGAGTTTTGCTTTCTGTAACACTTTGCGGTGCATATGAACTTATAGAAATAAGATCAGATTTGAGGAGGCAACTTTTGATTTATTGAGGTTTAAGCATTCCTTTTTTATAGCTATGAGGGAATCTGCTTCAATTTCTTTCGCTCCATGTAAGAGAATTTCAGGAGTGCAGGACATGTTTTAGCTGCTTCGTCTCTCATCTTTGCGTTATAAAGCTCCGAAATTCACTCATATCCAATGGGTTCCTCCTCCAGATAATTGGGTAAAAGTCAACACTGATGGTTCTTTCCGTGATTCTGTTACTACGGATTTTGGTGATATCTTTAGAAATCATGAGGGGTTATTCATGGGGGCTTTTGCAAGAAAGGTGGAGGTTCATAGTGCCATTGATGCAGAGATTTTGGCAGTGATTGAGGCTTTTCGGGTTGCCTGGGCAAAAGGATGGACCCGTCTCGGGAACTGATTCTTCTTTAGTAGTTCATTATTTCAGGAATCTTAAACTTGTTCCATGGAGGTTAAGAGTAGCTTGGAATAACTGTCTTTATACTGCTCGTCAGATGCATTGTAGAGTTTCTTATATTTACAGGGAATGGAATGTGGTAGCTAATGCATTGACGAACTTTGGTGCTTGTAATGTTGGATATAAATGGTAGGATGGTCTGCATGTTTTCATTGACCGAGAATGTATAAGAGAGATTTGTCTTCAGCAACAGTTTATAGATTTTAGGGCAAAATACTTGTTACACCTCAAACTTCACCATAAAAACAATTTTATCCCCAGGTTTCAAATTAAACTGAATAGTCTCTAATCTTTCATTTTTTGACAGTAAAGTCTACTCGTCAAATAATTCCGTTAAGTAGCTGTCGTGACAAAGTTCTTTCACATTCCCTAGCCCACATCAGCCATTTGACACTGAAATGACAAAAATACCCCCAAACGAAATTGAACTCTACTTTTGTTTTTGTTTTTTTTTTTCTTTCTCTTTTTCTCCTCACTTCAAAACCTCTTAAGAAATTCAGAAAAAATAAAATCAAAATCAAAATCAAGAGCCTTCTCCCCAATTCCCCATGTCTCACCAAGCACTACCAGATGAGGATGAATAGCTGACGAAAAAAATTTCGTCGGCTATGGTTATATTTCGTCGGCTATACTATCTGCCGATAACGCATAACATATATCTATTATAATATATATGTACTATATATACATGTCCCTATTCCTATCATTTTGAGTGTGCAATTTTTAATACTTGAACGGTCGATTCTTTTTTTTTTCGTCTTAGGTTTCCCCTTTCCAAATAAAACCCTAGGAATGTTTCATTATGGTCTGGATTGCCCTTTTCTCTTCATATCCTTTTCTTAGGGCGGATCATAAAAAAAAATTAGATTTTCCATTTTTATTCGTTTCTATAGTTGAATTTTTCTACATTTATATCATAGTTATTATGAAATAACTAAGAATAAACAGTTAAGATATCAGTAGTTTACTAAATTAGTATAATTTTCGTCAGCTATACGTCGTCGGAACAACCCCGTCGGCTATACTAATGGCCGACGAAAAAAAAGAATTCGTCGGCTATAGTAGAGTATGGCCGACGACAGTACCGACGAAAATATTTTTCGTCGGCCAAACGTGGGACAAATTGCCGACGAACTTCGTCGGGTATTGTCGAGTATGGCCGACGAAATTCATTAAGTATAGCCGACGAAAATTATGTATTTCGTCGGCTATTGATAACAACATATAGCCGACGAATTAATAAATGTTCGTCGGCTATATGTTGTTAACAATAGCCGACGAAATACATAATTTTCGTCGGCTATTTTCTCAAAATATATTAATATTTAATAGGCATTAATTAGTTATAGCCGACGAAATAATGCAAATTTCGTCGGCTATACAACTTATAGCCGACGAAAATTGGTAAAATTCGTCGGCTATAGTTATTATAGCCGACGAAATAATTCCAAAATCGTCGGCTTTTCTTACATTTGGGAAAAAAAAAATTAAATTATTTTCTAAATTACCATTCCAAGCAACCTGCAAATCACAAAAACATTCCATGAATTTGCACCAACAAGAAACACGTATAAATACCATTTTTATTAAATTCGTTCTAATATACATAAACCCTAAACCCTAATCATCACCTAAACTACTAAAGTCTAGCAGGTCATCTCCAGCATCCTGCTCTCCATCAGGCTCGTCATCCTGCTGACCGAACACGGGAGGTTGAGGCATTGGAGGTTCCGCTAACCGCTGAAACGGGGGCGGGGGTGGAAGGCCTTGTTGTTGTGCCGCGAACAGCTCATAGCACCAGTTTTGTTGGCCGTCGTAGTTGTGTTGCCGAATTCTTTCGCATTCGGCATGCCAACCGGCCACATCCAACTGATACTGCTGTGATCTGCGGCGCGTCTCCTGCTGATGCTGCTGTGTGCTGCGGCGCAGCTCCTGTACTGTCTGAGACGAGGTCGCCAATTCTGCGGCCAATCGCTGCACTTCCCCCCTCATATGCTGGCTCTCCCCGCCTCCCTTCTTCTGACCTCCCTTAGTGGTCTTCAGAAGCCCTAGTCCAGCACTTCCCAAACCCCGGCAGTAGTAGTTGTTTGACCGGTTTGGGAAGGCTGCGTCGAAGATCCTCGCTGCCGTTTGGACACTAGACCGGTCGACATGGCGCATGGCTTCTTCCAGATCTGCCTCTGAAATGTTCGGTTGTGTGTCCCGAACTACTTGCTGGAGCACCTCTTCTTCGGCCCGGTTGACCCTCTCCTAAGTGGACGGGAAAAAAAAATTAATATTATAACAAATATATAATTAAGTAAAATTAATAATTAAAATTTTAAAATTGTAATATACGACTTACGAGCTGTTATGTCGCTTGTGGATAAGCGATCTTGAACGTCTCCACGTACGGGTTGTTATCAGGATGATCTCTGAGCGCCTCCTCTTGATACTGTGCAAACGGCCGTGAACCAGCATGATGGGGGGTTGTGTTCCGGCGGCGGTTCGCAGAGTTTATCCGAGACCGTTCCTTCAAACAAATAATAAAATATTAGAAAAATACATCAGTGTTGAAGGAAAAACGTATTATGTGCCTTCGTCAATGTAACTGACGATAGATAATTATGTAGTCATTATTGTCATTAATGTATTTCCTATTACCGTTGTAATACTCACCCTATATAAAGGGGATTATCAATGAAATGAGTAGACCAATTCCAATTATTCTACAACACGTTATCAGCACTTTGCTTTAGCCAGAAAAAAAAAAGAGAAAAAAACCCTAGGTCTTTGTCTCTGAAAAAAAAACCCCAGCAAAACACTTCTGCCGGCAAAGAAGACCTCCTCACCAGAAATCCCTTCTGCCGACAACCACTTTGTCGGCAACGATGACTTCTGGCGACAACTCGTCGTCGGAAAAGGAAGAAAAATCCAGGCTACCACTCTACCGACGATAGGCTTGTCGGCAGAGCATAGCATCTCATCGGCACACCCAGAAATCTGCTCTGGGCACCTGCACCTCTCCAGATCGCCTCGCCGCCGTGCAGATCGGACTGCCCCAGCTCGGCCCGCCGCTCCTCTGCCCCAGACCGGCACCGACGCCACCCGGATCGTCCCCCCCCCCACCGATCCAGTCGACCACCTGCATCAACCCCCCCCCCCCCCCCCCCCCCGATCCGACCTCCTCCTGCGCCGGACCAGCGCCAACGACGCCAGCCCAGCCGATCGTCAACCCCCTGTGGCGACCCCTGCTCCGATCAACCCCACAGCCGGCCAGTCCAGATCGACGCCTCCCTCTCCCGATTTCGATCCTCGCCACCGGCTGGTGTTTTTCTCCTAGCCATCGACGTCGACTCGACTCGATTCAGCCCAGCCTACTCCGATCGGGCACGAACCGGGGCCGCCGCAACCTCCCGCTCGGACCTCGACCATCGACCCAGCAACCTCGGACGACGACGCGAACCCCTCCGATCTAACCTTGGCTGACAACTCCGGCCCACCGCCCTCGATGTCGTTCGAAACCAGCGCGGCTCTTCTCCTCTCTTTTGCAGACAAAGCTTCGTCGGCAGGAAGGATTTGGGCCTGATCCGACCCGGTTCGTTGGGCCTGGCCTTGACCCGGTTTTGTTGGGCCTGACCCGGATCTGCTGATCCAACCCAGAAAAAAGGGGATTTTTGGGGGGTAAAAATTTAAAGGTAATTTTTGAAATTACCGCACAGTAATTTATATTTACTTTACTGTGTGACTATTTACTTTATTACTATTTACTGTTTTACGAACTTAATGGTAAATGTGAAATTGCTTAATTTATATGATAAATGTGAAATATATATGATTAAAGTGACTAATCATATGAATATTGTTTTTATGTGGCATAACAATTACGATACGGCGATCAATACGTGACGATTACTTGGAGACGGAGATAAAGCAATCGCTTCATATGCAGTTTATTTGGCAAACTTACAAGTAATATTTATACTGACGCTCTGCTTTTATTATATTTTGTTTCAGTTATTTATATGATATAATGCTCTATTAAATTTGATTGCATTAGTATTTTATATAAATGTGAAACATGAAGCGTTATATGTTCATTTTATTAGTGTTAAATAATTGTTTTATTTAACATATTATTTAGTTTGAACACTGCTCTGATAATGTAATTTCATGAGCTTCGTAATATAAAGAAAAAGTGACAAACCTATAATGTGGAAAAGTATTTTCACGAAGCAAGAAAAATATGACCATTACAAATTTCTCTCTAGAAATCCAATTTTTATTTATTGAAAATTTTTCACCATGGATATCTTATTTATTGTGTAGAAAGCAACGATAATGGAATTTCATTAAACTTCACATGCAATGAAAATGGAAAAATCAAAATTTTATTGTGATAACGAAATTTCACGAAGCATCGGAGTTACCATAATGTATATTGGTTTATATTAGTCGTCGTGCATGTCATTTAGACTACGAGATTAATACATTATATTCTTCCTCTATTTTAAAGATGGTTTAACCATCACATTTTAGTTTTGACATATTGGACTCTGAAGAATTTGAGTACCAAATTCCCCTATTAAGCCGACTAAGGCTTGAGCATGGTATATTTATGCAAATTGCTTTATGTAAATAGCTAAATAAATAATTTCAATATCTTGAACGACAATGTAAGGTCTAAGAAAAAAATCCCTGAAATTTAATTATGCAAAGTAATGCAATCACCCTAAAACAAAGGGCAATGATGATGTAAGTTATGAGAAAACAAAGAGTAATGACAATGTAAGGTCTTAGACAAAGAAATTTCCTGAAACAAATTATGCAAAGTAATGCAACAACCCTAAACCAAAGGGTAATGACAATGTAAGGTATGAGAAAAAGAAATTTTCTGGAACACATTTTGCAAAGTAATGCAACAACCCTAAATCAAAAAACAATGACGATGTAAGGTCTTAGAAAAATATATATATATTCTTGAACAAATTGGGCAAAGTAATGCAACGAACCTAAAACAAAGGGTAATTACCATGGACGTAAAATTCATATAATCATCCAAAAGTAAGTGGAAACAATGTAACATTTAAAAGATGACATAGGGGACATGTCATGTGCAGTGAAGCACTCTGCCATTGTTGTAATTCAATGAACTATTGATACGTACATTATAAACTAGCAAAGAATTAGCTACGACTTTCAATAAATATGAAGAATCATATGAGTACGCGGATTTTGGAAAAGTATCTTCAATATCCAACAGTAACATTGAAAATGAGTTTACAACTAAAAACATAATATCTGGGAAGAATATGTTAAATGACAAATCTCATCATTGCAGCTATTAAAAGAGCAAAAAGGATCTGGCTCAATCCAAGATAGACTTTGATTAGTCTACTTTAAAAATTTTAAGATATCCTTATAAAGGCCATTACGCCTAAATACGACTTTTGGTCCTAAATTAGACTTTTGGTCTTAAAATTTCTCTCTCTAAATTGGACAAGACTAAATGTAATCGTTGGCATGTTAATTTTTTGAATCTTCTCTAAAGGAATTGAGATTATTCAAATTTTATTCATAATACACATGATTCAATTTTCTACATCTAACTTTGCAAAGTATTGCATAAAGTAAAGCAACATATCATAATATAGGCATGAAACAAAGAACCGTGTGCAAAGAAACGCACAATGTAATCCCTAAAATAATAGTACTGAAGAACAGTAACACTATATCAATAGTATATGATAATGATTAGTATATCAAAGAAAGTGATAATGATCAGTATATATTTTCCTTTGGGATTCATAATACACCTGCCTAATTGGGATTACAATACCTTTTCATTACAATCCCCATCGATTTACTCTAAAGAACTTAAGTTAGGTTTCGATGTATATATTGAGCATATGTCAAATTGACAATTTATGCGATAAAAGAAAATTGAATTTTGTTTTCCACATTATAAAGAAATTTACGCCACGATTTTTCATGTGAAAAAGATACAAGTGAGAATTCATTTGAGCTCCTTTGCATTACCTCTAAATGACTGCGAATGTAAACGAGTATTAGAGAAGATTATATGTCAACTTAGTAGGTTCTAAGTAACCGCTAATTAAATCCAACGTCATAAGAAAATGATCTTTTGGAATTCTGACATAGATTGGCTTTGATATGGTGATCCATACATTAAAGAAACTACTATGGACACCCATATTTTTGGATAAATAGAAGCAAACACCAGAAGAATATGGTTCACACACGAATCTGAGGACGATCAATGAACATTTTATCCTCAAATATTGTCATATAGGGTTGAAGACGTATGTTCAATTCCTAAATTCTGCCGCTCCCCCAATGTGGCATTATAATATATTTGATGCACAAGCATATGCATTTATACCTTATTATGCTTCTCCTATCCGTCATGATTTTATGGATAAAAGTACATCATTCAAAGCCTATTCGTTAAAGCAATTATGATTGAGATCATCATATGCAAAGGACACATGAGTTTCTCATTATGTTGTTATATTGAATCAAAAGAGGATTCAGTGGATCGATTCAACCAACTTGCGGATACCATAGATATTTTATGGTGTTGGTTGTTGTGTCGACACACTGGTCACGTGTCATGACACCATCCACAATTAAAATTTATGCTGCTTATGCTAGAAAGTCAAAGCACTTAGGCCGGGTTAATTTCCGTAGGTGTGATGATTTTATGGCTTATTATATGGGATTTGTAATGGACATCATATTCCTATATATAAAAACCTAATTGGTCTCACGGAAAACGACTACAGTAATAGCCTTAATATTGGTAAAGCACACCAATACTTCCGTTTTGGGTTATGCAATTTTTGCATGCAGCGTTACTTTTTCATCTATGGCCATCATCATTGAACCAATTTACACCATAGCTAGTGACTATGTGTGAGGATTTTAAAGGATTTCAAACGAACTTGTAATCCTTGAGCTCTTTTGGATTGACACGGATCTACAATCCTTGAGCTCCATTAAATGTTTTTATGTGCCAAAATTGCGCCGCCACAGCGCACAATGATGGGTCCATTGAGATGAATAAATATTTATGCTGGATATGAACTTCCAGCTATAGTCCGCTATGTCGAAACCTTGACAGGCGATCTCTTCACCGCTAGATTTGCGGAGTGTCACTTTGATGAGACAGTCTTCCCGTCGTTAGGGGGAGATAAGAACAAGCATGTTCAAGTGGAACGACAGGAATTGTCGTGGTTTGTCCCCACTGTGTCTCATCTCGATCACCAAAAATCACACAAAGTAAGGTGTGTAGATATCTTATACATTAAAGTGACGAGATCACATAAACCTGCTACAAATATACCTGCAAGGATTGTGTTTTATCAAAAGGGCATGGTACCACCCAAGATGAATTGGGTATTGCACTGCCACCATGGATGGTGGCATGGTGACGCCATAAGTGGCATAAATGGTGTCACAGGCCGTGGCTCTCCAAGGAAGAGGGGGAGGCCACCTTAGGTTCGATACATACTTGTGTAAAGGAAGAAAACAAGTTTGGCACAACCTGATCTATTGATCAGTGATACTCAAATCCGTCTCATGAGAATATTTATGGATTGTGGTTATCATTGGGGGACGCCTCAAATGTTAGAACCAATCCTTAAAGTATAGAGATCTCTACAAACACATTACACTAGTGTACATGAGGACGTGGAATAATGAGTCTACTATCGAACCATACTTCGTTGAAAAATGTCAACTTAGTAAACTGGCCTAATGGAAAGAAGCGATCCAGTATAAACAAAGAGATAGGTATTTGGGCAGGTGACGCCGACACCGCAAATATAAACCCTATCAAATATATCTTTGTTAGAATGCGTAATGAGAATAAGAGTATGCAAACTCACCTTATGGCGCAAGGTCTCTCAAAAACGCACTGGAATCGACTACGAGGAGATATTCTCTCGTAATGGACTACGATGAGACAAACTCTCGTAATGGATGTCATTGCACTCCACTACCTTGTCAGTTTGGTAGTTTCCGAAAAACTGAACATGCAGCTTACGAAAAGTGATCAAAACATATATCTCTATGGGGATCTAAATTAAGAGATATACATGAGGATCCTAAACGGACTTGATCCACCCAAATCAAGTGACTCTAGATCACATGAGTACGTTTGCAAAAGAAATTGAAACGTTCACTAAAGTGACTACTTGATTGGAAAGGGATTGATGAATTATGCCCTTGCGTTTTCATTATGGATATATATGAACTCTAAATGAAATAAGAGAAACTCAGTGTATTGTAAATCCTAAGTTGAGAATGAAAAAGATTTTGGGAATACACAGTCTTGAAATGGAACTCAAGGACTGTAATGATGGTGATCATCCATCAATCGGCTTAGGCACTCTAAAGAATAAAGTGAGGCCTACAGATATTCCCATGATCAGTCGAAGTCTTTACTCTAACAATAGATCCGTTTTTCATCTAATGGAAGATGACGAAGAAGTATTGGGAAATGAAATTCCTATACAAGTGCAATGACGCATGATTGTACTTAAACATAATATGTAAGACTCGACCTCTCATTCAATGTAAATTTGTAAAGCTATGTCTAGCTATGCGCCTACGCAACGCAAATCGTTCTTTCATTAAAGATATGAAAGATTTGGGCTTATTCAATCTCTACATAGAATGTGACATGATAAAGAAATTATCCACGTCATAGCTAACTATGCGTAAAGAAAAACGCATTAAAGGTGAGATAAGAAAATTTGTTATCACACATCAATTTCAAATCTCTTAATGGTTCACTCATACTCTAGACGAAGTTATGACTATTTTGTTATATGAAGGTCATACCACGAGTGAACCTGATGTTCAATATGAACCTATGCATTCAGTTCATGAACAACCTTATCCTCAAGATCAAAGTAAATCAAGATGGATCTGAGGACGATGTGGCAAGATTTAGTTACTAAATCATTGCTCAAAGTCATATTTGGAAAAACATGTGAAAATGCATAACTATGCTAATGTTACTGAAGCTCCCTTGATCAAATGAAAGAATCAGGGAGAATCCCATGATTAATGTAAAAATCAGGGGGAGGTGCAGACATCAGGGGGAGTCTAGCACATACATGTTGTTTTCAAATGTAATAGGTGCGTTGCGCTCTTTTTTTCCTTCGACCAAAGTTTTATTTTCTCCCATTGGGTTTTTGTTACTTGGCAAGGTTTTTAATGAGGCAACACCACATGCACCATTCAATCTCTGACTCGGCACAAGGGGGAGTGTTGAAGGAAAAACGTATTATGTGCCTTCGTCAATGTAACTGACGATAGATAATTATGTAGTCATTATTGTCATTAATGTATTTCCTATTACCGTTGTAATACTCACCCTATATAAAGGGGATTATCAATGAAATGAGTAGACCAATTCCAATTATTCTACAACAATCAGAAAATATTAATGTAATAATTATAATATAATTAAACTAATAATTAAAATATTAACAAAATAAACATTTTTACTGAAGTTTAGTATTTACCTGCATAACTGGGTTGTTGAAGTCTACTGTCTTCAACCAACGCCACTCGTACTCTCGGAACACGAACTCCCTGGGAGTGCCCATACGACCAAGGTGGTCGTACTCGTTATAGTGGGAACGCAGCTCGTTCTTCCACTCTTTGAACCTACGAAAAAAACAAAAGTGCATTAGAAATATTATTAATATCATAAAATATTAATAATTATAAGATAATTATAATATCATAAAAACAAACGTACCTCAAGGTCTGCTGGTTGTCCGCCCAATCCCGCCTGTGTTCGGCAATCTCGAAGAATGTCTGAAAAATAATATTTTATTAGTTTTACAATTGTAATAATACCAAAAATTATTAAATATTACGATAAATAAATTAAATTTTTTAAATTACTCACCGCCGCGGCAATGTTCACCTCCCTCTTGATCTCTTGGGGCACATCAGCCCACCGGGTCCACAACATAGGGACTCTGTCCCTAATCACTGACCCCACGCAACCCGAGTAGTCGCGTTTTTTCTTCCCCTGAACCTCCTGATTAAGAGGTTCGTTGATCTGGATCCTGCCGCTGCGCTCAACAGTTTTCCTGAGCGTGTCAAAACAGATGCCACCTCTCGTATTCCTCCGTGAACTGCTAGCGGCTGTCCCTATCACAAAAACGACGATTGGTTAATAAAATTAAATATTAGTGCGTTAATTTTAATAAAACATTTAATTAATAAAATCAAATGTTACCTGAACTCGATGACTCGTCTGTCGACTTCCCTTTTCTCCTCGCCGAAATAAGGTGGTCAGGGTCCTCAAATGGCTGCTGCCGGTATGCCTCCGCAGCACTAACGTACTGAGGCATATCCGGCCATAAGGGCACACCCTGATAGTCGACCTCCGGTATCGCCGGAATGTTGTACGGGAGGAAAAGCTGGTTTGGGAGAGTAGGAACCTCAGTCGAGTCAGCACCAGACTGAGTCGGACTCGGCATCGGCTCCCGATGAACCTCAGCATACGAACCTGAGGAACGTCGGCAGCTATCTCCTCGTGAAACAGCTGCCGACTAAACCTCGGAGCCACAGCGGGACCGGCATGCGGAAGTGAAGTGCTCGACGGCCGCCCCGCCTGGAGAAGGGTCTGGTGCCGAGCACTCACACTCCGTCGCGGCTGGTCTGCATCCACAGTCCTCTGCGGCTGGGATGAATCTACACTCCTCCGCGGCTGGCTAGTGGTCCTCTCAGGCTGGCTAGCGGTCCTCTCGGAGTCTGCGGAACCGCCGGAATTTCTAGAACCTCTAGATCTGCTGCCACGACAGCCTCCGAATAGGTTTCTTAATGCATCGGCCATCTAAAGCCCGAGGCATTAATACATTAATTGATATTAAATTATATTATATTAAATAACAAATTCTAATTAATATAATAACCAATAATACTAACATATTTTAATATAACAATTTATATACTAACATATTAAATTATATTATATTAAATAACAAATTCTAATTAAATATAATTAAGCTATATATATAATTAAGCTAAATTATACAATTAAATTATACGTATAAATTATATAATTAAAATAAATTTGGAAACAATTACCTAAATTAACATAAATACCTAAAATTTATCTAAATTAACATAAATACCTAAAATTTACCTAAATTAACATAAATACCAAAATTATACCTAAATTAACATAAATACCTAAATTATACATAAATTAACATAAATACCTAAAATTTACCTAAATTAACATAAATACATAAATTATACCTAAATTAACATAAATACATAAATTAACATAAATTAACAATTATAACTAAATTAACAATTAATTAACATAAATGAAGAAAAAAAATTCCTTACATTGCTTGATTCGAGCAGAGGAGAAGGAGGCCGACTGGAGGAGGGAGGAGGAGGCCTTTGGTCGGCACCGGAAACGGAGGAGGGAGACGGCCGGAAAAAAATGGAGGAGGAGGGAGGCAGGAGGTGCCGGGGCTGCCGACGTGGAGGGAGGAGGAGGGAGGAGGTCGGGCCGGGGCTGCCGACGTGGAGGAGATAGAGGGAGGAGGGCCGGATTGCACGTCGAAGAGGAAGATTGGAAAAATGCAGCAAATGGAGGCTAGGGTTCGGCTGCAACAAACTTATACCCGATAGTATAGCCAACGAATTAAAAAAATTTCGTCGGCTATACTTAAGTATAGCCGACGAAATGTTAAAAAAATTTCGTCGGCCATAGTTTAGGTGCTCAGCAACCGTCCGATCTCCCCCATCCAACGGCGAACAATGAAAAGGCGCGGATCACTAGAGTTTATCCGACGAAATTAAATATTTCGTCGGCTATACTTTGGAAAATCACAGCCGTTCGATCTGAGCCATCCAGCGGCGGACACTAAGCGGATGGCAAGAGTTTAGCCGACGAAATATTTGATTTCGTCGGCTAAACTTTGAAAATAGCCGACGAAATCAAATATTTCGTCGGCTAAACCTTTGGTCAAACTACAAGGTCAAACCTCTAAACCCTATAAATTAAAACGAAAATTGGGCCGTCTAAATGACGTTTTTTGGCCTTATCTTCAACAGAGAATAGTTTCAAATCGATGAGACGCGACTAATCGTATAAAAATTTTCCTCAAAATATTTACCGACCGTCATGCTACTCATAGGAAAACGGGAGTAAAAAACAGTTAACCGCAACATTCTGCACACAGATTTTGTCGGAATCTGCTCATTTTTCAATCGTAGACGTTTTTCAATATTTCGGTCATATCTTATTTCACAACACATTTGCATTTGAAGAGTCTACGTCTAGTAACTATTTGAAACTATACATTCATTTAAACACTTAGTAAACAAGTTAAGGAACATTAGTGCATATGTTCCGACTTTGAATCTAAAAGTTTGGAAAATCTATTCCAACCGTCAGATATCACCGTTAAGATTAACTACATGTATGAAAAAAAAATCCAACTACATCTGACAACGTTAAAGGCTCGATCGGGACGGTCAAACTGCAAAGTCAAACCTCTAAACGCTTTAAAACGGAAATTGGCCCGTCTAAATGACGTTTTTTGGCCTGATCTTCAACAGAGAATAGTTTCAGATCGATGAGACGCAACTAATCGTATAAAAATTTTCCTCAAAAGATTTACCGACCGTCAGGCTACCCATAGGAAAACGGGAGTAAAAAACAGTTAACCGCAACATTCCGCACACAGATTTTGTCGGAATCTGCTCATTTTTCAACCGTAGATGTTTTTCAATATTTCGGTCATATCTTATTTCACAACACATTTGCATTTGAAGAGTCTACGTCTAGTAACTATTTGAAACTATACATTCATTTAAACACTTAGTAAACAAGTTAAGGAACATTAGTGCATATGTTCTGACTTTGAATCTAAAAGTTTGGAAAATCTATTCCAACCGTCAGATATCACCGTTAAGATTAACTACATGTATGAAAAAAAATCCAACTACATCTGACAACGTTAAAGGCTCGATCGGGACGGTCAAACTGCAAAGTCAAACCTCTAAACGCTTTAAAACGGAAATTGGCCCGTCTAAATGACGTTTTTTGGCCTGATCTTCAACAGAGAATAGTTTCAAATCGATGAGACACAACTAATCGTATACAAATTTTCCTCAAAAGATTTACCGACCGTCATGCTACACATAGGAAACCGGAAGTAAAAAACAGCTAACCGCAACATTCGGCACACAGATTTTGTCGGAATCTTCTCATTTTTCAACCGTAGATGTATTTCAATATTTCGGTCATATCTTATTTCACGACACATTTGCATTTGAAGGATGAAGCAACGGTGACGACAGTGATAGAAAATGGAAGCTGCTCATTTTTTGTTTTTTTTTTAAATCATAGCCGACGAAATAAAACCTAGTATTCGTCGGCTATTCTTTTGTCGTTTTCGGTAAAAAATAAAATATTTATTTTTAAAAAAAACTTATGGCCGACGAAATAATGAAATTTTCGTCGGCCATTGTTCGTAAAATAATTATTTTTAAAAAACTTATGGTCGACGAAATAATTCATTATTCGTCAGCCATTGTTGCTATAGCCGACGAAATAATGCATTTTTCGTCGGCTATTCTCAGAAAAAAAAACCAAAAAAATCAGTGGTTTTACACCTCTCCTATTTCGATGTCCTGTTCACATATAACCAAAATTGAACATAAAAAACCAGAAACCCAACAGTCAACATATTTCAAATTTTTTTTTAAGGGGTTTGGAACCCAGCCTAGCTGGGAGGCTCATCCCCACGCCCGTTCATTAGAAATGAGTTGATTGCAAATCAAAGGATTACATCATTTAAATTACTTAATCCGTCGGATTGTAATCGGAATCATCGGATGAGTCTTCTTCGGTTTCTGAATTGCTCGATAGGGGTAATCTATGTCTTTCCTCACCACTAGAGTCCTCGTTAGTTTCTTCAGTTGGACCAACATCAACAAGCAGTGGCTCTTCACGTCGAATTCGCACCGGCGTGTCTAGGCGAATAAAAGAGGAGTCAGGAATACCGTTTGAGTTGGGCTCTTGATACGCAGTGCCCCCTTCCTCATTCTCTTCAGCCACTCCAAGTGTAGACGCCCGGTAAATGTTGCGATGGTGGATAGTGTTGACTACTTTCCACGGGTCACCCTTGGCGAGATCATCAAGATAAAACACTTGTTTCACCCATGTGGCTAAAACGAAAGGGTCGTCCTCATACCATGATGTACTAGTGTTCACAGAACTTACGCCGTATTGATCGGTTTTCATGCTCTGCGGCCGTGTGTCAAACCATCTACACTTGAAAAGGTGCACTTTCATGCCTTCTCCGTAATGCAGTTCCACAACTGAATGGAGAACACCGTAATAGTCAACTCCACCATCCCCACCATGTGCCATAACCCCTGAATTTTGTGTTTTCAGTCTGAGGTCTCTGTCTTCACATCGAAATAACACACCATTCACCTTGCACGTCGCATAAACTTTTGAATAGACCGGCCTCCTCGCTAAAAGTCTGAGTTCGTGCGACCAGTTTGGGTGATTATCATTTGCAATAAGGTCCATCTGCAACCATCAGAATCAACTATAAATATGAATAAATATACACAATAATATATGAACACGTATAGAATAGTGTTAAAGGTACGTACCCAGCGGCCGAAATACTCTGCGAATGTCTGGTTGTGGTAATCGCGATCACCTGCTACTCCTTCACAGCGTAGATGTATGTCCTTCCAAAACTGAACTTCTGGACAGTTGATTAGTACCCACCAATGTGCAATGGCTACCTCATAATCTTTCAACTTGTAGGAATCTTACATGTTTCCACCGAGTACAACATCGTCGGAGAGTATGGAAAGATTGAACTGTGACGGTACATCTTCCTGTATGCTTTCCTGTAACGCTCCGAAATACAGCTTCATGTAGGTGACGCACTCGTGCGCAATATATGCTTCAGCTATACATCCTTCAGGTGCGGATCTGTTTTGGACAAAACCACCGTATTGTCCAAGTTGCCTATAAATCAAGTTTTTAAAGTGTTATGATAATACATTAACACTATATCACATATATTGATGAGGAAATTAACATAAGGTGTAAAATACGTACCTTTCCATCGGATACATCCAAGTGAAGTGCACAGGACCGGTAAGCAACAACTGCCGAGGAAGATGGATCATGAGGTGAGGCATGATGTCGAAAAAATTTGGAGGAAATATCATCTCAAATTTACACATGATATGAACAATGTCTTGTTGCATTTCCCGGAGGTCAGATTTTCTCACTTCCCGTGTGCATACCTTCTGGAAAAATCTTGCCAACGCTACTAACGGCTCCACAACGTGACGGGGAAGGAACGGTCGAATGAAAACAGGGAAGAGACGTTGTAGCAGGATATGATTGTCATGACTTTTCAACCCGTACAGATTGTTGCATTGTCTGTTGACACACTTGGCTATATTTCCAGCAAAGCCTGAAGGATACTTGGCCCGACTTATCCAATGGAAAATTTCTGATTTATGCTCAGGCTTGACGGTGTAAGGAGCTTGAGGCATTTTTCTCTTCCCTTGTTTCAACCATAGTGGTTTTCTGATATTCATGTTTTGCAGATCAGTGCGAGCCTTAGGACCGTCTTTCGTCTTCCTCTCCAAGTTCAGCGTTGTGCCCACCACACTTTCAGAAACATTTGTTTCTATGTGCATAACGTCTAGGAAGTGACGGATCAGCAACTCACACCAGTACGGGAGTTCCCACAATATGCTCCTATGTGTCCAGAATTTGTACTCCTCAGGCCTTTCAGGTATTTCCGCTACAATATCGGGATGATTGCTGAGGGGCCCAAAATCGTACTCATTAAGTCTTGCTAAAATTTCTCTTCCTGTCCATCTTCTGGGAGCACGGCCGTGTTCTTCGGTTCCATCAAATGCGGCGGACTCGTAACGCCAGTGGTGATCCGCCGGAAGGAACACACGATGACCCATTCGGCATATCTTGTTGCAATGAGGGGTGCTCCCATAATCGCTGAGGCACTCTGGACAAGCCTTGTATCCCCTAACAACGCTGCCCGACAACATCCCATAAGCAGGAAAATCACTGATGGTACCAATAACCATGGCATGCATCTGGAACGTCTCCTGCTTGTACTTGTCAAAAGTGGGATGACCAACGTCCCACAATACCTTAAGCTCTTCAATCAATGGTCTCATATACACATCGAGACATTTTCCTGGGTAACCAGGCCCCGAAATCAACAACGTCAACATATTATATTCCTTCTTCATGCACATCCACGGAGGAAGGTTGTAAGGTACCAAAACCACCGGCCATATACTGTATGAAAGACTCATGGTGCCGAAAGGGTTGAACCCGTCGGTTGAGAGCCCGAGCCTGACGTTTCTGACATCTGACGCAAAATAAGGAAACTCATTGTTTATATGCTTCCAAGCCGCTCCGTCAGAGATGTGTGTCATGATATCTGCGTCTCCCGCGTCCCGCTCACCGTGCCACCTCATCGCTTTTGCGGTGGTTTCTGACATGTACAACCGCTCAAGCCTATCTCTCAACGGAAAATACCGAAGCACTTTCACAGGTTTCCTATTGCCTGCTCCCGTCAACTTATATCGGTCAGACTGACATATCGGACATGCGTCAAGGCTAGCAAGGTCATTCCCTTCTGCATCTTCACCCCAGAAGAGAACGCAGTCAAATGCGCATGCATGGATCTTAATGTAGGAAAGCCCTAGATCTTTGAGGATACTTCGAACCTGACGGTGATTGGTAGGATTACGATGACCCTCCTCCAACAACGAAGAAGTGTACTGTAGATATTCATCCACTTGCCTGATGCTCCCTTTTGTCTCGACTTTAATCCTCATTACCTCCATCACACTTTGAAGAACTGTCTTCTCAGAACTTGAAGACACAGGGGTCTGTTGCAATGCAGTCAGTTTGTTGTACTTGTCAAAGGCAGCAGTGTTGACAACTTGTGGGAACGGCTGCACCGGGTCCTGCATATATTGTTCCCCACGTACACCGCTTTCAAAAGGAAACACGTCGTTGACGAATCCCATTGTTGGATCGTTGGATGTACTACTACTCCCCGCCTCAAAATACTGCCTTTGATCATGCGATCCATCTAATGATGGCTCACCGTGATATATCCAACGTGTGTACTTCGGCCAAAACCCATTACTCTTTAGGTGCTCCCATACTGTCCTAATCGGAAATCGACACATATCACTGCGACACTTACATTTCTTTCACGGGCAATAATGGTAATTCCCCTTTGCATTTTCCTCGACGAACTGCATAAAATCCACAACTCCTGTAGTGTATCGTCGGTTATACCTTGGAAGCGAAATCCAACTCTTATCTCGATCCATATATAGCCTGATAATAATATATATGTATAACTTTAATTAATAATAAATTAATTAACACATATATATTACAATATATGTTATTATCAACATCAACTCATATATATATATATACCATTAATTAACAACCATTATTTAAGTTCATTACACTATCAACAACTATTAATTAATATATTAATTTATATATATTTTAACACTAATTAAAATAATATTATTAAATTAAAACACATAATTATACTCTAACTGAAAATCAACTCAACTACAACTCAAAATCAACATATATACATACATTCTAACACTAAAACAACAACAAAACAAAAAATCACTTACTATATCAAAATCACTAAAACTCAAAATCAACTCAACTAAAACTCAAAATCAACATATATACACATATACGTACCTATATATAGCTCCACAATGTAAGAGAGGACGGATATCAACAATACCCACAGATTTTTCACTCTTTCTCCCGTTTTTTTTCAAATGAGCAGCTTCTGTCCAGATCTGAAAATATAAAGACTTATAGCCGACGAAATTGCAAACTTCGTCGGCCATTCTTCCAAAATTTGTATAGCCGACGAAAAATTTAATTCGTCGGCCATTATAGGAGTATAGCCGACGAAAATTTTTTTTAGGGACGACGGAAAAATTCGTCGGCCATTCTTGTAGAATAGCCGACGATTTTTCAGTTTTACCGACGAAATAAAAAATCGTCGGCCATTCTCTGAGAATGGCCGACGAAATTTTTTTTTTTGCGACGACAAAAATTTTCGTCGGCCGTTTTTTTTTTTTTCGTCGGCAAAGCCATATTTTCTTGTAGTGAAGTAATCCCCAATTGCAAAAAGTTATTTTTCTCGACTCCTCCCTTATCTCCACCACTACCACCTCTGCCGCCGCGTCTCTCCATCTCCAAATTCTCAAAACTTTTACTCCCTTCACCTCCGGCTACCTCTAGCAGCACCAACCCTTCTCTCTTTCACCCCCTCCACTATCCCCAAACCCTCTTGCCTATGCTCCCACCAGGCCACCACCTCTACTGTCACCTCCGCGTCGGCGACAATATCAACGACGACTGGTTTAGTGTTGGGTTTGAATAGGGAGGGTTTGGATAGTGTGCTAGATCGATAGAATGAATTAAGATCTAGAGCTATATGCTTAGATTGTTTTCAATGATTTGGATTGGTAAGGAGTTGAGAAACTTGGTTAGAGATATGGTGATTGCTTGGAGTTCCGATAAGTTTCTGCTTTGAATTATGTTTTTTCTATTCTGGGTTGCGAGCTAGTATAGCAATTAATGAATTGCTTAATGGTTTTAGTATCTATCTCTTATGGTGTGTGCTCGGATGATTTTGGTGTGGTTGGGGGGGGTGTGTATATGAGAGAGAGAGAAGACGGAAGAAAGAAGAAAAGGGGAAGAGAGAGGCGAGAGAAGAAAAGGGAAAGAGAATAAAAAAAATAAAGGGGATATTTTAGTCAATTTGACGTCTAATAGCTTATGTGGACCAGCCTACGTGTCGAGACGTTTGCTAAGCCAGCAAGATAACGGTGTTATTTGATAGAATGAATCTTACCGTAAAAAAATGAAAAATTAGGGACTATTCAGTTTAATTTGAAAGGTGAGGGATAAAACTGTTTTTAAAAGTAAAATTTTAAGGGGTAACAAATATTTTGTCCTACATTTTATAAAAAATGTCAATTTAGTACTAATTTGGCCCCTTCATTACCCATTTCAATGACCATCTTATTTTTCTCCTCTATTGAACATAAGGTTACAACTCTATTGTTCATTTGAACAAATCTTTTTCAACCCTAGTACAATTTTAATTGTTTTCTTCCTTTTTTGTCCTTTTGTCATATCTATCAGATTTTTGAATATAATGTGTTGAGAAAGTGGAAAATAAAGAAATTTTGCCGAAATGTCACTCAACCCCGCCGGCCTCCCATGACCGGTCACCGGAGCCGCCGGAGCCTGGTCGCCGGATTCCGGTCACGAAATTTTTTTCGCCGGATTTTTTTTTTATATATATAATCAGATTATTGGATTATGGTTACTGATCCCTAGTAAGCAATTTGCAGATTACAGATTTTCAGTAATTAAGTTACTGACTCCCAGTAATCAATTTACTGACCCCAAGTAATCACTTTACAGATTCCAGATTTCTAGTAATCTAGTTACTGACCCTCAGTAAAATAATTACTGACCCCCAGTAATCAGTAATCAGATTACTGACCCCCAGTAATCAGGTTACTGACCCCCAGTAATCAGTAACAGATTACTGACCCTCAGTAAAATAATTACTGACTCCCAGTATGCAACTTTGCTAACTTGTTTTATCAGATTAATCTGATGTATCTATCATACTTGTAATTATCGAACACCTAATATAAATATGATATAGTAGTATTCACAAACCCAAGTTTAAATCAGTACATGCATATGTGAAGCGTGTGGATCACAAGCTCTTCTTCTGCATACTTGAGCTGTTTTATACTATCAACTTGAAAGAACATTTTGTATTCCAGAAAGCTACTCATCGATCCACTGTAGTACTAGACTGGTGAATTATGGTGACCACCACCTTCCTTCCTGCGCACCCAGGTCTGGTACTCTGACCCACACTCACCCCAGATCTTGAGCTTCTCGAAGGAGTCGACCATGCGGCAGACGTCGTTGTTGGAGTCGAAGCGGAGGAGCGGCGAGGCGGCAGAGGAGGAGGCCGATCTGGGGCGCATCACGTCAGCGATGGCAGCGCGGCGTCAAAGGAGGAAGCCAAACCATGGGAGGAGGAGGCCGCTGGAGGAGGAGGGAGAAGGCGACCGCGGCGCGGTGGCAGAGAAGGAGGCCGATATGGGGCGCGTCACGTCGGCGATCGCAGCGCGGCGTTAGAGGAGGAGGCAGGACGAGCCCGCCGGAGGAGGAGGGAGGATGCGCCGATTACGTCATGGTTTGTGGTGGTGTTTAGGATTTCGGTCAAAGTCAGAGAGAGAGAAAGAGGAGGAGGAGGAGAATGAGGATATTAGGGTTTAATATAGGGTAATTAGGTATTTTTGCCAAGATTCATTGGAGTGGGTATGTAACATTGGAATGGGCAAGTTTTTCCCCATTTTTGTGTAAATGGTCATTTTCTCTAGATTTTATTAGTTTGATTATTATTATTGTGGAAAGTGTTTAGTTTTACATTAGTGCTTTTAGTCCAAGTGATGGGAATGCCCTGCTTGTTGGTTTTTATTTTTTTAGAAGTGGTCAAGGTATTGTCCCCCCTTCCTCTTGTATCATTTTGACTTATCAATAAATTTTCGACTAAAGGCGATGAGTTAGCCTTTAGGTCACTTACCTAAAAAAAAATATATATAAAAAAAAAAAAAGAAGCCTTCCCAGTCAATGAGAAATTCTGACTTCTGAAGAGAGGCATCAGTATATGTATTTTACAAGGCATGACCATGTTCACTTGTACACTAGCTAGGGATGTTGAGATTTCACAAAATGGTTCCTTTCTATACAACAAATATATAAGATTAATATTATATACATGTTTCCAAGAATTATTTCTTTGATATACAAGATACACGATGAATTATTCACTTCTTTGTTAATGTTACATGTACTACGTACCATAGACGATTGCGGATGACCCAAATTAATTAAGGGATAATGACCATTTAGTCATAAATACTGAGAAAAAAAATGACCAAACCAATGGTACATGCCCATTCCATCAAATCTAAATAAAATGACAAATTTAACCCTCAACTTATTCTCACCTCCACCCCCTCCCCGATCTGAAACCTCTCTCTCTCTCTTCACCTCCACCTCCACCTCCACCCCAAAAGCAAAAGCATCAAGGCCGAGTTCGACTCCGACTCGAAGCTTCAAGTTCCGACGCCGACTTCTCGCGGAATTTCACCATCTCTAACTCAACAACTCGCAGTTCTTTCACCACCGATCTCCCGGCAGCCTTCTCCAGGAGCCTCAAGTCCGGTTTATGGAATCTTACATTCCAAATCTTAGGTTTCGGAAACCGCTTCTCGACAATTGATTTGTTCCTCCTCTCCACTCTTCTCCAGATCTAATTTTGTTTTTCTTTTCAAATTCTTTATCTATTAATTTATGGTGACAGGATTTGGTTGGTGTTATTGTTTGTGGATTGGTGGTGTTGATATTTTGGTGATGATGAACAGCCATGGACGGATTTGTTTTATCCATGCATCAATCTCTTTAAATTTTGTCTTTCTTTTGTCTTTCTTTTGTCTTTCTTTTTTTATCGAAACTAAGAGTTCATTTTACTTTATTATATGAGTCAAATAACATGTTTATTTGGGGTCAGTGAATTGTTTACTGAATATCAATAAAATATTTACATATAATCAGTAATTTATTATTGAGGTATACTGGGTGCCGGTAAGTTATTATTGGAGTTATTGAGATTAGTATTTTGGGTTACTTGGCCGGCGACCGGTACAGGAAATATTTCTCGCTCTTCTTGACTCTAATTATCAAACCATACTTGTTTTTCTTGCTTTGTTTAGGTGATTAGGTCTCTAATTTTGCAATCGTTGTGTTCATACTACCTGTTTCTATATGCTTGCGAAGTTTCGGTGTTGATTGTTTATGAATGCTTTCTTGAATCTTGATAGTACTAAATTTAGGCCTCATCAACCGGCCCGGCCCGGCCCATTCATAGCGGGCTTGGAGCGGGCCGGGCCGGGCTTTACAATGTATTTTAGAAATGGCGGGCCGGGTCGGGCTTCTTTAAAAATTCTAGGATCCAAGCTCAACCATATAAGGCGGGCTTGACGGGCTTTTGCGGGCCGGGCCGAATAGCCCTTGGCAGTTGTGGCCGGGCCGGGCTTTAATTAAAATAAATAAATATTAGAGATTATTTTTAAAAAAGGGGTTTGGAAACTCTAAACGCCAAACTCCAAACTCTAAACTCTAAACCCTAAACTCTAAATTCAAATTGATTTTCAGTTATAAATATACCCTATAAATATGTGGCTTATGGAATTTTCATTTTATAAATTTAGCTATTATAATAACAATATGCATACCAATGCGGTATAACTTAATTAGAAGATTATAATCAAGTGTACAACTTTTCGAAACAACTATATAAAAGAAGTCAAATTTTGAAAAATGCTATGAAATAGAATTTGATCGTTATGATGAAATACGGTGATGGTCAAACAATCACTTAAATCCGACAAAGTTAGAACCCCGATCGGTGCGGTCAACCTTATTTAAACTTATCTCTCTCTATGGGGAGCCATAGTATCGAGAGGTAAACGTTCTCAAATTTTTACATGGCTGATTACGTCTCATTTATTTGAGAGTTTAATGTTTGGAAGAGTCGACGAAACAAGGTCATCTAAAAGTACCTAATAGCGTTTTCGTGTGATAAGTTTTATGAAAATATGGTTGACCGTTTCGATCGAGCATCGAACGTTCAAGAAACGAGTTGATTTTTCTCCTCTACTCATATTTAACTATAACGATCACATCAGACGGTCAAAATTTTCATTTTATGAATTTAGCCATTATAATGACAACATGCTTACTAATGCGGTATAACTTGATTAGTAGATTATACTCAAGTGTACAACTTTTCGAAACAACTATATAAAAGATGTCAAATTTTGAAAAATGCTATGAAATATAATTTGATCGTTATGATGAAATACGGTGATGGTCAAAAAATCACTTAAATCCGACAAAGTTAGAACCCCGATCGGTGCGGTCAACCTTATTTAAACTTATATCTCTCTATGGGGAGCCATAGTATCTGGAGGTAAACGTTCCCAAATTTTTACATGGCTGATTACGTCTCATTTATTTGAGAGTTTAATGTTTGCAAGAGTCGACGAAACAAGGTCATCTAAAGGTACCTAATAGCGTTTTCGTGTGATAAGTTTTATGAAAATATGGTTGACCGTTTCGATCGAGCATCGAACGTTCACGAAACGAGTTAATTTTTCTCCTCTACTCATATTTAACTATAACGATCACATCATACGGTAACAATTTTCATTTTGTGAATTTAGCCATTATAATGACAACATGCTTACTAATGCGGTATAACTTGATTAGTAGATTATACTCAAGTGTACAACTTTTCGAAACAACTATATAAAAGAAGTCAAGTTTTGAAAAATACTATGAGATAGCATTTGATCGTTATGATGAAATACAGTGATGGTAACAAAATCACTTAAATCCGACAAAGTTAAAGCCTCGATCGATGATATGTTTACTTCGTGATTTTTAGACTATAATTTAAAATTCTTAAAGATATTAATATAATAATTAAATGATAAAATAGATGAGTTTAATTGAAAAGATGATCCATATTGTGCTAGTGAAGTGTGAATATCCATTAAAGTGTGTGAAAATGAAGATCTAATTAATACATTAATGTGTCAAAAATATAAAATAACTCTATATGGGGGTAACTTATTCTTTAATTATTGAGGTATGGATTTTAACGAGCTTTACGGGCCGGGCTTTTACGGGCTTTTGATGGAGCGGCCTTGACGGGCTCTTAACGGGCCGGGCCGAGTTTCTAACCCCTAAACTAAGCCCGGCCCTCTACCCACCGGGCCCGGGCTTAAGCGAGCTTTTAGACGGGCCGGGCCGGGCCGGGCTTGAAGTCCATCGGGCTTGCTGTCCTCCATCGGCCCACTTGATCCGCGGGCTTAATGATGAGGCCTAACTAAATTTGAGTGAGTAAACTTGTTAGTTCCATGCTTGCAAATGTTAATAACATATTTATTAGGGGTTGGTGATTAATTACTTAGGTCGGTGATTAATTATTAAGGGTTACTAGAAATGAGTAATTTATTATTATATATTATTGATGGTCAGTAGTATGTTTATAGGAGGTCAGTAATCTATTATTACGAGTAATTGATGGTCAGTAATATGTTTACTAGAGGTTAATAATCTATTATTACGTGTTACTGATGGTCAGTAACATGTTTATTAATGGGGGTCAGTAATTTATTATTAGGGGTTACTATGGGTCAGTAATTTATTATTAGGAGTTACTCGGGGTCAGTAATTTATTATTAAAGGTTACTGGAAGTCAGTAATTTATTATTATTGGTTACTAGAGGTCAGTAATTGACAATTGGAGTCCGCCGACCAGTGATCAGAGTCTGGAGTCCGCCGACCGATGATCGTAGTTTTGTGAGGCTCGGGTAAAATCTTAATGGATGATAGGAGTATTTAAGAGGTGAGGGTAAAATAGTCACAAAAATATCTAAATCATCACTTTTTGTATCATTTGGGAGATGAGTGTTAGATATCTTTAGAGTGAAACGGCAAATTTTGAGTTTTGTCATTGGAATGAGTAATGAGGAGACTAAATTAGTACTAAATAGACATTTTCTAATTAATTAATATGCTAGATTGCTAGCCTGCCTCACTTTGATTTTCCCTCTATTCCCAATATATCCAATTCCCTACAAAGTTTGAACTTTTTTTGTGTGTTTAGTTTTATTCATTCCAACAGCTAACTACAGTATACTGTAAGTGATCTAAACCCAAAATCAAAATAAGTATCTCATTTTCGCTAATTGCGCCCAAGAGATCAAAATAAGTGGCTTAGTGCGTTTCACTTATTTTCCAATCATGAAGGATCAAATGAATGTTAATGTTTAGACTTGCAACTACTAATATTATCTCAAAGCGTATGTATTAAGACATGATTAGAAGAATATAGATCGGAAAACAGCAAACTAGACAATCATGTAGAAGATAAAGAAACGAATCAAGTACTAACCAGTATACAAATAAATTAGTACGTTGGAGGCTAACCTGGGCTTCCTATATATATGCAACTGGAGATTGCAAAACTGGGGCAAGCTTCAATCTTGACTGCATGTGTAGGAAAGTGAGGAATTGCAGAGGCAAAAGTAGAATCTAAGGGAAGCGAGTGTGGAAATATAGACAGTACTGAAAAGGCCTGACTGGTGCTGCTGGATTTTGGCCCCCAAAAAAAACGAAACCCATCCACACGCTAAGACTAGAGAGAGAGACCAAGACTTTTCAGGCGGGAAGAATAAATATGTGGTGGGTGTTCAATTAATAAGCGGGTCTTCTTGTTATAATGGACGTCAAAAATAATGGAAGAAGATGTAAGAACCTTATTGGACATATCATCTGATGATAAAGATTACATGATGATTATATATGATATCTTGCAAATAAAGCAAAGGTCAACATATATGCAGTGAATCGGTAGCTATAATATTGTGATTAATATTATAGCTTATGAGCCTAATGAAATATATCATATATGTCTTAAAAGATATGAAATCAAGTGACTTAACCACTCAGGAGGTGCATATGGTAAGTAATAGATTCTCTTTGATGGGTGGATTCTATCACTAAACACCTATATAACTCAAGGTCCCTGTTCTCTCAAACTACATAAGTTCACAAGTAATCTCGCCCCATTGAGAGATAGAACAACCAGGGTTGGAGAGAGCAGAAGACTTTGTCTTACTAAATCTTTACAAGAAGACGATGAACTCCATAGGTATCCATTCTATCTAAAGTTGTTCATGTTCGTTGATTATGTATATTTGTATCTCTATCACTATGCAGATCACATATATTTATGATCTAACATGTGGTATCAGAGCCATTCTGCATATATAGGGATCGTTTAAAAGTTTTTATGATTGTATTCTCTCACTTGACTCTCTTTGAATGTTTATAAGAGAACAAAATTAAGGGTTAAAAAAAAAAATATTGGGGCCTGTGGTTTGCACCAAACGGTGCGTTTTGTTTGATTGAAACAAAGGTGATTAAAAACCCCCATTTGAGTTCTTCCGCTGTGCATTCGTACAATCCCAGTTTTGGGGTTTTCTTTTCTTTGTTTTTTGTGTTTATATCTCTTATTCACTCAATCAAACAATGGGTCTTCGAGTCCATATCATGCCCCTCTTGTTGTTCCATTTTTAGGAACAAAACGCTCAGGTATTAGTATGCAGTTTAGCAATTTTGCTGAGCTAATCGAATTATGTTATTGATATTCAATTTACCACTTGAATGCGTATGACATATTTTGTTGCAGAATTATCTATACTGAGGACTTTTGGGATAGATGACCTTTCAGTCATCTAATTTTTGTTTGATGTCTTTTCAGAAGTCGAAATCGAAAACTTCAAACTTAAGTATATAATTCATAAGACTCGAATAAAACTTTGGTCTAGTTCTAAGATACCTCATAATGATTTTCTCTTGCCATACAGGTGTTAAAATTGTTCAGGTTTTTCTTAGTTCATGGTGATAATGTTAGACCAAAATTGTGATTTTAGATTATGATATATGGACATTCTCTTGCCATACAGGTGTTAATTATGTATATCATAGTTTAAAGTCAGCACATCAAAGGAATTTAGAGCACATAAAGGAATCTTATCATCTTGCTCACAAGCGTTGATAAAATTTAATAAAGTTTCGTGCCCTATAAAGCTTGTGGTGTGATAAAGAACTCAAGACACTAATAAATTTCTTGCTCACATGTGTTATTTAGTAGTGCAACTATAGATTGGGGTTATTTTGAACAATGTTTGTGTTTTATCTGGATTGCTTTTATTGTTCATTGTATGACATGTTTAGAATAATTTTCTCAAGGTCTATTACATGTTTTACTTTACAGTTTCTTCTGCGCTTATGACACCCATAGAAATTCTGAATGCAACCAACTTTAATGGGTGGAAGCATGACATAATGATAAACCTAGGGATTATGGATCTCGACTTAGCCTTAAGGGAGGCTCAGCCTGTGATTACTCAGACCAGTACTAATGCTCAGAAGCAGAAAGCTGAGAAATGGGAGAGATCTAACAGGGTGGCGGTATTGTTCATGCAAAAATACATGAATGAGACTGTCCGAGGTAGCATTGAAGAAACTGATAATGCCAAAGATTATCTGGCAGCCATAGGACAAAAATTCCAGGCATCTTCTAAGGCAGAAGCAGGAAACCTCATGGCGGCGCTGTACAAAACACAATTTGATGGAGAAGGAAGTGTTAGGGCGCATATCATGAAGCTGATTGATGTGGGGAAGAAACTTTCAGCCCTAAAAATTCCTATTCCTGATACTTTCCTTGTCCATTCTGCCCTTGAATCTCTTCCAGATGCCTACAGTCAGTTAAGGGTCAGCTACAATACTCAGAAGGAGAAGTGGACCATGGATGAGCTTATTGCGCACTGTGTGCAAGAAGAAGCTAGGCTGAAAAGAGATAAGGAGAGATTCACTATCCATTTGATTACTCACCCTGGAACTCAAGGGAAGGTTGCTGGATCTCACAAGCGTCCGTCTCATCATGCCAAAAGTGCTTTTCCAAAACAGAACTCCTCCTCATCCAAAGGATCTCAGAATCTTAAGCCAAAACAAACAACTGTTTTCAAATGCTTTTTTTGCAAAAATTCTGGTCATATGAAGAGAAATTGTGCAAAGTATAAGTCGTGGCTAGAAAAGAAGGGTACGTATCGTGTTTTCACTCTCAGGTTCTTGTCTAGGTTCTTCTCATGTTTTCACTATAATTGAGTCAAATCCTATGCAGCACGGACACGAGTTCGAGTGTCCAATACGGACACGATTCGATACGTGGACACGTCAAAATCAATTTTTAGTCGGACACGGACACGCGGTTGACACGTTAATTAAATAATAATATATATATAATTAAAAAAAATCTCTTGAACAAAATAATTTCGGTGGCCTCGGAAGATTCTCCGGGACGATGGTCTCTAGCTCATTGGCTCTCCACTTTGGGCAAATTCTCTTGTCACTCCACTTTCGTCTGTAGGATCAAATGAACTGATTTGAGCTACAACAACCCACATTTTTTCTTCTGTATCAAGGGTATTTGAGCAAGAGGTTTTGACTACTGGTACAGTTGGTTCATAATTTCTTCTCCTGTAACAATCTAGATATTGAATAAGTTTACCAGAAAGATGATAATAATGGAAATTGTTTGACATTTATAGCTCATATATGTGTTCATGCTGCTGTAAGTAATCTACATTACTTTGTTAAAATTGTTAGTTTCTGAACCATAAAATTGTTAGTTTCAGAAATATTTTGGTGAAGTCTTGGTTGTCTGGCTGTGAGTCAGATATATATTTTCAAGATAATATAGATGAATTCTCACTCCAAAACTAGTGAGAAGTGGTTTGCATCAATACATGGATGATCACCTCGACATAGTGCATACCATTTACATCTAGTGGCTTTTAGGGACCTGTCAGTCCTGCTAATCTTAACCTCTAATTGGTTTCTCCAATACAGCAGAGAAAAAGAGCTCATCTCCAAGCTTATCATTCTTGGGTACTACCCTCCATAGTAGTCGCTTGTAGCCTAACCTATTAAACTCCTCCAAATACTGCTTCATATCCTCTGTATGACAGAAGAACCTGTCTATCCAAAGAAGACCCTTTGGCCGAAGGACGCGATCCCAATCAAATAGAACAAATTGAAGAAGTTCAGTTCCTATCCAGCCATCCAAGAACCTTTAGCTATAGCTTCATGGCTCTGGCCACCCACTAAACCACTCATCTCCAACCCAACCATAACACTAGCCATGCCCAGAACGCATCTGCTACTCCATGATCCTCTGTCACTTTTGTTCCTGCGCAAATCAAAAGTTTACATAACTTTCAGTTGCGTCAATACAAAACTAAACAAGCGGAAGTTCGGGCATGGAAGTTGGGTTTTCGATTACTTACCATGCAAGTACTTGATTCGTCTTTGAAGAAGCAGAAGGACCTGATGAGCTTCGAGTTGGAGGAGGCAGCTGGTTAAAATTGCAGCTGAAGCTCGTAATGGTCATTTCTAGCTGTCTGTCTTTGATCAAGATCTTTAAGCAAGGAGGAGGCAGATGAATCATCATATATAGTAAAAGAGCTAAGGTGGAGTTAGCGGAGCGGAGCGGAGAAGCAGAGGAGCCGAGCAGGAGCGGGAGAGGAGCAGAGGAGCCGAGCGTAGCGGAGGAGAGGAGCGGAGGAGCGGAGGAGATGACTGGAGAAGAGGACCGGCGCGGAGGGGAGGAGGAGAGGAGAGCGGAGCCCAGAAAAATCAAGGATCGATTGTTGGCGAAGGAGAAGCTCGAGTCCTAACCCCCAATTCAGTGTGATAAAAGACCAAAATGCCCCCGTGTCTAACCCATCTGGCGTGTCCAAGGCGTGTCCAGTATTGAATTCGCGTGTCCGGCTGGTTTATGGCGAATTGTCTCGTATCCGTGTCCAGATCGTGTCGGACACGCGACACGCCCCCTTCCTTGTGTGTCCGTGCTGCTTAGGTCAAATCTTATTTCTGTCCCTTCAAATTACTGGTGGTATGACACTGGTTCTCCTATTCACATCTCAAATTCCTTGCAGGGCTTCGTAAACCGGAGAACTCCAAGTAGAGATGAAGTCAAAGTTTTCGTAGGGAATGGAGTCAAAGTTGCTATTGAAGCCATAGGAACTCTTCACCTTAAGTTAGAATTCGGTTTTGTTTTAATTTTAAAGGATGTTTTGTTTATTCCTTCGATGAGAAGAAATTTGATTTCCCCTGTCAGACTTGTTAAGGATGGTTTTTATTTTACTGTTTCTCAAGAAATAAAGTTTTTTCTTAATTCAAATTGTGTTGGTAGTGCCTATCTTGAGGATGACATGTGGCGTTTGAGATGTTCTTATTCTGTTGACACTTATCTTGTAGAGCAATCTATAGGATCTAAAAGAGTCTGTCTTAATGAAAATTCCTCTTTCCTATGGCATAAGCGCCTAGGAAACATATCTAAAAGACGTCTTCAACAGCTTCTTAAGTCTGGAATACTTCCAAACTTAGATTTTTCTGATTTTGAAATCTGTATTGATTGCATAAAGGGTAAAATGTCAAATTCCAGAAAGTTAGGTTCTACACGTAGTTCCCAACTCCTAGAGCTTATTCATACAGATATTTGTGGTCCTTTCAATGTCAACACCATTTGTGGAAAAAAAAATATTACGTAACTTTCATTGATGATTTTTCACGGTATTGTCATATTTACCTGCTTTCAGAAAAATCACAGAGTCTAGAAGCATTTAAAACTTACAAAACTGAAGTTGAAAAATAGTTGGAGAAATCCATTAAAGTTGTTCGATCCGACAGAGGAGGGGAGTACTATGGCAAATATGATGAGGCATGACAACATAAGGGTCCGTTTGCAAGGTTTTTGCAGGAGTGTGGAATCATTGCACAATACACAACACCAGGTACACCAGAACAGAATGAGGTTGCAGAACATAGGAATCGTACACTGTTAAATATGGTTCGAAGCATGATTAGCAGAAGCAGCTTACCAGTCTTTTTATGGGGTGAAGCCCTCAAAACTGCGAATTATATTTCTAATCGTGTACCAAGTAAGGCTATTGACAGAACACCTTTTGAACTCTGGAATGGTCGAAAACCGAGCCTCATGCATTTTCGTACCTAGGGATGTCCGGCAGAAGCACGCCCTTACAATCCAGATGAAAAGAAGCTAGATCCCAGAACCCTTAGTTGTCATTTTATTGGCTACCCTGATAAATCAAAAGGTTTTAAGTTTTATTGTCCTAGCCACTCTCCTAGGATAATTGAAACTAATAAAGCCAAGTTTCTTGAGGATAATATGCCATCTTCTGTTCAAGATTTTGTGTTGGAGGAAGAGGGTGTTCGAAATCCAGCAGAGAATACTCCAGCCGCTTCAGCTATTGTGTACCCTTTGGTGTCTCAAGATCCTCCTGCTCTTGATGATCAGATTGTTGACAATCCTATAAATTTCGAACACCAAGATCTTCCTCATAATCAAGTAGTCATGGCACAACCAGAAAATGTTCCACAAGCTATCCCAGTGAGAAGGTCTGAAAGAGTTCGAAGGCCTGCAATCAGAGATGATTATGTGCTATTTCTTCAAGAAGTAGAACCTGAAAACTTTCGCAGTTATCTTCAGGAAGTTGATTTCGATATCGGCGAAGAGAATGATCCAATCACCTATAACCAAGCCATCAATAGTTCCCAATCAGCTTTATGGGCAGAAGCAATGCATGCAGAGTTAGAGTCCATGAAAGACAATCAAGTGTGGGAACTAGTTGAACCAGCCCCAGGTGTCAAGCCAATTGGGTGCAAATGGGTTTTCAAAACCAAGAAAAATGCAGATGGAAGAGTAGAAAGGTATAAGGCTAGATTGGTGGCGAAATGTTTTACTTAGAGAGAGGGAATAAACTACCATGAAACTTTTTCACCAGTTTCAACCAAAGATGCATTTCAGATGATTATGGCGTTAGTAGCTCATTATGATATGGAGCTACACTAGATGGATGTCAAAACAGCTTTCCTTAACGGAGAGTTGGAAGAAGAAATCTATATGATGCAGCCTCAAGGCTTTGAGGAACAAGGGAGTGAGTACATGGTGTGTAGGCTCAAAAAGTCAATTTACGACTTGAAGCAGGCTTCAAGACAATGGTATTTGAAGTTTGACTCAGTTGTAACTGAAAATGGTTTTGTGGAGAATCCCCTGGATGAATGCATTTATTTTAAGGTATGTGGGAGCAGGTTCATTGTCTTGGTTTTATACGTTGATGATATTTTGTTGGCCAGTACAGATATGAAATTGCTCTTAGAGACTAACGTTTTTTTGTCCAAGTCTTTTGAGATGAAGGACTTGGGAGAAGCATCTTTTGTGTTGGGAATCAAGATTACAAGAGATAGAAAAAGGGGTCTGTTGGGAATTTCTCAAGAGAGTTACATATACAAAGTGCTTAAACGTTTTTCTATGGAACAATGTGGTGGTGGGGACTTGCCTATGAGCAAAGGTGACAAATTCAATAAGTCACAATGTCCAAAGAATGATTATGAGAAGAATTCCATGAAGAACAAACCATACACTTCACTTGTGGGAAGTTTAATGTATGCCCAGGTTTGTACTCGCCCGGATATAGCTTTTGCTGTTAGTATGCTTGGTAGGTATCAAGTTAATCCAGGAGAAGTTCATTGGACAGCAGGCAAGAAAGTGTTAAGATACCTGAAAAAGACAAGAGACTACAAGCTAGTGTACAGGAAAGGTGAATCATTAGATGTAGTTGGGTATTCTGACTCAGATCATGCAGGTGATAAGGATGACTTGACGTCTACTTCTAGTTTTGTTTTTCTCATGGCTGGTGGAGCAATATCATGGAGTAGTTCTAAACAAACAGAGGCTACTTTATCTACCATGCAGTCTGAATTTATTGCATTAAGTCATGCCACTACTCATGCAGTTTGGCTAAGAGATCTCATTCGCTGCACTCAGGTTGTTCCTAGCATAGAAAGACCAATGCCTATTTTCTGTGATAACTCTACTGCAGTTTTCTTTGTAAAGAATAACAAGAGGTCTTCCAGCTCAAAGCAAATAGAGTTGAAATATCTTCACGTAAGAAAGAAAACTGGACAGCAAAAGGTGGTTATTGAACACATCAGAACAATAGAGATGATTGTTGATCCTCTAACCAAACCAATACCAGTTTCAGCGTTTCAAAAGCATGTTGCCAATATGGGATTAGTTGATAGCTTTGAATCCATAGTTTAGTGGGAGCATATTGTGCTTCAACTTTTGTCTGTTTGTTTCCTTTTGTCTACAGATTCAAGTTTTTTTTTTTTGGCTGATGTTTTGATGTGATTGGTTGTGTTTATCATTGATAAGATATGTATTGTCAGTTTGTGCAATTGTTTGAAGATTATTTGATTGCTAGTGTCTGACAATTTATTGCTGCAGCTTAAGTCCTGAATAGCTATTTGAAAGATCTCTGTCTTCAAGTATTTGACAAAGAATTGAAATGTGTTCTTTCATTTGGAAACACATCAGCTTTAATGGAAGCATAAAGCATACGGGGCTTTTCTATAAAGCCATAAGGTGAGACCATGATATGAGACATTCAGTAATCACATTCAATTGTTTTATATCAAATATGTCTATATCTTGTGGTGGCTCATGTGAATAAAAGTGCTGATACTATGAACATAAGGTGCTATGCAGATTATTGCATCAGATTTCTTATGATCTGGTATGAGTGGCTGTGTTTGACAGAGCTTTTGAAGTTAGGTTATACTGTAAGCATTGTCCATGTCGACTAAAGATTGTTTTATTTGGCTTTGGATTGATATGGTTGTTATGCATTATATGAATGTCCAAGTGGGAGAATGTAAGAACCTTATTGGACATATCATCTAATGATAAATATTACATGATGATTATATATGATATCTTGCAAATAAAGCAAAGGTCAATATATATGCAGTGAATCAGTAGCTATAATATTGTGATTAATATTATAGCTTATGAGCCTAATGAAAGATATCATATATGTCTTAAAAGATATGGAATCAAGTGACTTAACCACTCAGGAGGTGCATATGGTAAGTGATAGATTCTCTTTGATGGGTGGATTCTATCACTAAGCACTTATATAAGTCAAGGTCCGTGTTCTCCCAAACTACATAAGTTCATAAGTAATCTCGCCCCATTGAGAGATAGAACAACCAGGGTTGGAGAGAGCAGAAGACTTTGTCTTACCAAATCTTTACAAGAAGACGATGGACTCCATAGGTATGCATTCTATCTAAAGTTGTTCATGTTCATTGATTATGTATATTTGTATCTCTATCACTGCAGATCACATATATTTATGATCTAACAGAAGATGCAAGGTCTTGTAACCTGTCCAAATCTCAAGCACATTCCTGGCAAATGAGTGGAAAACTCCAACAAAAATACAGTAGTAGCCTGAATAAGTTGAATTTCATACTCAAAGAATTGAGTAAGCAACTTTCAGGTAAATGTATTCATAAGCTCAATGCCTTGGCATTTCCTTCTTCTTCTTTTTGTTTTCTTTCTTTTTTTTTGCATTGAGATTGTTAGCATTTCCTTTCAAAAGCTTGTTCGATTAAACTGTAGTGGCCCAATATATAATTAAGCTTATGAGACTTCGGCCTAGTGGAAGCTAAAACTTTCAGGCTCATTCATCCATTAATTAAGCATGATTTAGTTTGGTAATGGCTGTGGACCGGTGTAGATTGTTTTACCAAGTATGTTATATATGTGTATAATAATATATAAAGTTTTAAAGTTCTCGTAGATGTAGATGTTGTTATTGTTCCTTGGTGTATTAAGAATTTTGTTCCAGATATTTTTCTCCTTATCTGAAACTTTTCATCTGTTATCTTTCGTCATGTTCATTATTGAGAAGCTAATTTTGTTACAGATAAATTGACGTATTTAGCTCATACTTCTTATGCGACTCATTTTTCTACTATATCATTTCACTGTCTTTCTTTTTCGGTGTCCCCAACATTTCATTTAGATTAATAGGGAAATGGAGTATATAGAGGTTTTGTGTTTTAGTTTTGGTTTATTGTTTACTTTTATGTAATAAAATAAAAAAGTGTATATCATATAGAGAAAGAGGGAGACATTATGGATAAGCTTGGTAGGTTGTCGAACAAGTAAGTGGCTCTTTAAAAATCATGGTGTGTGCGACCAAATTAAGAAGTATAATATATCAAGTCAATATCTCATTAGACATGATTGTGAGTTTTGTGACACAAACCTACCAGCACCCCAACCTACCATTACACTTCCTTTTTGTTGTTAAGCAAATAACAAATCAAAAATTTGTATTGTTGTACTTAATTATCTTTGTTATACGTATATTCTACTTAAAATTAAGATCATGATCATTATACGTTTTCTACTGAAAAGATCATTATTAGCAGTAACGCTTTATAATGGACTAGCACAGCCCTATTTTAGTAACATGCAGCTTCAAATAAAACCGAAAAAAATAGAGGCTTATGCTACCATACAGATGTCTTGATTGAAAGTTCAGGAAAGGCAATCGAAAATCATAACTTGTTGTATTGATGGAAGAAAATGCAGACCATGGAATTAAATCAGTACCGTCTCTGTTAATTAAGATGTCGATCATCAATCGTCTTCATGAAGCTAATTTTACTTGGGGCATCAAGCCAAAATTTACCATAGTAGGATTTGAGAGAATGGATTTTTCATATTGTGAGAATATAGTTCCTTGGAATATGTCTCCCTATAGAGGAATGGTTGGTTAATCATTTCCATCTCTTTTCTGCATGTCGATCTCTTAGCTTATTGGGAAGAATGGTTGCTGGAAACTGAACCAACTCACCGTCAATAGATAGATCGCTTAATCTCAGGTTTACTTACAAGACTATTGACTATAGGAGGATCGAGAACGAAAGAAATATGTTATCGGTGGTGGGTGGTGACCGTAACGGTGGCGCTGTTGGCACGTAACATGCCGCAGTTAGGAAGCTACGTGCGTATCGTATATATGTCTGCGACTTGCTAGCAGCAGCAGCCTCGCATTCGCAGACTGCGCTAGCTAGCAGCAGATCATAGCATCCGAAACTTGCCACGCTAATCTCTCATTGCGAAATAGCTAGCTAGGGTCAACTTGTGATGCTCAAAGTTCAAGTGAAATAGTCAATGAGTTTTATAAGCAGACGTGCAAGGTGCAGGCCTCATGTATTGATAACCTACAGAAAAGTATAGCTAAATTCCTTTCTTTTTTTTTCTGTTTTTTTTCTTCAAAAGAATAGCATGCGCAAAGATCAGAGGAGTTGTATAAGCAGTGATTGGGAGAAACTAATTAATCAAAGTTTATGTTTATGGTTAATTTCTTGACACCCGATTCCCATTTGTTTATGTTTATGGTTAATTTCTTGACAACTTACTTATCATCAATTTTCTACAGTAATATTCCTCAACTGTGTAAGAGTACGTACGTGGGAGAAATCATGCATCACAAGCTGCTTAAGCTAGTAGGTGTGTCTTCTCTCTTTTTTTTTTTTTGTAGAATGGTTGGTTTGGTTCATCAATCAGATATCAGTCCCCGAAATGATGTGACCAGTTGAAAGAAACACAAGAAGTAATACGTCGGCATTGATGCAGCAAAATTGCCATTCCCACATTGCCCTGTCGTTGTTAGAAAGCTTTGACGACGATCGAGAATTCGAGATGGAGGCTCACATATATGCCATTGGAATATGCAGCTAGCTGTGTGCATGTTATTTAGCTTCCATTTGTGGCAGTTGCAGTATGCGTTTCTAGCTAGCTATAGTTATGGTTAGGTTAGGTTGACTCATCACCATCTGCTATTTAGAATAAGATCGATGACATGCATCACTGACATGAAGAAGAAAATATGAATCTCTTGCTGCTCTACTGGGGCGGGTGTAAAATAGTTCAATAATGAAAGTGCGTCAATGAGCTAGTTCACGTACTGAGGTGAATGGGAAGGAATATATGAAATCTAGGATTTTGTCATTGTCAAGTAACTTTAATTTTGAAGTCGATTTAGATAGAGGTGCACTACATGCAATGAACGTGTGTGTGTATATATATATATATGTATATATATATATATATATATATATATATATATATATATATATATATATATGGTGGTTGGCAGGTCGATTCTGTGATTTCTGTCTAATCCTTACGCACTTTCTTCATGCACTTTACCGGAAGATTATTTGACCAAATGTTGACACGAAGATATTGAATTATGAACAAAGTAATGGTAATGTAAGATTGCTTAATTACTGATCGATTGGTGGCCTTCTAAGATTTCCTAACCTCAAAATCACACACTCAATCTCAGATTAGGGGAAATTAATCATATCAGAGGAAAGAGTAAATGGTAGGTTGTGACTTCTGAGGACTTGTGGAAGGTGATGACTGCATGTAGAAGTCACTATAATTAGTTAAACTTTTTTTTTTTTATCACATTAATATGACCGTACTAGGTTAAGTAAGAGAGTCTGAAGAAAATTCAAATTATAGTATGCGTTAACATTATTAGTATTTCTGTTGTAACCTGTAGGCCTGACAGAAGCACAATAATAAAGATTAATAACACAAGCACATATAGTGGTTCGCCGTGCCGCTGGAGGACACGACTACGTCCACTTAGAATATACTAGTATCGGCCAATATGCCTGGTGATGTTACAAGGGTGGAATGCCTTGGAACCAACTTGTCTACTATCTAAGGGGGAGCCTTCTATTTATAAGCAAGGAAGGTTCCCTCCCTTTTACATTTCTCCAATGTGGGATGCTTGACCACCTTACCTGCTTATGAAGGCTACTTCAGGGGCCCGGAGGCACGCCTTCTGGATGTGACACCGGTGATCTTCCACCATGGGGATGTAGCCGAGGTGCTGGTCTACCCGATGGATGCCGAAAATAAGACCTTTGAGGTCGGTTGCACGGTTTACGAGGTCATCGGATATGCTTGGCGGTGCAGCATATATATCACTAACAATTAGCTAAAGTTATGAAATTGCAAAACTTACACGCGGAGAAAAGATTGTACATATTTTTACTATTAGAAAGCCAAGTATTCAAAAATTTCATCAAAATATTTTATACCCATTTTACCCTTCATACTAAATAGAATTATATTATAGGATTGTACTATAAGAAAACATATTAAACAAAATGAACAAAAAGGTAGTGACAAACAAATATCTACGCTTCTTTCTATTTATCGATAACACGTGTATCACACGGGTACGAGACTATTTATCGATAACACGTGCATCGCAAAGGTTATAAAATCTTTTAACCCATCTCAATTTTATATATGCGTGCTACTGAGATTTAAACTTTAAATTAACTAACCAACTACATCACGGCTGATTAGACACTATGAACTTTTTGATTATACATAAGCAAAGACATATCACTATCATCACAACTTCATGATCAGCTAGCAAGCGCACTAACATAAAGTCTAATCAGTGGCGGAACTAGACCATGAATAATGAAGGGGCCAAAAAGAAACACAATTTTATTGAGGGGGCCAAAGTAAAAGATTAGAGATTAATTATAGTATAATTATATGTCTTTTTATCTAAAATTTAAAATGTTGCGGGGGCCACAGCCCTTTCTGGCCCCTGAAGCGTTCCGCCCCTGAGTCTAATTAATTGTTGGCTAGCTAAGTGAATTTCTAGCCACAATTAGCGATAAGCAACTAATCCTAGCACTACAAATAATGGAGTAGGTAGAGATGTGGTCGCTCTTTTAGCTTTGATCGGACTAAAATGAACCACGAAGCACATTAGTTTTCGAATTTTTGCTTCCCACAAACACTAAGTGTGCCTTAGAGGGTATATATGTCTAGGTCATTGGACGAAGGTCTTCGTCTCTCCTTTGTGACTCGTACGTGGACCTTCCTCTATCCTTCAATCCTTCATATTCGATCAGCAACCTCAAGACACTCGAAAATTCTGAAGGATGGGTGCTTTCTAATTTCTACTAGTCAACTTGTGGGTCGCCATATGAATGCTCAATCTGATCACTAGCTTCCCAATAAGTTTTGTATTTTCTAAGGTTTGCAAGGTAGACAGCAGGTTTCGATTATAATGAGTGAAACATTTGGTATTTAGTTTCTAATTAAACCAAGAAAGAAATCAAACAAATAAACTCATAAATAGACGGTCACACTCGTGACTACTGGGAGTTGGGACGTCAGAACTCAAGTGAAGCACCTCCCGACGTGAATGGTAGCTAGGGATGGTTAATCAGTAATCACAACTCAAGAGTAAACATATTCATCTACAGATCTACTCGAAAATAACCACGCTCACTCATATGGTAAAATATCCAAACACCTGATCACCAACTCCCTCTGAATCAACCTAGCTAAGAACTTCATCCCTTCATTCTTTGGTCACTTACCCTCCAAGCCTCATCATATAGATGTCTAACCAATCAATCGATTCTCCCATGAGTCTGATTGCTAGCTGGCGACTTGATAGTCATGTTTAACTACTAAGGGGTTTGGCTGTTTAATTATGAAATGCATGTAATTAGTACCTTAAAAGTTTCTGAGAACTACTCTCTAACATTACTCTTAAACTCAATGCAGACGAGGATTGTTGAAGTAGCTTGCGTACCTAGCATTGCCATGTCCGTACATTAAACATAGCTGAGGGTCCTGGATCTCTCGTATGAGTTATATCAGAGGAAAGAAAGAGCTAGCAGGTTCAGTCGTAATCGAAAACCTAATATTCAGCCATTAAGGCACACCGTCAATAACGGAGTCCGTCTCACGTGATGATGTAGCTAGGTAATTAGCCAGCTTGCCGTTGACACATCGCCTGCCGTTACCGTGGTTAGGAGGCTCACATGCTCCGATGCAGCAGATCCGAAGATGAAGGCATGCATGTCAGCCATGACTGATCGATGTGTTGCAGCTAGCGCTGAACCATATAATGCATGGGTTTCTGGTTAGTCAGTTAGGTCGACCTCGACGCCACGCGTTAGGGTTTTCATGCTTAGGTGGTGAGTTGCTACGTGATAGAATTCCGGGCCTCGATGACTCATCTGCAATGTCGACTGCTACGAGAGTAATTTCTGCTTTCTAGATGGGTCAAGGAGGTCGATACTGACATGAAGGAGAAGAAAGAAATAATGTAGAGGAAGACGTGCGACTATTACTGCATATCTGTCGACAGGGATTTAGAGTCTCTAACTTTCATGCACCTAGCGGAGCAAAGTAATTAAATTTCATCCAAGATACTTGTGTATATTTTTTTTTGCATTATTGTAAGAACTAAATAAAATGATGAATACTATTGGATATTTTTTGCATTACTATAATTTTTGCGACAAAGTTCGCACTACAGAAAATCATGCTTGACCACATATATGTATTGTTGAAGTTTTAATGAATGAACTGGCCGGAGATGATGAAATTATAAAAACCTAAACCTACCCGGAAATGGCAAGTTAAATTAATCATTAATGGAAACCAAATTTGGCGTATGTAACTTGTGCTCAATGAAAAAAAAAAAAAACAAGCTAGCAAACAAGCAAAGTAGCTAGGGCTTCAGTCTTTATATATATAACTCGTATTAAGGGTGTGTCCGATCCATAATTAAATTATAATCGCATGCATGGAACACACGAAGCATGCTTTTCTCATGAAAAATACCTACATAATATATATGGTGGTTCCAATAGAATACAAGAATCTGATGGATTAGTTGAAAAGAACTGCATGCATAATTATCCGAAACTTTAGTACTTCGTTGTCTAAATTATTCACTTCATTGTAAGTAAGCAAAATATTATTCTCATTGTTTTTGAGCAACTAAAGAGGTAGTGAAAATATAATTTCATTGTTAGATAAGATAAATCTCACGTTAAAAGTAATAATAAAAATATAACTTATAATAAATAAATTAGAAAATATCCATTTAGTACTAATTTGGCCCCTTTATTACCCATTTCAATGACCACCCTAGTATCTTACCCTACTAAACATAAGGTAAGCACTCTTATTGTCTAATTCAACAAATCTTATCAACCCAGGCTCAGTTTTAATTTTTTTTCTTCTGTTTTTGACCTTCTACTCGTTTCTAACAGAATTTTGAATTTTAAAAATCTGATAACCGTCGATGTAGATAAGGAGAGAGAGAGAGAGAGAGAGAGAGAGAGAGAGAGAGAGAGAGAGAGAGAGAGAGAGAGAGAGAGAGAGAGACCGAATTTCGCAAAGAAGGGGAGAAAGAGAGACCGATCTTCGCAGAGAAGGAGAGAAAGAGAGAAACAGAGTTTTCGCAGAGATTTTGAGTGAGTCAAATCGCTAAGATTTTTAGATTCAAATCGAAGGATCGGAGAATTCGAATCTGAGATCTAGTTGCTTCTATTTCGCTTTGCTTCGATTTCGCGTTGCTTCGGAAACCGGAAATCGGAATCTGAAGGTCGGAGGATTGAATTCAGAGAATCGGATACTTGGACTCGATATCTCTTTTCGGTTTGATTATCTCTTCTCTTTTCATGTCTTGATTCCAGCAATCAAGTTACTGACTCTCAGTAATCAGGTTACTGACCCCCAGTAAGCAACTTACAGATTCTAGAAATCAAGTTACTGACTCTCAATAACCAGGTTACTGACCCCCAGTAAGCAACATACAGATTCCAGTAAACAAGTTACTGACTCCCAGTAACCAGGTTACTGACCCCCAGTAAGCAACTTACTGACCCCCAGTAAGCAACTTACTGACCCCCAGTAAGCAACTTACTGACTTCCTGTAAGCAATTACTGACTGCCTAAACTATTTACATAAGATATAATACTAAGATTTATATCCCTCGTGTCTCTTGTGGTGGTGGTCGTGGCTTCTTTCGCTTTTTCTTCTCATAAGCAATCCCTCTGGCCTTGGCCTGCGTGTTCCTCACTTCCCTCAGGTACAGCCTCACGGCGCGTGCGCCGATAGGGTTCGTCTCCGGCAGCCCTCCGTTCTCCTCAAACGCCGCCCTCAGCCGTCCAATTAGCGCGTCCAGGCTGCCCTAGGCCTGCTGTAGAGGGCAGGGACATGGCGCTGGACGGTTGGGGTGGCCGTAGAAATGGCAACTACTCCCGTGGACCTTGGTCTTCCCGAACTGGTCCAAGTAGTGAACGAGAGAGAGCGAACGAGCAAGAAAGGAGAAAGAGAGAGAGAGAACTGCTTAGGATTTTTTTGGTGGGAGAGAAATAACGGTTCCGGTAACAGAGCGCAGTTTGTGTTTGAATTGGACTGAACTACCTGAGTTGACTGTTTAGTAGGGTAGTTCGGTCATTTGCAAAAGATTTATTAGAATGGGCTATCATCATTGGACTGGGTAAAAAAAGCATGATTTTTGACTAATTGGTCATTTTTCCTAAATAAATAGTTCGATCATATCCAATTGTATCGAGACTTCTTACGCTAATATTGCTAATATCTGATACAATGTCTCAACATTATTCCAGTATAATTGTATGTCAGAATACAAACTTATCGATTGCTAAATGTTCATAATCCATTAATCAACTTGTCAATAATGGATTACATAGAATATATAGGTATACGTATTACATAGAAGTTCATGTGAAAGGGATCTAGCTTAACAATAATAAGGGAATATATATATATCAGTAGTGAATACGAGGAAAATGGAGGTCTGCCATGGATCGAATGTGAAAAGAATCCAGGGGCACCAGGGATCCCTGCTTGTTTTTTGTTTTGTTTTAAGTACTATATATTTGGTCAACGCTAGGTTAACAAATTTCTCTAATTATGTATATGAAGATTGTTCGTAATAGACGTGTCATGTTGTCGAGTGTATATGCTTGTAATGCCAAGTCAGTTTTCTTTTAACAATATGCTTGTAAATTTGTAATGGCTAGGTTAACAAATTTTTCTAATTATATATGTATATGATGATTGAGTCAAGTCAAGGTTTTTTTTTTGTTTGATCCAAACTTTGACTTGACTTATATTGCTCGATCATTAGTCATTACAAAGCATATTATAGTGGAAGTTTGGTCTGAGTTAAAAGTAAAAAATGTAAATATATGTCACTTGAAGCCTTCAAAACAGTTCAACCACATACGTACGTTTTTATGGTTGGGGCTCCAAATTCATCTTCTAAGTTTGAAACTCCTTTTCTCTTCAAGATTAACATAAACTAATAATAAGAGTATCATCGAAGTACATGACATTCAAAAAAGGTAATAAAAGAGCTAACATATTAAGCCATATCAAGTTCAAGAGAAATAAACAAAAATAATCGAGGAGCAGGGGACTCTAACATGTGATTTGAATAATTTTTTCTCGTAAAATCAAATATCAATTCTCAGAGTTCTATCATAAGTGTAAAAGTTCTACGACGCCTCATACATTTTTGTTCCAATTTAGCCAAAACAAAAAATCGCACCAAATCTCAATTATATCGGGTTCTATTCAAATTCTTATATAGACAGTAGACACAAACCAAAGTGAACCAAAATGAAACCTAAAATTATCTATTTGAGTCGTATCGGTTCGAACTTGTCTGCTCGTTTCAACTTTACATCAAACATAGGCTAACTTTTCGAACAAATTCCAAAATTATACTAAGCTAATGTATGAAATAAGATCAACCTACTTCTAATTCGTCATTGACCTACATTACCAAACCTATTTGGTATGATGAATACAAAACACTTAGGTCAGAAAATCGCTCTTCTTTTGGTCACACAATCACTCAAACAGTAAACATTTTTGCACCAACCCACTAGAGAAAAAAAAAGAGGAGCATGTATTTACCCACCTAACCCCAGTATACCTTATGCTACCAACTCTGCCTTACACAAAAGGGGTTGGTGACGCTTATCTAACGTGTGCTATTGCTGTCGGCGGGTCACAGCCGCTTGACACTCTTATCCACAATCCCACGCCACGTCACCCTCCAATTGCCAACAATTCCAGTAGAGGCACAGACACAACCCTACCTCCTAAGGTCACTTTATCACCCGACTCAGAAATGCAACTCATATAACTCCCAACCCTCTCCTTAAATATTGTTTTGCGCGGAGAGAAGAGAAGAAGCTCCAGAGCAGAAACAAAACAAGTTCAGATACCCAAAAAGACAGCCTTAAATACCTGCGTAGATTCCGGTTCTGTTTCTCAGGTATGAGTTTCGTGTTTGCCAATCTGGGTTTTTCGATTCTTTAAGGTTTATGAGAATAGAAAACTTTGATCTTTATTTTGTTGATATGCATTTCTGAAAAGGTTTGGCAATCTGGAATGTGAATGAATTTGTGTTTAGAGTGGAAAAGATTTCATCTTTGGCGTATTTGATATGAGTTGTGAATAGGGTAGTGCTTGTTTTATTGAATCTAAGTCTGAAATTGTTGTTGGCGTATTTTTTGTGCAGTGAGAAATTGTAGTGTATATAAATCTAAGAGGTTGGTTTGAGATTTATATTGGGGGAAATTTTCAATGGAGGCAAGACCTGTGGTCAAAGGGTTTCAGTTTTGTACATGGATTGATTCAGAGAAGGTGAAGAGGAGACCCCCGAGTGGCTTGGCTCGGTTTTCGAGAAGGTTGAAGGATGAACAAAGCAAGAGGCAGGTGCTTGTTGCTGCAGCTCACCTGCCGAAATCGAAATCGAATCGGCATCGACATGTTGCTGTGGATTACAACCATTGGAATCCAGGTAGCTGTGGGAAGCATTTGATTTTATTATTTTATTTTATTTTATTGACTGTTGGAATTTCTTGATTTGCAATGTTTGTTTAGAGAGATTTCGGGTTAATTTTGTGTGTTAGAATTGGAGAAGGATTGCAGAAATAAGACAAAAGAAAATTGACTTGCATTAGATTTAACGCATTAGTTCTTAACTTGGAAGTGGAGACCTTAGCTGTCGTTGTCATTAACCTAACTCCTGGTAGGTGAGCTCCTTTTGGTTGTTTAGAAAGCTTCAAACTTAGCCATAGCTGCAGTAGTCTGAACTCTGAACCATGTTAATCTAATTAGTATTAAGATTGAATGAAACAAGGACTCGGGGGGGGGGGGGGGGGAGATATAAAACTTTTTTGAGAGTAGAAGAATTGTATTCCGGCTGAAAAAAGTTTGTCTTCGTCTAATAATTGATTCGAATGAACTTACTTTGTTAAAGTCTCAATGATTTCACAGGGCCCAGTAGAATTAATGATTGCTGGTTTCAAGTTTTACTGTACTTGCATAATTTCTTGATGACCTTGGCTTGAGAATGAAATGTATTCCATTACACAAAGAAAACTGAAGGAAACACGTTTTGCAATTCTGGATACTTTGGTGATAAAACAAATTTGATTGAGAGCCTCATTTTGATGTGGTTACCCAAGGCTGGTCATACCCTACATAGGGACATGTGTTTTACGATTCTGGATACTCTGGTGATAAAACAAATTTGATTGAGAGCCTCATTTTGATGTGGTTACCCAAGGCTGGTCATACCCTACATAGGGACATGTGTTTTGGCTGGTCATACCTTACAAAGGGACATCTGTCCGTTTCGGGGGTTCGACCAAGTGCTATTCTGGATCTCATTTTGGATCTCAGGTTCTTGGTTTCCCATTATATATGTGTTGCACATTATCCTTCACCATCTTCTGCATCCTTCCTCCTCTCATGTATGTCTGCCTGCATGTTAACTTCAATTTCTTTTCATTCTGAGTACTAACTTTCTTTTTCTGTTCCAAATATTCTTCTGTAGCTTCAACAACAGAGTCTGGAAACTTTCATGCTCATTTTGACGAATCTCTTGTTCTGAAGGTAAGCTATGCTTAATTCATATTAGCACATAGATGTGCATCCTACCAAATGGATCATGGTCCCGAATATAATGCACAGGCATCCACATGCATAATTTGGACACTTTTGGGTATACATTATACTGAAAGCTTATAAATTTTGCAGACCAAGTCCCAGGAGATTGAGTCGTACTTAAGCGGGCGCTGTATATATCTTGTTGGTAAGCGTATTTGTAAGCCCTCTATATTCAGTTAATAGCTTTAGTTGCATGGACCTGATGAAACTGTTTCTGAGTTGCAGGTATGATGGGGTCTGGGAAAACAACTGTTGGCAAGATTTTGTCACAGGCACTTAATTATTCATTTATTGATAGGTTTGTACTCTTTCTACTTTTTGTATTTCATACAAAGATGTCCATACTCCATCTGATTTCCAGAAAAGAAAAGAAGGATTTAGAGATAGAAATGGTTCTCTTTGTTATGTACTTCTTTCCTAGTGATAGATGACTGCTAGACGTTAACGGAAATGACAACCATTGATCTTGGCATGGGAAATATTTGTGACCCAATGAGTTTGATTCATTAGGAATGGTCAAAAGCTGAACTATCCCTTGCATGATTGTCTGTTCAATTACATTTTACTTGATTGTTGATCTACATGCTTGGTATCTATTACATTTTACTGAGTACTATTTTGCATTTTGGCTTTCTTGTCGGTTCTACAGTGATACATTCGTGGAGCATGAGTTAGGTGGAAAAAGTGTAGCTGAAATTTTCAAGCTTTATGGGGAGGCTTTCTTCAGAGACAAGGAGGTCAGTGGGGAAACCGATTTAGTTTATTGTTTTTTTCTGCCGATAAGCATCAAGACAGAAATTTTCATGTATCAGTTAGAATTCATACTGTTCTGGAGCTCTATGTGTGTCGTAAAACCAAATGCAAGCAATTGTCAGAATTGATATCGTGTTTCATGTGGGTTCCCTCATGATCTGATAGGTGCTTGCACCATAAATTCAGTGTATCATCACTTATCATGCAATTCCGATTCACATGTTTCCTACTTTACCTCTTCTATTACTGATACATATGGTTTATGTTCAGACTGAGGCCCTACGAACGCTGTCTATGATGCAACGTTATGTTGTTTCTACTGGTGGTGGTGCTGTAGTTCGGCCGGTCAACTGGTATGGTATTAAACATATACGTGCTATCAATTATTTTTGTTTTGTTTTGTCTTCTCTGTGTAGTGTACCAGTGGTGTTAACAAACTTCTATTTCATCATCAGGAAATGTATGCAGAAGGGGATTAGTGTATGGTTAGATGTACCCTTGGAAGCCTTGGCCCAGAGAATTGCAGATGTGGGAACTGGTTCTCGACCCCTTTTGCATCATGGGCCAGGGGATGCGTACAGCAAAGTATGTCATAAGTCCTCCCAAAGTACCCTTCAGTTTATGAATCACAAAAGTACTAACTGAAACTTCCCTTAACATGCAGACCTATATGCGTCTATCTAGTCTTTTCGAAGAGAGAGGTGATGCATATGCCAATGCCAATGCTCGAGTTTCCTTGGAAAGTGAGTGCTCTTTAAAGCCCTTTCTTGTTATCACATAGAACAGAAAAGAGATCAAGTTTAGATCTTAATGGTTTTTATTGTCTATTGTGCAGATATTGCAGCGAAAATGGGATGTAGAGATGTATCCAATCTCTCGCCTACTGCTATTGCTCTTGAGGTTTCCCCTTACTCTCACTTTTAATTTAGATTCCTAGCTATCAAACAAAAAGTAAAGAAAGCTAAAAAGTTATTTGGAATTTGTCGGTAGTATGTTCTTATTGATTATTTTTGCTGTATGGTTTACCAGGTACTTCAACAAATTGAATGCTTTCTGGAGGAAGAGAGAGGTCGTGCTCGTGTATTCTAAGTTGTCAAGCCTCCGTGCTGCATACTTGTGGTATTTTTCGATGATTTATTTCCTTTTATTTTCTGTAGAATGTGCCATGAATCTATTTTTAGTAGCGCAACATGGCACAGTATATGTCTATTTGCGTTAAGGAGGCCCTGCAAGCAAAAATAGTTGAAATGTACTATTAAGTTTTTGATGAAAGAACTATGAACACATAGTAACATTGTAATGTTGATGAAGTTGTAGCTGTATATATTGTATCATTGTTGGTTCAAATGGGATAATAAAGCCGAGTATTATACTGCTCACAGTTCAAATTTCCTATAGTTTGGTTGAGATACTGTATACAATTCCAAAGTTCCACCGACTCAGAACAGTTTTCAGTTGAGAGAAGGGATAAGGTAATATTAATCTCCTTGTACTTTTGGAAAAGGAAGTTAGAAAGAAAGACGTTCGTCAAATAGACAGGTTCTAAAGATATAGGTATACCTTGGCTTAACATCCAACATGTTCATGGAAAAGGAGGACCTAGGAAATGTAATGGCTTTGAGAATGAGAAAATGAAATCTGGGTGTGGTTGAAAAGTCGAGGCTATGTATTTCCGATACACTAAAATTTTAGAACAAACCTATGAGAGACCTCCCAGTTGATCTAAATGTTAAACGCAGGGCATAGAAGAACTCTGAGTGAGCAAAATCAGCTAGGTCTTGCCAGAAAGTTGGCCTGGCGATAGTGTTAAGAGCTGATGGAATCAAACTGAGCAGCAAGGCCAAAGACATCATGCACCAACACTTTTGATTCTCCATGACATTATTTCTCTTCAGACAGTTGATTAAGAAGAGCTGAGAATCTCCTTAAACAACAACACGCTTGAATTGATTAAGAAGAACAGTGTAACCCTTCTCTAAGCACTGTGGCTTCCGCTGTGCCATTCCCTGCTAGCTGAGATCACAGGATTCCCGTAGACCCTGGTGATCCCTCACAACAAATCCCATGCTAGCCACTCCACTCCTCACTGAACCATCAAAATTAAGCTTGATTTCTGAGTTGCTAGGTTTGGCCGATTTAGTGGCAGATGTTATGATGTGCTTTTGTGTGTGGTATTCACGTCTTACCTTCCTGACTTCTTCATATGGGACTATATATAAAATTTAATTAAACAAACAAATTCTCATGGAGTCGAGTCCAAACAGTGTCCCAAGTTTTCCAAACTATTAATTTTGGTGTCGTCTCAAGTTTGAGAAATATCATAACGAGATTATGACTTTGTCACGACAACGGTACCTGAAGCCGTAAACTCATTTACGATATTAGTCAACTGACATAAGTGGAGGGATATTCCTGTTCTTCTCATGTTCTTTTCTGCCTTTGTGATCGAAGCTATATCAAAAATCCCACTTCAAGTCCACCTAAATTACTATGGGTTTCATATCCCTCCTCTTCTTCTTCTTCTTCGTCCGGGAATCCACCCCCCTCCTCCACTGCCACTGACCACCCCCACCTGTCGTTCGCCACGCGCAGATCGCCAAGCTGGAGAAGGTCTCAGAAATCCGACGTCAACGGCGACGGCAAGATCTCGTCGTCGGTCAGCACGATCATGAGGGAGAGCCTTGGCCACCCGGCGACGGAGGACGACGCCTACGCCGACGTCGACGAGATTCATCGACTTCATCGAATTTGTGGAGCTGAACACAAAGAGGATCGACTCGGCGAGGCAACGCGTTCTCCGTCTACAACATCAACAGCAACGGCTCGATCTCGGTGGAGGAGCTCAAGAGCTTGTGTGATGAGTGGTCCATCGTCGATAGCCAGAAAGTGATCAACAGTGTCTACGCCGATCAATTTTGAGGAGTTTAAATCATGATGATGGGGTGGGTCGCGTTGTAACAACCCTCACCCAAAGAAAAATTGAAATTAAATAGATATCAGTCTAACTATTGACAACCCATGAAAAGAGTTCATATCGGTCAGATCTTACCAACAGAAATGTCTTTTTGAGTTGAGAGTTATTTTACCTAACATTGCACCATGGGAACCTACAAGCTCCCTTCTCCGGCCTCAGTATTATGAGGGATATCCATATTAGCTTTGGGTAATCTCTCCCAATTCCTTTTCTGATTCATTGTTCTCCCCCAAAAAGATTGAAAAGAAAGAATTTATTCTTAAGATGGTTCTAGAGAGACTGACCGCGAGAAATGAGTCGGTCCTCCTTCCCGTGATTTCTAGCAGGTTCTCTTCCTCTCTCCTTAAGTACTTATATATATAAAATGGATGCCCTAGATGCAGCGGTGTCACTAATAATGGTCCCAATTGATCCTCATTTTTATTTTGATATTTGTGTTTTTTTTCTTCTTTTTATTGATTTTATAAAATAATAATGCGGGTATTACACGCGCTATGAAAATAACAATGCTGAACTTTAAGCTCAACCTACCGGCAATTGAAAAATCAGAGAAGAATTCAGTTTTTGGAGAAATTGTTCATATATGTTTGACTCCTGTTATCTCATCTTTTATGTTGCTCACTGCTGTGTTGGGAACTCTGCAATAAGAAGAAAACCCAGAAATTTAAAGGAAAATTTTGGGGAAGAGAACATGAGAAGGACATGAATACCTTTCCGTTTATTTCAGTTGACTAACACCGTAAAAGAGTTATCTGCTTCGGGTACCGTTGTTGTGAGAAAGTCATAAGTTCATATACTATTATGATATTTCTCAAACTTGAGATACCAAAGTTAATAGTTTGGAAAAGTTGGGACACTATTTGAACGATTTCCTCAAACACTAATGACCTATCAGCAAGTCCAAGACTTGAAAAGAAAACATGAAAGAAGAGACTCGACTCTTCTAGTCTCAAATGGCCATGAAACGAGGATTGCCTTCCAGTTGTATACAAATGCCTTGCCTTTGGTATGCGACCTCAAATTCAAAGGCATCTATCATCTATGCCCCGAGTCTTTGGATTGCCTTGTTGTAAATTACTCATGTTCGCGTCGGTTTTGATACATGTCGAACTATCAACACGTGGGGGTGGCGGACGTAGATTTCTGTCCTGGTGCGAGCGTGCTAGTACGTTTGGGTTAGGTACAACCTTGGTGGCGGACGACGTCTGGCGAATGAATCACCCTTGGCGAGCGGATGACTCTGGCGAACGTGCTCGTCTGCTCCCTACTACTTGACTTTTTGATCAAGCGACTGTACGCGGGTGTTGACAGGCCGGCGTAGAGGCTCGAACAAGACCTAAGTAAACGATTACTAGGATTTTCTACTCAACCTCTTGTAGATTGAGATAATCTTACTTCGATCCTGGGATGCAAAACAGAGCTTTAAATCAAGACCGCGGATTGTGTTCGTCCAACCTCTGGCAGATTGGGAAAGACTGTTACCGGGGTAACGACTCGATTTGTCACAAGGCGTGACGACTAGACTCGATATGTCTCAGCGATGCTTCGACACGAACGCAAGTCACTTTCGACAACAGCGGCAGGTGTACGGCGACCGGTGCTGGGCCTAGGTTTGCGGCTTGGTTGGAAGAGTGGTCGTTTGCAGTTGGTGGAAGGCAGTTGATAGGAGCACAATGTGCGACGATATTATATGCTTATGCCCTCGTTTATGCTTTGTTTAACCCTTATTTGTCTAAGATTGAGTCGTAAAATAGTTAGTATTAATTTTGGTAGAGTTTTATGAAAAATGGTTAAGAATCCGAAAAATGACTAAGTTTGAGAAATCTGGAAAATAGTGTAAAATATGTCTTTTTCGTGATTTTGAGATGAATGAAACTATGATCTATCCTTGTCCAAATTATATGAAATTTGGCGTGCTTAATATTCATATGCTGAGGAATGTTGTGTTAAAATTTCAGATCAATCGGAGTTCGGGAAGTCACCCAAAAGTTGGCTGCAAAACGGCAGTCCGAGCATTTCAATCCAGGGACTTCCAGGATTTTCCTGGGACTTTGTCCCAACTTCGAAAAATCATTCCCGTCGACTCACAAGGAATTTGACCGAACTGTTTTATGGGGAGATGGCCATATGTGTCTAGTTTATCTGAGACTTGGAATCGCATCAATCGGAGCTCCGAAGGTGGAGATATGCCGGAATTACTGCAACAAGGTCAAAGCTGCCGATTCCAGGAACCTACTGCCCCCTTTTTGTGTTTTCTGTTTTTGATGGACCAAATGGTGTACAAATGCATATGTGAAGATGGTCCAAGCTTTATGAAGGGAAGAGGAAGACACTAGGCCATGGCATCGAAGAAAAACATGAAGAAATCAAGTCTCCTAGTCACACTAGGAGAAGCTGCCGATTTGAGGCAGATCGGATGCAACTTCATGCTGCCGGCAATTGGGGTATTTTTCGATGGACCAAGACATGTCAAATGAAGTCCAAGACCACATAAGAAGTCCATGAAGATGTGAAGCCCAAGCCTTGAAGAAAAATTCAGAAAAGAAAACCTAATTGGATTAAGAAAGGAAGGTTGCAAAACCTTAATGAACTAGGTTTTCTGAATCCCTTTTGGCAAAAGCTACTGCCGGCAGCCTCTCTCCCTTTTCCTCTATATATACCACCACTTTTGCATTCTGAAAATCATCTCATCTCTTGCAAAGCACTAGCCAAAACTCTACCAAATTTCCTACTCAAAGTTCTAAGCCGAAACCCTAGAAACACCAAGTCACCAAATCACCACCACCAATCACCACCGATCCCTATCCCTAGCCTAGCTACTGCCGATCCTCCTCCACCACACCAAGACGAAGCTCTCCAAGGTTTCTAAAGTGTGATCCATCCCTATGACTTGTGTTTTTAATTTCGGTTTAGTCACATGTATTGTTATAAAAAATACTTTGTTTCGTTTGGTTTTGTATGATGAGCATGAATTGCAATTTTCATTGAAGTTTATGTGATGACTTGTGCGATTTTTAATACATGGTTTTTGTATGTTTAGATAATTAGAGCAGTGGTATTAGAAGCATGTTTAGGATTTAAATTGGTTAGTAATCTAAGGTGAGGGCATGAAAATCGATACTTGGTGTTGTCTTTGAACATAATCTAGGTATTAGGTTTAATCTGCTAGGGTAATTACAAACTAGATGGACCTGACGGACTCTATGATTTGTGTTATTCACTAAGGGCTATTAATCTTAGAACTTGCATGCTAAATAAGATGATTGACAACCTTACTTGTTTACATGTTTTCGATTTTAGACTCTTGCGCTTAAATGTTAAAACGCGTAAAACCGGATTAGCATAAACTTTAGGATCGAAGGCGAATAGCATGATCTTAAAACATTAGATGTCTAACAATTGGTTAAAAGGCTAATCGCTCTAATTGTGGTCGAAACTAAGTTAAGTTTTGAACATGCTAATACTTGTCTCTTACTTTCTTGCATATGAATCTTTGTGTTAAATTGTGTTTTGTGTTATGTGATGCGTGAGAGATGATGATCAAACTTGTATATAGTAGACCTAGGATTTTATTTTCTGTTTTTATGCCGTACTTAGTATAGGGCAGCCCTAGGGCTGCCGAACCCTATTTCCCCCATATGTGTGACGTTTGTGATGTATTTATGTATATATGTTTGTCTAACAATTTCATATCTCAGGTACCCTTAATCCCCGGCCTAGAACGATCCCTACTTGCTCATACTACTAACGATATTTTTGTAGGGTTTATTATTGCGTGCGAGCTCAGGCTCACACCAATTTTTGGCGCCGTTGCCGGGGATTATAAAAGCTTGTTTTATGAATTTGTTGTGTATATAATGTTGCTGGAAATTTTTGTTGTGAAGTTGTAAAGTTGTAAATTTTAAGTTTATTTTGGGATTTTGTAAAGTAGAAATATGCTTCGGCATGTAGAGTTTAAATTTTGGAAGTTGCATGATGAATAATGATGTATGTTGGTAGTCACTTAGTTTAATTTCTAGGAAGTTGATATGTTGTGTATGTTTGAGTTTATTGTAGTTTCTAAAGTGTAACATGTAGGTGAAGCCTCTTTTGTTGATCATAACCAAAACCCTTCATGTGAATGGTGCTTTGTCGGAGGGCGTTTCTATGTAGATTGGGAAACGCGGGATACTTCCCCCCCACGCATATAAGCGTTTCTTCGGTAATAGTACTACTTCTATGAGGTTGAGGGCGGTTTTAATCAACACTTGAGACCGCTAGGGATCCGTGTTTGTTTTACAAAGTATGGGGAAGTTATTATCATAGATATGGTTCTCAGGTTTGTTTAACTGGATCTCAAGGCCCATAGACTGATGTTCATTCTCGGTGAGTGAGTCGATAGGGGGTTCGCCCTCCGTGGTGTCCAACAACGAGTCCTGCCTGGTTCCTGTAGGGGGTTCGCCCTCCGTGATTTTAATGACCTTTGAAACGTAAAATCCGCACGACCTAGTTGACAGCTTGTGCCGAAGCATCACCTCACTTTAGACGCTAGAACATAACTTGACATATGTGGCCTATTTTCTTCAAAGATAAAAAAATTGTTGTGTGGTTCAAACTCTTGAGGTATATCGGATTAAGCATGATACTACCGGGGGCTGTATCAGTCCATTGCACCGTTATCTCCTCTGCTCCACGTACTTCGAGAGTTAGAACAAATTTAAAAGAAATTAGACTTAGCGATTACATGCTCATGAACTTGTCAAAATTTTCTTCTCTTGTGCCGAATGTATGTATGCTTTGCCGAAATGTTTGTTGCTATGCCGTGTACTATATGTGTTGCCGAATGTGCATATGTGTATTATTGTTGAAATTTGTCGTGTAATCGCCAATGCCGTGGCTTGTAATGATGTATATTCTTGCTTTCTATTTCTTTACGAGGTTCTAACTTGTTTAAATGTTGTAAATTTCAGAAATAGTGCATGTCCGAATCTAGTATTTGGACAAGAGATCTTCAAGGCCGTTTGCAACGTTTAGACCAAGAACTCGCTATTGCTCGTTTTGTGCCATTACCGCCATCGTCACCAACCAGTTCATCAGTGTCATCATCCTTGCCATCATCACCTAGTGTGCCGTCCATTTCATCATCAGTGCCGAGCTCACCTTCAGTTGTGTCATCGTCTTGTGATCTTCAGAACCCAGAATTTGAGGCCTTTGCCGAATTAGAAGAAGAAGAAGAGATCATGGCATCAATCAGATCACAGAATGGTCATGTCGCTGGAGCTGGAGTTGCTCCTTCTAATATTACTTATCCTCCCTTGGAAGCTGAAAAGACTGGAGAGATTGAATTGAGGAGTGGATTCCTCCATAAGCTGAAGTCATTTTATGGGATGCCGAGTGAGGACCCCAACAAGCATCTACAGTGGTTTAACTTCACCACGGAGTCTATGTGCCCAAGAGGGACCGACTTGCAACACTTCAAAATGAAGGCATTTCCGTTTTCTTTAGAAGATCAAGCAAAGGAGTGGTTATTTGAGGTGCCTAGTGGTCGCATTGTTTCGTGGAGTACTATGATGGATGAGTTTTTGCTCAAGTACTTTCCCGCTTCACGTATCACTGATCTGAGGAAGCAAATTACTAGTGTGAAGCAAGCCGGAGATGAGACTTTCTTCGACTATTACAAGAGGTTCAAGTCCCTAGTTTCTTTGTGTCCATCGCATGGCATTAGCGATGGGCTCTTGCTACAATATTTCTATGAGGGATTGCGCGTCATGGAAAGAGAGTTTCTTGACTCGGCCGCGGGAGGTAGCTTTTTGGAGTTAAACGCCGGTGCGGCAAGAAGTTTGTTGGAAGTTCGTGCCTTGAACAACCAACAATTTGGCATGGCACGAGGCAATGTGCAAAGGAATGAAAAAGTGCATGAGACGTCTTCGAGCTCAACGTTAGAAGATAAAGTGGACAAGCTCACCGACTTGGTGAGTAATTTGATGAAGAAGCGTGCTAGTGTATGTGGTATTTGCACCGAGGGCCATGAGACCGACCAATGCCCTCAATTTGGAGTTAGTGAGGGAGTTGAGGAGTGCAATGCCATTGGTTTTCAAGGAGGCCAACGTTTTGGAAATTTCAATCCAAGGTTCAATGATCATCCGAACTTTCGATGGGCAAATAATGACAACGTGCTTAGAGCACCTATGCAACCGAGAGAGGGAGGAGCGCCATTTGCACCGAGGCCACCATTTGTGCCTCGGCAACCTTATCAGCCGAACCAAGGGAATTTTGGAGCTATGCCGAGCCAAGCACAAGTTGTGCCGTACCAAGGCCAAGGAGGGCCGAGCCAAGGCCAAGCTTCGCCAAGCAATCCGAACTACGATGCTTTGGTTCAATCATTGTCAAGTGCTACTCAAGCATTACTCGCGGGACAACAAAATCATCAAAAGGACATTGGTGAGCTTAAGACTCAAATGGGGCAAGTTGTGGATTTTATGGGAAGATTTAATGAGCAAGGGAAGTTGCCAAGCAATACAATTCCTAATCCGAGGAACGAGCAAGCCAAAGTAATTCAAACTCGAAGCGGAAGAGAGTTGGTTCCTCCAACAAGTCCAAAGAAGAAGCGAGTGACTTTCAAAGGTATAATTGAGGATGAGATGGCTGCCGGACCTGTCATTGCCGGCAGCCACATGCATGAGGCCGAGTTACACATTGCCGGTCATGATAATGCCGGAAACAATGGTGATGCCGAGAAGAAGGAAGCTGCCGAACAAGGGCATGATGTCGGCAACCATGGTGTGAATGAAAAGGGGCTGTGTAACGAGCTTGAGTACGATCCCGCAACATCAAAGAATGAGGTATTGCCGAGCCAAGCAAGTAAGGGAGGTGTGCCATCATCTAGTGCCCCATTCCCTTCACGTTTTGCTAGAACAAAGAAAGACAAATCCGATGAGGAAGTGTTGGAGATTTTCCGGAAAGTGCAAGTCAACATTCCTTTGTTGGAGTGCATTAAGCAAGTGCCAAAGTATGCTAAGTTTTTAAAGGAGCTTTGCACGGCGAGGAGGCATACTAGAGAGACTCGTGTGGTGACCATGAGCGAGACGGTGTCGGCCGTTATTCAAAGAAAGTTGCCACCAAAGATGAAGGATCCGGGAAGCTTCAATGTGCCTTGTGTCATAGGCAATACGCGGTTTGAGGATGTGATGTTGGACTTGGGAGCATCGATCAATGTCATGCCACTCAATGTGTATCAAACGTTGAGTATAGGGCCTCTCAAGAAGGATAATGTCATCATTCAACTTGCGGATCGCTCAAGCAAATATCCGGAGGGCTATGTAGAGGATGTGTTGGTGCAAGTCAACCAATTGATATTCCCCGCCGATTTTTATGTGGTTGAGATGGAGGATTCGCCGGTCAACAACACTCAATTGCTTTTAGGGCGACCATTTATGAGGACCGCGCGCACAAAGATAGATGTGGCCGAGGGCAACCTAACTATGGAGTTTGATGGTGAGGTGATAAAGTTCAATGTGTTTGACGCCATGAGATTCCCCAATGTTGATTTGAAGGAGGGTTGTGCCATTGATGTTTTGGAGGAGGTCGAGCAAGTTATGTCGACCTCGCTCGACGCATAGCAATTAGCGATTGAGCAAGGGGTCGGATTTGACAAGAGGGGAGAACGAGTGTATAATGGAGCCGAGCCAAGCAACCATGCCGAGCATTGTGCCATATTGCCGAGCCTTAGAGAGGTGGCTGCCGAGCTTGATGCCACGCCAACTTATCCGCGGAACTCGTTCTTGTCAATTCCAAGTGCCACAACAAAATTCCGACCAAGTGTGGAAGAGGCCCCAAAGTTAGAACTTAAAGAACTCCCTAGTCACTTGAAGTATGTTTTTCTTGGAGAAGAAGATACACTACCGGTTATTGTGTCTTCAATGCTTAGTGAGAAGCAAGAGGTTGATTTGATAAGAGTGCTTACGAAGTACAAGACCGCCATAGGTTGGACCTTAGCGGATATCAAGGGAATAAGCCCTACTACTTGTGTTCATCGTATTTTGTTAGAAGAAGGAGCTAAGCCGACAAAGGAAGCTCAACGTCGACTTCACCCTCCCATGATGAAGGTTGTGAAAGAAGAAATTATCAAGTTGCTCGATTGTGGGGTGATCTACCCAATTTCGGATAGTAAGTGGATATCTCCCGTGCAAGTAGTGCCAAAGAAGAGTGGTGTAACGGTTGTCAAGAATGAGAAGAATGAGCTTGTGCCACAAAGACTTGTAACCGGTCATAGGATGTGCATCGATTATAGGAAGCTCAACGCTACAACGAGGAAGGATCACATGCCTTTGCCGTTTATGGATCAAATGCTAGAGAGGTTGGCCGGTCATTCTTACTATTGCTTTCTTGATGGATATAGTGGCTACAATCAAATCATGATACACCCGGACGATCAAGAGAAGACCACTTTTACTTGTCCATTTGGCACGTTTGCTTATCGGCGGATGCCATTCGGACTTTGCAACGCACCCGGCACTTTTCAAAGATGTATGTATGCTATCTTCTCGGATTTTATTGAAGACATTATCGAAGTGTTTATGGATGATTTTAGTGTGTATGGGAGTACCTTCGATGCATGTTTGGGGAACTTGGAGAAGATACTTAAGAGGTGTGTAGAGACAAATCTTGTGCTCAATTGGGAGAAGTGTCACTTCATGGTCACGCAAGGCATTGTTCTAGGGCACATAATTTCGGCAAGAGGCTTAGAGGTTGACAAAGCCAAGGTGGAGCTAATTCAAGCATTGCCGAGCCCTAGATGTGTAAAAGATGTGAGAAGTTTTCTTGGCCATGCGGGGTTTTATCGACGATTCATCAAAGACTTCTCTTCAATTGCCAAGCCATTAAGCAACTTGTTACAAAAGGAGGTGACGTTTGAGTGGACAAAGGCGTGTGAGGAGGCATTTTGCCGATTGAAGATGCTATTGTGCTCGGCACCAATACTAGTTTCCCCTAATTGGGATGAGCCGTTTGAGTTGATGTGTGATGCTAGTGATTATGCACTTGGAGCGGTACTTGGACAACGAATTGATAAGAAGCCATGCGCCATTTACTATGCTTCTAGGACTCTCAATGATGCACAACTCAACTACACAACAACGGAGAAGGAACTCTTAGCGGTAATCTTTGCTTTGGAAAAGTTTCGATCCTATCTTTTGAATTCCAAGGTTATTGTTTATAGTGATCATGCCGCTTTGAGATATCTTATGACGAAGAAGGATGCTAAGCCGAGGCTTATTCGATGGATTCTTTTGCTTCAAGAGTTCGACATTGAGATTAAGGATAAGAAAGGAGTAGAGAATGTTGTAGCCGATCATTTGAGTAGACTTGTGCAAGAGGAGGATCGGCTACCCCTATTAGAGACCTTTCCGGATGAACAACTTTTTCGACTTGAAGTACATGAGCCTTGGTATGCCGACATTGCCAATTTTCTTGCCACAAACCGATTTCCCAAAGAGATGCCGAGCCACCAACAAAAGAGAATAAGGAAGCAAGCTCGACACTTCTTGTGGGATGATCCGTACTTATGGAAGCAATGTGGTGATCAAGTTATTAGAAGATGTGTGCCGGAGAATGAGCATCGATCCATCCTTGCTTTTTGTCATAGCGAAGCGTGTGGAGGTCATTTTGGACCGAAGAAGACGGCTTTGAAGGTGCTTTCATGTGGGTTCTTTTGGCCGACGATCTTTAGAGATGCATTCATGTTTTGTAAAGCATGTGATAGATGCCAAAGAATGGGGAACATTGGAGCTAGAGACCAAATGCCGCTCACGCCTATCATTGAGGTAGAAATTTTCGATTTATGGGGTATTGATTTCATGGGACCGTTTCCTTCAAGTAAGGGTTTTCTCTACATATTGCTTGCGGTTGATTATGTGTCAAAGTGGATCGAAGCAAAGGCTACACGCACCAACGATGCCAAGGTGGTAGCCAAGTTTCTCAAGACCAACATCTTTTCACGTTTTGGAGTTCCAAGGGTCTTGATAAGTGATGGAGGATCCCATTTTTGTAACCGCACTATTGAAGCCTTATTGAGGAAGTATGGAGTCACACATAAGGTGTCTACACCTTATCACCCCCAAACAAGTGGTATGGCCGAGGTAAGTAATCGAGAGATCAAGCATATTTTGGAGAAATCGGTTGGACCTTCAAGGAAGGATTGGAGTGATCGTCTCGATGATGCTTTGTGGGCTTATAGGACCGCCTACAAAACACCGATTGGTATGTCCCCTTTTCGGTTGGTTTATGGAAAAGCATGTCACTTACCGGTTGAGCTAGAACATAAGGCATGGTGGGCAATCAAGGCCTTCAACATGAACATAGATGATGCTGGCATTCATAGGAAGCTTCAACTCAACGAACTTGAAGAAATCCGTAATGAAGCCTATGATGCCGCTTGGATTTACAAGGAGAAAACAAAGGCATATCATGATAAAATGATTCGGGGTAAAAGGTTTGAAGTTGGGCAACAAGTTCTTTTATTCAATTCAAGACTTCGACTTTTTCCGGGTAAGCTTCGCTCTAAATGGGTTGGTCCCTTTGTTGTTACTCAAGTTTTTCCACATGGTGCAATTGAGATTGAGAATAGTGTGACATCCAAGCGTTTCAAAGTTAATGGCCACCGACTTAAGCCTTACTACGATTCATTCAAACCATATTCCGTTGAGGCATCCGACTTCGATGATCCCCCACCACATGATATTGCCAAGCTACCATCCAATTCCACACCACCAACAAGCCGAGCTGCCGGATATAGAGCACAACCGGCCAACCTTCATGCTGCCGAGCAGCAGCCACCGGTTTCAGCCGAGCCAACACCCCCTGCCGGACCTGCCATTGCCGGCAGGGTTGACACACAGCCACACAAGGCCGAGCAAAAGGCTGACACGCCAGAGGATACGTCAGATACGTTAGAACCAAGACCGGACACGCCACCCGCACCGGACACGCAGGAACACCAAGCATCGGATACAATATGCAACACTCTTCTCATTGATCTTCTTCTTGCCGATTTGAGTTGCTTTGGAACACGATGAACACATGCAAAACACGGTGAAAAGTCTAGGCTATGGACTATAAACACAAAGCGCTACTTGGGAGGCAACCCATGTCGATCAAAGAAAAGTAAAGGAGCCATCACCGAGAGTTTGAATTTTCTTAACCCTTCTCTTTTTCTTTGATTTGTGATGAATTGTTGGAATATGTTAGTCGATTGCATGCTTAGGAAATTCATTGATATTGTTTTGTGCTTACATTGAGGGCAATGTAATTTTCTAAGTGTGGGGTGGGATAACGTATTCCGTTTTTGTTTTTGTTTTTGTGTGCTTAGTTTAGAAAAGAAAAAATTCAGAAAAATTGTAACACAAAAATAGAGTGTTTAAATTTGTTTGTTTCGAGTCTTAGGATGCCCCTAATATGTCAATGATGTTTTTCTCCTCTTTGCATACATAGATGATGGTTATGCATACAATTAAAATTGTGAGTTTCATGGATTATGTGCATTGGTAGGAGCATGTAGGACTTGTTGATTATGAAGCATGCATGTTTTAGCTAGTTTGTTTCCATAATAACCTATGTGAGATTTAGAGCCAATTTGCTTTCTTCTTGAGCGATAAAAAGATAAAATTCAATAGATTCGTAGGAAGCATGAAACCTCATAATTCTTTGCATATTCGATGACTATGTGCCATAGCTTTTTAATGAACTCTAGTATGCTAGAACTTACTCTTGTTGATTTTCAAAACATTTATATCATAAAATACCTTGATTTTGAATATGATTGAATAAAGATCATTTAGGTTTACCACCAAAGCCAAATAAAGCATGAGCCCTATTGGAGCCCGTCGTGGGACACCTTAGTAAACCCCTTTGAGCCTATGTTGAGCCTTTTCTTTCATCACCCTTAAACACTTTCCATGAACTTAGTATAGTGATGCCTTTACTGTGTGTTCCGGCAAAGCTTGAATTTTTGAAAGCGTTTTCACGTGTGTGATGAAGAAGAACAAGTGTGGGGTAGACTTAGCCATAAGATTATATGAAAAATGCATGCATGCCGTACCTAGAAAAAAAAAAAAAAAAAAAAAAATTTTTTTTGGCTCGGATTAAAAAGAAAATAAAAGAAGCCAAGAGAAAAAGAAGAAGAAAAAAAAGGGGTACGGCATAGGCATGAAAAGAAAAATTTTGTGTATGGCTATTGTCTAGATTTTTGTTGTAATGTTATGGGAAGAAAAGAATGAAGTATGGGTCCAACAAGATGAAATTTGACCCTTGGTGAGAAGTCATAAGGAGATTCAAGCTTTGCTAAAAGGCCTTAGTGACGTTTTTGAGCCTCCTTATCTAAATATCGAATACCTCTTAGCCTAGCCCCATTACAACCCTTTTATTGATCTTTTTCATGATTCTTAAGATGGTTAAATTTGATTGTGGAGATTATCTCAAGAGTAAGCATATGGTTTTGGTTCATTGGTGCATATAGTTATCATATGAGGTTTTTCCATCAAAATTCACAAAGTGCTTTTGTTTCCTTGATATATGCAAGTCACTCTTTGTAATTCATTATCTTTCGCTTGCATATACTTATGAGTGAATAACCATGCTTCGAGAGAAAAGAAGAGAGTATGCCTAGTGAGGTGATTTGGATTAGCTTAACATGTCTACATGCTTACTTTTGCTCTTATATGTTTTTATTGATGTTACATGTTCATGAAGCTCGGAATTTTCGTGCTTATCATTCTTATGCATTAACTTGAAAGCTATGTGTACATACGAGCCTGAGACAAATTGTTAGGGGCACTAGTTTGTTTAGAGTCTTAGTTTAATTTAGTTTGCTAAGGGACTAGCAAAGGATAAGTGTGGGGTAGTTGATAGGAGCACAATGTGCGACGATATTATATGCTTATGCCCTCGTTTATGCTTTGTTTAACCCTTATTTGTCTAAGATTGAGTCGTAAAATAGTTAGTATTAATTTTGGTAGAGTTTTGTGAAAAATGGTTAAGAATCCGAAAAATGACTAAGTTTGAGAAATCTGGAAAATAGTGTAAAATATGTCTTTTTCGTGATTTTGAGATGAATGAAACTATGATCTATCCTTGTCCAAATTATATGAAATTTGGCGTGCTTAATATTCATATGCTGAGGAATGTTGTGTTAAAATTTCAGATCAATCGGAGTTCGGGAAGTCACCCAAAAGTTGGCTGCAAAACGGCAGTCCGAGCATTTCAATCCAGGGACTTCCAGGATTTTCCTGGGACTTTGTCCCAACTTCGAAAAATCATTCCCGTCGACTCACAAGGAATTTGACCAAACTGTTTTATGGGGAGATGGCCATATGTGTCTAGTTTATCTGAGACTTGGAATCGCATCAATCGGAGCTCCGAAGGTGGAGATATGCCGGAATTACTGCAACAAGGTCAAATCTGCCGATTCCAGGAACCTACTGCCCCCTTTTTGTGTTTTCTGTTTTTGATGGACCAAATGGTGTACAAATGCATATGTGAAGATGGTCCAAGCTTTATGAAGGGAAGAGGAAGACACTAGGCCATGGCATCGAAGAAAAACATGAAGAAATCAAGTCTCCTAGTCACACTAGGAGAAGCTGCCGATTTGAGGCAGATCGGATGCAACTTCATGCTGCCGGCAATTGGGGTATTTTTCGATGGACCAAGACATGTCAAATGAAGTCCAAGACCACATAAGAAGTCCATGAAGATGTGAAGCCCAAGCCTTGAAGAAAAATTCAGAAAAGAAAACCTAATTGGATTAAGAAAGGAAGGTTGCAAAACCTTAATGAACTAGGTTTTCTGAATCCCTTTTGGCAAAAGCTACTGCCGGCAGCCTCTCTCCCTTTTCCTCTATATATACCACCACTTTTGCATTCTGAAAATCATCTCATCTCTTGCAAAGCACTAGCCAAAACTCTACCAAATTTCCTACTCAAAGTTCTAAGCCGAAACCCTAGAAACACCAAGTCACCAAATCACCACCACCAATCACCACCGATCCCTATCCCTAGCCTAGCTACTGCCGATCCTCCTCCACCACACCAAGACGAAGCTCTCCAAGGTTTCTAAAGTGTGATCCATCCCTATGACTTGTGTTTTTAATTTCGGTTTAGTCACATGTATTGTTATAAAAAATACTTTGTTTCGTTTGGTTTTGTATGATGAGCATGAATGTCAATTTTCATTGAAGTTTATGTGATGACTTGTGCGATTTTTAATACATGGTTTTTGTATGTTTAGATAATTAGAGCAGTGGTATTAGAAGCATGTTTAGGATTTAAATTGGTTAGTAATCTAAGGTGAGGGCATGAAAATCGATACTTGGTGTTGTCTTTGAACATAATCTAGGTATTAGGTTTAATCTGCTAGGGTAATTACAAACTAGATGGACCTGACGGACTCTATGATTTGTGTTATTCACTAAGGGCTATTAATCTTAGAACTTGCATGCTAAATAAGATGATTGACAACCTTACTTGTTTACATGTTTTCGATTTTAGACTCTTGCGCTTAAATGTTAAAACGCGTAAAACCGGATTAGCATAAACTTTAGGATCGAAGGCGAATAGCATGATCTTAAAACATTAGATGTCTAACAATTGGTTAAAAGGCTAATCGCTCTAATTGTGGTCGAAACTAAGTTAAGTTTTGAACATGCTAATACTTGTCTCTTACTTTCTTGCATATGAATCTTTGTGTTAAATTGTGTTTTGTGTTATGTGATGCGTGAGAGATGATGATCAAACTTGTATATAGTAGACCTAGGATTTTATTTTCTGTTTTTATGCCGTACTTAGTATAGGGCAGCCCTAGGGCTGCCGAACCCTATTTCCCCCATATGTGTGACGTTTGTGATGTATTTATGTATATATGTTTGTCTAACAATTTCATATCTCAGGTACCCTTAATCCCCGGCCTAGAACGATCCCTACTTGCTCATACTACTAACGATATTTTTGTAGGGTTTATTATTGCGTGCGAGTGACGACTAGACTCGATATGTCTCAGCGATGCTTCGACACGAACGCAAGTCACTTTCGACAACAGCGGCAGGTGTACGGCGACCGGTGCTGGGCCTAGGTTTGCGGCTTGGTTGGAAGAGTGGTCGTTTGCAGTTGGTGGAAGGCAGTTCGCGAGAGATTGCTCCGGAGAGGCTTGCAAGATTTGCGAGGCAAAAGCTTGTAGTTGTATGGTTGTGAACCCTTTCTACGTTGCCCTAGAGTTCTTTATATAGTGATCTCAAAACCCCAAATACGTGTGTATCAAGCATAATAGATTCTGATATCGAATAGGATTGTATTACCTTAAACCATCTCCAATTCGGATTCCTATCAGGACTCCAAATCTACTCCTAGACGGAAACTGATTTAAAACATATCGGATTACCCACTAATGGGTGCCCCTCTGGGCTTCGGCCCATAGTCTCGGGTAAATGTTAATTTAGGCCCAAACATTGCCCCCTAGCCTTCGAAATTAAAAGCCCATTGAAATTGAAGAAGGTTGAGAAAGCCCAATCTGAACTCATTTAAAAACCTGAAAGAATGCCTCGTTCCCTCTAACCGATGCAACTTTACCAATTCGAGCTCAGAAGACTGTTCATGAAACCCTAAACTGTTTCCAAACACCCCTTCAAAAATTCACAAAACCTTTTCCAGATTCTATAAACCCTTAATCAAGAAACACCAAAACCATCCCGAAATTTCAAACCTTTCTTTACTTTTCAATCATGGCCTCAAAAATTTACTACCCACAAGCTCTCCAAGGAAAGAAGAGAATCCTTGATTCCGTCCTTGAGGTCGGAAGCCCATTTCAGACCCATCTTCTCCCACCTGACGACTACGGCCGTGCTGGGCTAGGACCAAGCAACAAGAATGCAACACCCAAGCCATATCCTCCATTGTGGATCAGTGCCATCCGCCGCCGGTGGCATTTTGCGGTAATTTCATCAACTGCGGAGAATGGAAATCCGCAAACCATTTCGAGGTTCCCATCACCCCTGGCTGCTGGCCTCTTCCAACTCAAACCATGGTGAATTGGTATATTAAGGGGAAAAAGATAGATGCTCGAAGGTGGCAGTATGCCGGGATTGAAGAGGTCCTCGATCTTTGTTTTAGTCTCAATTCCAAGGGAGGAAACCGCTGCTTGTTTATGTCCTTGGCGTGTTTCTGGAATCCATCCGCGAACGCCTTTGATTTTAAGTTCGGGCAAGCCAACGTCACTCTTCTAGACCTGTACGCTGGGCTGGGATTTCCTATGGGCAGGAAACCCTTTGATCAAGATGACTATCTGCAGAGCGATGTGCCATCCACCCTTCTGCCTGCTCTCCACAACATGAGCTATCAGACGTGGATTGAAGAGTTTAGCTCGATGACCGATGACATCGGAGGAATAGCCTTCCTCGACTTTTGGTTGAACAAGTTCATCTTCTGCCCATCCGCCTCCAAGATGACCAAGACCTACAAGCGGATGGCGGAAATTCTTTATGCCCACAATGAAATCAGCCTTGCCCCCATAGTCTTGGCACACCTTTACAGGGGTCTCCATACTCTCTCGATGAATCCCCTGACATGCAAAGTCCCTGGGCCGCTGTGGATTCTGGAGATATGGGCGAATATGTACTTCCCCGGATTGGCTTCGGAGCCAAAACAGCTAGGGGAAGAAAATATTGTGGGAGCAGCCTACGCTGGCCAGCCGTCCAAATATGGTCAAGGCTATGCACCATGTTTTGATATTATCTACCCGACGGATGCGCCGGGCTTCTACTCGGAGGCTCAGATGCTCCTTAACCGCCAGCACTCTTCAGCCCTAAGGACTGGCTTTCTGCCATCCGTTGATCAATGCGAGGAGGGAAAAATGTTATTTCTGCAGTGCATATCCATGGCGGACCTCCCCCTCTTCTCTTCAGACAAAGGTAGACAAGGCGTCGAGGTCTATGCACCCCATCTATTCACCCGCCAATTCGGCCTCACCCAGCTTCTTCCTTATCCGCCAATCCAAAGCCTCAATCTGTTCTCCGCCTGGCGGCCAAGCAAAGACAATCCGGCAGACGAAGATGCTCCTTCAGCTTCCACCCTGCGTCCTGCGACCCTTCCCTCGTTAGAGGATTAATGCCAGGAGTTGACAATTTCCGGCATAGCCTCAAAGGAATATCAAGTTTGGTGGGAAAAACTCCGAGGACACTTCTTCAAGAAGGAGTCTATGCATTGGTTCCTGTCCTTATTTCGGAGCCACCAGAAGTTTCTCACCTCTGAGGACGCCAAGGTACTAGATGGGGGTCCTTTGTACCCTAAAATAGAAGCTGATATTGTGCAGGTAAACATTCGCTAAGCTACTATTCACCTTGGTTATGTTGTATTTAGAAAAACCACTAACTAATTCTTCTTGCCACAGGTCTCCAAGAAACCCCTTCCCGCCATAAAGAAAAGGAAGGCTCCTCAAACTCCCCCCGCGGCGGCACAAAGTCTGAAGAAAGTGAAGCCTCCTCCCCCAGTGATTGAAGAGGAAGAAGATGAGGAAGACAACATGCCAGTAAGTTTTTACATTAATCCGCCATGATCCGCCAATCATTAACTACTTTTTCCTTTGGACCAACTTATAAGTCTGATGTAGTTGGCGAACTTTCTTCCTCAGGGGCTAACTTTGAGACAAAGTAGGAGACCAACTCCCAGCATTGCTCCTACTGCATCCAGACCAATTGAGATTTCCTCAGGTGAGTCTTCTGACTCAATTAGTTGACCCTCAAGTGGTCCTGAACCTGGACTTAGAATTCTAGAGACCTGGAACGAAATCCAACCCGCCTGGCGAAAGTTTGAAAGTTTTCTTGATCAATGCCGGAGAAAACCTCCAATAGATGCGACTCCTCTAAACTGGGTTTCTCCTGATATAGGTACCACCCGCACCCCTTTGGTCAATGCTCCAACTCCGACTCCAACTAATCCTCTGACCAATCCGGCCCCCTCCGCAGAGAAAGCCGTGGGAGAAACATCATCCGCCCGAGCTCCAACAGCACTGGCGATCGTGACAAAACCGCCAAGGGTGATACTTCTGGAGTCAGACCCAGAACCAGAAATACCCGGGGTGACCATTGAAGAGTTTCTGGAGTCAAATGCAGACGTTACAGAGGCCAGATCCTACCACGAAGTGCCCCCAGCTTCTTTCCTGGGCGGACCTAGGAAGCCAGTAATTCCATTGGTAGAGATCCCGGCGGATACCCCTCATGAACCAGATGTACCCTTCTAACAACCTTTATTCATTTTAATTTTAGATTGTTTAAGTATTAATTCTCCTCACACCCATGTTCTTTTCAGGTGATAGAGACTCCTATCCAGTCTAGGAGTGCTGAGAATGTTGGCGAACGGAGCTTGGTCCCCTTTCTTCCTCAGCCCAAAATCCAAAGCAAGGGTCCATCAACGTCAATCTCCCCACAGACCGCCACCACTGGCTCCAAATCCATCCCTCGGCTTAGTGACGATCTCCTAATGCAGCTGCCAACCCCAAAGAAGGACGAAGCTGAAATACAGGAAGCCTGGAGCCTCATAAGCCAAATATACTAGGAAGATCTTACAGATGTGAATGTTCGTGAAAGGATCCAAAGCGCACTGCAGACCCTGAAGAAGCAAGTTCACCATCTGCCCGCCACAACTCAAGCCAGGGTAAAAGAGATTCTGATCACTCTCCCCAAGCTCCTTGAAACCTTCCAGAACAAGGCGGGCGAGGGTCCAAAACAGGAAGCCAAAACCAGCAAAAAGACTTCGGTTCTGTCCAGGGCCATGGACTCCTACTCCTCCCTTGTGCTTTCTGTGGAACAAGAAGACGAGGCGGAAATCAAACGCCTGGAGCAAGAAAAAGAGCATCTTGATTGGAAAATAGCAATGGTGCGGGAGAGGCAGAATGCTCGACTTGACGCAGCATATTAGCAAAGGGCTCACATAACGAAGCTTCGGGCCGAAACAGAAGAAAGCCAAGCAGCTGAACAAAAATTGAAGGCTAAAATCCAATATCTGAAGGCTAGGATAGGAAGACTAGGTCTTGAACTGCTTGAACTCCAGTCCTTTCCCCCTAGCCGGCCCATCCTCAAGCAGCAACATACCGTTTAATGATCCTTATCTGCAACAGTCAATTTCCAAGATATGGTCAATGGTCAGTTTGAAATTCAAACCTCGTGATCCCCCGTACCAACAAACGGTTGTGGACCATAAAAACCTTCATAACTCTGACAAGACCGATGGTGTGAAACCCTAATTCATCCCAGCCGTTGGATTTCACTCGCCATTCGCTATATAATGAAACCCTTAATATGCAACAAAGACATATCTTTCATTGCCTTTTGCTTTCAACATGTCTATTCCATTTTCTAGATTCTCCACCAAGCCGCTATGACTTCCTGAGTCCTTTCCCCCATATTATACAGAGATGTTTGTTCAAACACCTTAAGTTGTATAATCTGGTATTAGATATCGTCTAAGTCGCATAATCTGGTATTATGCCCAGTTCGAATAACGTGGATCCTGGATAAAATCCCCAAAGCACGAACTACTTCCACGTTGTCCCTGGGTATAATAGCGGATAGTGGCTTAGGCGCCGTCCCGGTTGAGTTTAGGAGTGGAAAACAGCATATACAAGCTGTTTATGAACGGCGGCTGTAAATTTCTTTTCTTTTGGTCTTCTGCAAACCGTTCACGCTCCTGCCACCTCCTTAGTGAGCTTGATTGCTTCCACCCGCTGAAGCAACTAGCAGGTCGGTGAGATGGAGGACAACCTAGACGGATGGTCGGAATCTTTTGAGACAGCTCCATGGGCAAAAGAATCTGTAAAACAGATCATGCTCGTTCAAGAATTTTAGAAGTATAGGCATATATGTAATTCTGTACTTGTAAAGCTCTTGACCGCAAAGTCATCCATGAAATGTTTTTTCAATAAAAATTTTATTGACCTTGTCGAAAAACATTGTTGTTTTCCGTGTTGAATGTATTTATTATAAACATAAATTGTTGAGAACCATAAACATTGATTCTCAATCAGACTAAGTAAAGAACCTTAAACAGATTCATAACAAAAGAAAACGAAAAAGACTAATGAACCTCAAGTAGATTCATCTTCTACATTCTATTCATCGCTGGCGGACTGAACCGTTGGCGGACTGAACCGCCAGGTCTTCTATCCTCAACCGCCATGTCTTCTATGAGGAGTATCCCTTGTATTGCCCCCTAGTAACCTTAGGCTGAGGCCAGGTATGCTGCCAAAGCCAAGGGGACTAAGGCAGAGCGTTATTGTGTTGGTAGGAGGCCTTAGGCCGAAGCTTGCCCCCCAGTCTCAACCATAGCGGGCGGCTCTTCATATTCCCAAACACTAGGGAAGTACTTCGATCTTGAGATGGCGCCCATTGATAGGGTTTCGATGGACATCACCCTCTAAATCTCTAAGTTGATAAGCACCCTTGCCAACAATCCGATCAATGACAAAGGGGCCCTCCCACTTGGGAGACCATTTACCACGTCCAGTATCTCGTTCGCTGAAGGGAAGCATAACCTTCTAAACCAGATCACCTTCACCATAGGACTTACCCTTTGTTCTTTTGTCATAAGCTCTGGCGACCTTTTTCTTCTCCAAGACTATGTTCTGCAAAGCGTCTAGTCGCTGCTCGTCGAGATCTTCATGCTCCTGGAACATAGCCTGAACGTAATCATCTCCAATCAACTGATGTTGCTCGTGAACTCGTAGAGATCAAACATTGATCTCCAAAGGAAGAACAACATCATGGCCAAACATTAAGGCGTAGGGAGTAGTTCCTGTAGGAGTTCGTTTAGAGGTACGATACGCCCACAGAGTATTGTCTAGCTCAGTATGCCAAGTTCTGGGATTATCCGCCAGCATCTTTTTGATGATAGAAATAATAACCTTGTTACTAGATTCAGCCTGGCCATTTGATTGAGCGTAATACAGCGAAGAGTGAAAAAACTGGATGCCATAATCTTGAATGAACGTCTGTGTACTCTCCGCCATAAACGCTGCCCCCCTGTCCGTCACAATACACTCAGGAATGCCATATCGGCAGATGATATTCTGAAATATGAAACGGATGACCGTTGCTGCATCACAATTTCGAACAAGGATGGCTTCAACCCACTTGGTGAAGAAGTTTGTGCCAATCAGCAGGTATTTATGTTGGAGAGAAGAATTTGGATGGATTTCCCCAACAAAGTCAAGTGCCCAACCCCTGGCGGGCCAAGGTTTGATGATAGGATGCATGGGGATATTAGGAATCCGTTGAACTGGTCCATGAATCTGGCACTCGATACAACCTTAGGCAAAGCTAATGCAGTCTTTGAGGATAGATGGCCAAAAATAACCATAACGGCGGATCAGCCACCTCATCTTCGATCCACTCTGATGCGAACCACATACACCTAGATGAACTTCACGCATTAGCCTCTTGGCTTCTACTCCAAAGACACACCTGAGGTCCACGCCTTCCTCGCCCCGACGAAGCAGCTCGTCGCCTTTGAGCAAATAATTAGTAGCTAAATGCCTAATTCGCCTTTCGGATGGGGCAGAGGGGTCTTGTAAGTATTTAATGATTGGTTGCCACCAATCGGTATCGATAGTGTCTAGGGTAGCAACCAACCAATCGCCTCGTTGTTCCCTTCTTGCAGCAAAAGATGGCAACGTCCTGCGTTATACTTTCAGGAATTGGCAAGAGTAATGCCCGTGGCGAGCTGTGCAAATTCGTTGGCTGCAAAGTTCTTTTCACGAGGGTCGTAATTGAGCACCACGTCAGCAAATTGATCTAACAACTCTGATGCTCGTTCCCAGTAATGTACTAGGTGAAAAGACAAGCACTTGTATTCGCCTAATAACTGCTTGATGATTAGTAGAGAATCACCATACACTTCGATTTCTCTGGCATCCATATCCAATAGTAGTTCCAGACCAATGATAAGGGCCTCGTATTCAGCCTGGTTGTTTGTGCATGTCCACTCTAGCTGGAAAGAATAAGAGTGGCTGGTCCCTGATGGACTCTGGATGCAAATGCCTGCACCCGCCAAGGAGTCTGTACTACTACCATCAAAGTAAAGGATCCAAGGAACCGTTCCAATCATGTTGACGAAAGGGATAGGATCTTCAACCAATTCGTCCAAAGGATGATGAAGTAGGAAATCAGTTACTGCTTGTCCCGTCATCGCCTTGAGCGGTGCATACTGCAAAGAAAACTCAGAGAGAGCTAAGATCCACTTGCCGATCCTACCACGTAAGATATGCCGAGTAAGCATGTACTTGACCAAGTCCGTTTGAGCTACTACAATGGTGGTAAAGGAAAGCATGTAGTGACGGAGCTTGGTCGCGGCAAAATATAATGCCAAACACAGTCACTCGATAGGGGAGTATCTTGTTTCTGCGTCCAAAAGGGTCCTGCTAAGGTAAGAAACCGCATATTCGACTTTCTTACCCTCTGTAGTGGTTTCATCCTGAGCCAAAAGCCCAGAACTGTTAGAAGCAGAAATGTATAACTTGAGTGGGATCCCTGGTTTTGGCGGTCACAATACTGGCGGACTGGCCATATATTCCTTAATTTTATCGAAAGCCGCCTGATGTTCTGGACCCCAAACAAAGTGTTCATCCTTCTTGAGCTTCAATAAAGGAGAGAAAGGAGCAATCTTTCCAGCTGAGTTAGAGATAAAGCGTCGGAGAAAATTGATTTTTCCCAGCAAACTTTGAAGTTCCTTCTTGTTCCGAGGTGCTGGGGCGTCTAGAACAGCCTGTGCTTTATCCCCCTCCACTTCAATGCCCCTTTTATGTACCATGAAACCAAAGAAATCACCAGCACGAACCCCGAAAATGCACTTGGCTGGATTCATCTTGAGCTGGTGCTTCCTCATTCGTGTAAAGACATCACGTAGATGGCTAATATGGTCTGACCTGGATCGAGACTTAACCACCACGTCATCGATGTAAACTTCCAAAATGACCCCGAGGATGTCATGGAAGATCAGGTTCATAGCACGCTGATATGTGGCCCCTGCATTGGTTAGGCCAAACGGCATGCTGAGGTATTCAAAGGCTCCGGCAAAGCCTGGGCAACGGAAGACAGTCTTGTGAATGTCCGACTCGTAAATTGGTATCTGATGATATCCTGCCGTACCGTCCATGAATGTCAACATCTCGTGCCCTGCGACTGCATCCACCAAAAGATCCGCAATAGGCATAGGGAATATATCCTTTGGCGAAGCAGCATTGAGGTCTCTGTAATCGACACAGACCCTAATTTTACCATTCTTTTTCTTGACAGGAACCACATTCGCCAACCACTGTGTATATTGGGCTGGCCGGATGATTCCTGCATCAACCATGCTTTGAACTTCTTTCTTGACTGCTATAGCGGTTTCGACATTCATTCGCCTCTGTTCTTGCTTAATAGGCCTGGCTCCCTCCTTGATAGGTAAACGATGGCAGACCAAATCTTTGGACAATCCAGGCATATCCTGATACTTTTCCGCAAAGCAATCCTTGAATTCTTGCAGCAAATTGATCAACTGCTTGATAGGAGCACAATGTGCGACGATATTAATGTGTTTACGCCCTCGTTTATGCTTTGTTTAACCCTTATTTGTCTAAGATTGAGTCATAATATAGTTTAGTGTCATTTTGGTAGAGTTTTGGAAAAATGTGCTTAATTGTCAGAAAAACGACTAAGTATAGAAATCTGAGGAAAAAGTGCAAAATATGTTATTTTCGTGATTTTGAGGGCTGTGTTTGACTAACTTATTCTTTTCCAAATTTTCTGAAATTTGGTATGTATGTTATTGGCTTGCTCATGGGTTTTGTGTCAAAAATTGAGATCAATCAGAGTTCGGGAAGTCACCCAAAACATGGCTGCAACTTAGCAGTCCGAGCAAAGATCACCAGCGACTTCCAGGATTTTCCTGGGACTGTGTCCCAACTTCAAACTTTCATTCCCGACGTTTCACAAGGAATTTGATCAATCCCTTTTATATGGAAGTAGCTAAGTGTGTCTAGTTTATCTGAGACTTGGAATCGCATCAAAAGAAGCTCCGAGGAGGGAGATATGCCGGAGTTACTACAACAAGGTCGTTTCTGCCGATTCCAGGATGCTACTGCCTCCTTTTCGCAATTTCTGTTTCGATGGACATTATGGTGTACAAATGCATATGTGAAGATGGTATAAGTTTAAGAAAGGAAAGAGGAAGACACCAAGCTAAAGCAATGGAGAAAAAGATGAAGAAAAGTGCATCTCCTAGTCAAACCAGGAGATGGTGCCGATCGGACTGCTAAGCTGCCGGCAATGCATGCTGGCGGGTTTGGGGCAATTTTCGGTGGATCAAAACCTATCAAATGAAGTCCAAAGATTATACAAGAAGTCCATGAAGATGTGAAGCCCAAGCCTTGAAGAAAAATTCAGAAAAAGAAAACCTAATTGAACTATGAAAGGAAGGTTTCAAATCCTTAATCCACTTGGTTTTCTGATTACCTTATGCATCTAGGGCAGCCGGCACCCTTTCCTCTATATATAGCCTCACTTTGTCATTCTGAAAATCGTCTCATCTCAAGCATAAAATACTAGCATAAAGCTCTACCAAGTCTCTCAAGCACCAACACCCAAATACTTAGCCAAAACCCATCACCACCACCACCAAACTGCCGTACCTCTCACCTTGTTGTTCTGCCGATTCCTTAATCTTTGGTTCGGCCGATTAGCAAGCATCCTATTGTCACGTCTTGAAGAGTCTTCCAAGGTTCTAAAAGTGTGATCCATTCCCCCTATGACTTTTGTATTTAATTTGGTTTGGTTGTTTTGTACGAACTTGTTTCAATTCTTGGTTTTTCTTGAAACTATGTATGAACCAATTCTTGTATGTTATATATGGTTTTTCTGAATTTTAATTTGTGTGATTTGTGTGTTTAGATAATTAGGGCAGTAGTATTATATGCATGTTTAGGATTTAAATTGGTTAGTAATCTAATGATGGACCTTATAAACCGAAACATTAGTATTGGCTTGAAGCATGTAAATCTAGATGTTAGGTTTCATTTAACCGAGTAATACGAATAAGTCATACGCTGGAGTAGTTTGTTTTGTGTTGCTCACCTAGGGTAAAAACCTTAGATTACTTGCATGCACTACCAGAAAAAAGCCTTTTACCGACGAAAAAAAAAAACGGCCGACGACATACTATTTTCGTCGCTAAAAAAAAAAATTTCGTCGGCTATTCTCCTCGAATGGCCGACGATTTTTTCTTTCGTCCCTAAAAATAAAAAATCGTCGACTATTCCACAAGAATGGCCGACGATTTTTGCTTTCGTCCCTAAAAAATATTTTTCGTCGGCTATACCCCTTGAATGGCCGACGATTTAAAATTTTCGTCGCCTATTCTCTGAAAGTATAGCCGACGAGTACTATGTTTGATTTCGTCGGCTATGATAAAAAAAAAACCAAAAAAAGACCACATTCCATTTTCTATCACTATCGACAAATCATTACTTCAGCCTTCAAATGCAAATATGTCGTCAAATAAGATATGACCGAAATAATGAAATACGTCTACGGTTGAAAATGACAAGATTCCGACAAAATCTGTGTGCCGAATGTTGCGGTTAACTGTTTTTTACTTCCGTTTTCCTATGGGTAGCCTGACGTTCGGCATTATTTCGTCGGAAAATTTTTATACGATTAGTTGCGTCTCATCGATTTGAAACTATTATCTGTTGAAGGTCAGGCAAAAAAACGTCATTTAGACAGGCCAATTACCATTTCTAAGCGTTTAAAGGGTTGACCGTCCCGATCGAGCCTTTAACGTTGTCAGATGTAGTTGGATTTTTTTTTCATACATGTATTTAATCTTAACGGTGATATCTGACGGTTGGAATAGATTTTCCAAACTTTTAGATTCAAAATCGGAACATATGCACTAATGTTCCTTAACTTGTTTACTAAGTGTTTCAGTGAATGTATAGTTTCAAATAGTTACTATACGTACACTCTTCAAATGCAAATATGTCGTCAAATAAGATATGACCGAAATAATGAAATACGTTTACGGTTGAAAAATGACAAGATTCCGACAAAATCTGTGTGCAGATTGACCGTTGCAAGTCAAAACCCGGTTTACTGCAGATTTGGCATCCGGCGTCCGAATGACGATTGTAATACCATTCCAGAAAGGGAACGACGCCAGGAATCAAACTCGTTGCTTTGCCACGACATGTAGGCCTTTTCGGGCTTTCGAGTTCGTTTAGGTCCTCAAAACGGCAGTTTAATATGTTTTCAAGAATAGCCGACGAAATTGATGTAAATCGTCGGCTATTCTCTAAGTTTAGCCGACGAAAAGTATATGTCGTCGGCTAAACTCTTGCGATCCGCTTATTGTCTGCCGTTGGATGGCTCAGATCCAACGGCTGCTGATTTTCCAAAGCATAGCCGACGAAATATTTGAATTCGTCTGCTAAACTCTTGCGATCCGCGCCTTTTTATTGTCCGCCGTTGGATGGCTCAGATCTGACGGCTGTTGATCTTCCAAAGTATAGCCGACGAAATATTTTAAATCGTCGGCTATTCTCTCTGCTTTAAATCTTTCAGCCTGCCTTTTTTCTCTCCTCTTCCTCCTCCTTCCCCTCCTCCTCCTCCTCCTTCGGCCTCCTTCCCCTCCTCCTCTTTCGGCCTCCTTCCCCTCCTCCTCCTCCGGCCTCCTTCCCCTCCTCCTCCGGCCTCCTCCTCCAAAGCATAATTTAATTTTTTTTCCCCAAAATTTAAGAATAGCCGACGAAATTTTATTGAAATTTCGTCGGCTATAACTTTTATTACCGACGAAAATCACATTATTTCGTCGGCTATGCCTCTTAAAATATTAATATATTCTGACAAATAGCCGACGAAATTGATTTTCTTCGTCGGCTATAGTTGCCAAAATAGTCGGCCATACTCGAAAATATCTGACGAATTTCGTCGGATATTTTGTCAAGTTTGGCCGACGAAAATTCATTTTCGTCGGTGATAATTTTGGAATGGCCGACGATTTCATTATTTTCGTCGGCTATTAGTATTACCGACGGGCTTTTACCGACGACTTATAGCCGACGAAATTTTCGTCGGTAGAAGAAATAGCCGACGAAAAAATTTTCGTCGGCTATTCTGTCAAAACTGGTAGTGATGTTAAATAAGATGATTGACAACCTTGCTTGTTTACATGTCTTTGATTTAGACTCATATGCTTAAATGTTAAAACGTGTAAAACCGGATTAGCATCACCTTAGAAGTCATACGCTGGAGTAGATTCTAAGAAGGGAAAATGGCTGGATTGATCACTGAAGTATGCCCCATTCTAAACTTTGCTCACTGAAGTTTGTCCAATATCACTTTGCTCACTATCGAATTACACTTGTGTTCACTTTGATCACTCCGTCTAAATCAGCCGTTAAAATTTTGCTTATGCCGTTAAAAACAATGACACGTGCCACTCATGTGCAAATTTTAAGGACATTTTGGGAATTTCATTAGTTTACTCCCTCATCATCGACATTGTCCACTGATTTCTAAGCAACAGTAATTAGCCGACCCACCACAAATAGACCGACTCTGGCTTTTTGTTAGAAAAGTGAAGAAAGCGAGAGGATTGTGTTGTTCAACTTTCACTTTCTCATTCTGGGTGGTTAGCACTTGAGACTTATTATTACAATTAGGCCTTTCATTTTCTTTCAACTGTTTCTGAATCTTGCAAATAATGGAGTCATATTAGTGTGCTTTGCTGGACAATTGGTGTCGGAGTTCCCATCTGGTTTTTGCTCTGCTCGGCTTAAAATCTCAGGTTCTGAATCCTTCTCTGCATTACTGGATCTGGGTTTTGGTTATTATGCTCTGTTTTTTTGGATTTTTGGGGTTGAAATTTATGTCGGTGGCATTGTGGACTGGTTGATATGGCCATGGGTAGGATGTGGAGTTTGGTGTTTTTGTGTTTACTGGTTGTGGCTTATGGGGATAGACCCGAAGAGAGAGAAAGAGAGAGAGAGGGGCAGAGGCGATCGCCGTTGCTCCGGCCACCTCCGACCTCGTGACGTGGCGTGTTCGACGCGGCTCGGCGTCCCCTATCGATCGGTGGGTTCGATCGGCGACGAGGTTGCCGGAGAAGTGTGAATCAGAGAGTGTTTGATATCTATATCAATAACCAGACTGCTGAGTCTGGTTTTGATGTTGCTGGACTCACAGGAAAGAATTTAGTTCCACTATACAGAGATTATGTAGTAATGGTTCCAAATGGGAGCCCGCAGGAGGATTTGTGGCTCGCACTGCATCCAAATGCTAATACTAAGCCACAGTACTACGATGCAATCCTTAATGGAGTCGAGATTTTCAAGATCAATGATACTACTGGCAATCTGGGAGGGCCTAATCCTATACCCCGTCCCAAGCAGGTCAACATTGATCCATCTAAGGCTAGGTCAAGACTTGGCAAGGGTAAGAACAATAACCATAAAGCACTGATTGCCGGGGGAGTTAGTGGTGGAGTTGTCTTGGCACTTGTCCTTGGTTTCTTTGCTATGTGTGTGTCACGCCGCCGTAGACAACCTAAGGACTCAAGTACAAGTGAAGGACCATCTGGTTGGCTCCCTCTGTCTTTGTATTCACAATCTGCAAGTTCTGCCAAGACAAACACAACACGAAGTTGTGCTTCCTCCCTCCCCTCAAACCTTTGTCGTCACTTCTCATTTGTTGAGATCAAAGCTGCCACTAACAACTTCGAAGAGGCTCGACTCCTTGGTGTGGGAGGTTTTGGGAAAGTGTACAAGGGTGACATTGATGGTGGAACGACCAAGCGTGGAAACCCTCTCTCTGATCAAGGTGTGCATGAATTCCAGACTGAGATTGAAATGCTCTCAAAGCTTCGTCATCGTCATCTTGTTTCACTGATTGGCTATTGTGAGGATAACTCTGAGATGATTCTTGTGTATGATTACATGGCTTTTGGAACCCTGAGGGAGCATTTGTACAAGACCCAAAAGCCTCCTCTACCATGGACGCAAAGGCTTGAGATTTGCATTGGGGCTGCTCGTGGTTTACACTATCTCCATACTGGTGCTAAGCACACAATCATCCACAGAGATGTTAAGACAACTAACATTCTGTTAGATGAGAAATGGGTTGCAAAGGTCTCAGATTTTGGCTTGTCAAAAACAGGTCCTACATTGGATAATACTCATGTCAGCACTGTTGTCAAAGGTAGTTTTGGGTATTTGGATCCGGAGTACTTTAGGCGGCAACAGCTGACCGACAAGTTTGATGTGTATTCATTTGGAGTTGTCCTTTTTGAGATCTTATGTGCTCGCCCAGCCTTGAACCCCACATTGCCAAAGGAACAAGTGAGCTTAGCAGAGTGGGCTGCACATTGCCACAAGAAAGGCATGCTTGATCAGATCCTCGATCCTTACCTCAAGGGAAAGATCACACCTGAATGCTTCAGGAAGTTTGCAGAAACAGCAATGAAGTGTGTGTCAGACCAGAGCATTGACAGGCCGTCAATGGGAGATGTTCTCTGGAACCTCGAGTTTGCATTGCAGCTACAGGAGCATTGGTGTAGTTGGATAGATTATTGGGCTAAGTGAGAGCTTTCGAATGGTGGGTCAATCGCCACCATCGGCGGTGGTTGCCCCTCTCTCTCTCTTTCTCTCTCTTCGGGTCAGGCAAAAGAGATAGTGAACAAAGTGATATGACTAAAATACCCCTACTGTTCACGATCGTTTACAAATTTTTTGAATTTTAACGTCTGATTTAGACGGAGTGATCAAAGTGAATACAAGTGTAATTAGATAGTGAGCAAAGTGATATTGGACAAACTTCAGTGAGCAAAGTTTAGAATGGGGCATACTTCAGTGATCAATCCAGCCATTTTCCCTTCTAAGAATTTAAGAAGTCTAACAATTGGAAAACTGCTGGAGGCTCTAGTTGTGTCGAAACTAATTTAGGTCATGAACATGTTAAATACTTGTCTCTTACCTTCTTGCATGCAAATCTACTTGTTAAAGAGTCTTTTATATGAACTGTTTTGTGTGAGAGATGATGATTACTTGTATATAGTAGTTTAGGTTTATTTTCGTGTCTTAGATATAGGGGCAGCCCTTGCTGCCGAACGTCATATCAAATCCCCCATGTTGAACTCGTGTGAATATATATATATATATATATATGTGTGTGAATAAATTGTGCCAACATTCTCATATTTCAGGTACCCGTAATCCCCGGCTTAGAACGATCCCTACTTTTGTCTATACTACTAACGATTGTAGGGTTTTTGATTGTTTGAGTCGCTTTGGCGCTCAATCACTGCTGTCTCAGTTCTGGCTCCAGCTGCTGACTAATCCCGACTTCCATTGGTTCGTCGGATGTACCAAGGTTGATTCTCTCCACTGGGTCACGGACCTTAGGCGGAGTGTCGTCTAAAGCTGCTGGTGCAGGCGGAATGACATCGTTTTCGTCGATACACTCAACTAGAGCGACCATATCCGAGGCTAACTGGTCAGCTCTAAACACCGCCAATCGCTGTAGCAGAGAGGCCACAGCTTCTGCCTCCTCAGCCTTGAAATAGTCAACCATGTTGACGATTGGTTGAAAATCGATGGAGACAGGCCGAGAACAATCTGCCTGCGCTTGAGTTAATCCCCACCGTGTGAGATCAGTAGAGGTCACCCCTAGCGGGCGACTCTTATTATCAACCCCGTCGATCACAAGAGGACGCATAGAGCTGTAATAATAATCCGCTTCCAACGAGCAAGTCGCTATAGAAAAAGGGCGTTCGTCCGCCTTGATCAAAACCGGTTTATCAGAAGCTGGATCCCACATGAGCATCTCCTGATGTAGCGAAGATGGTACTGAGTATGTTTTGTGGATCCAATCACGTCCCAAAATCATCGTGTATGGGACCGTAGTCTCCATGACGAAAAGACCGTGACAAGCGTTAGAAGGTCCAAGTTTAACCTTGAGTACTAGGAAGCCAACCGTTTGAGCCACAGCACCAGCAAACCCTCTAACCTTGATAGTAGAGTTCTGGATCTTCTCTCTTGGAATTTGAAGTCGCTCCATAGTACTAAGTGTTATAACACTCACCGCCGCGCCTGTATCGATGAGTATCATATTCACTTGGACACCCTCCACCTCTGCTGTAACAAAGAGAGGTTTGAGATGTTGAGTCATTGTAAACGTAGGCTTAGGAAAAACCATGTGTGAGCTGTGAAGATCAGTGACCCCATCATGGTCATTGTGTCCTGGTGAGTTAATCAAATCCTCATTGGCGGGAAGATCTTCATTATCTGACGTTTGAATAAGACAAACTAGCTTGTCCGCCGCCTCCTCTTGTATGAAATAAGCAGTTGGGATCGGCGCAGACAAAGCATAACTAGAGGATAATATGAAAACCATATTACAATCTAGAACTGGCTCATCACCGTCTGTATAACCTTCTTCATCCTCCAGCATCTCGTCGTCCGCATCCGGCATGTCCCTATCAACCCGTGATAAGTTCGTAGGCACCTTAGGCTGTGAAGGTATAAGAGCAGCTTCTGCTTGCTTCACAGAAAAATCAGTCTTCAACTGCTGCGCTACGAACTGAGGAAAGGGCTGATCACACTGTTGACTTACAGACTTTTGACCAGTGAGAACCGAAACCGGCTGAGCCGATGACCTGCTAAGGACTGGAGCAGATTCCTGAGTATCTGACTGTATCTCAGGGACCTTAGTAGTTGTTGGTGTGCAAACCGTCGTCATCCCCTTAGGCTGCCATTTCAAAACGATAGAGTCTACCCTATCTGTTTTCTCAGAGGTTATATGGATAGACTTGGGCTTTGGTGGGATCTCAACAGCTGAGCGGAGGGGTGTTTTCTCTGGTGAATATGCTATTTTCCTCCGCGGAGTTCTTTGAGGTGCACCATCTGCTGCTGTAGGATGTGCAATCCTTTCATGAATATTCCTTCTTCGAGGTGGTGATTTTTCCTCCTTCCATACCCGACGAGAGTCTATATAAGTTTTGAATTTGTAACGCTTATAGGCGTCACGTACGTGCTCCACGGGCATGGAGAGTTCATCAGGAGTCACCTTCCCCTGGTTCAAAGCGTCTAAAGTCCTTCTCGCCTTGCCATATCGCTTTTGAACATTCCTAGTTGGAGGGGTTGGCTCCTGAAGCGCCTTCATTAGCTCTTCGTGTGTAAGAGGTATACGACAATCTATCTTACAGTTAAGGCATAACTGAGCCCTAGGTACCGTTACCATCTCTTCCTTAACTGGCGGATTCACCGTCTTGTCTGTTCGCGAGGTGTCATTGGGCCCATCTTGGCCGATGGCATTCACCCAAAAGTGTTGAATGGATGCCACCGTGTCATTATCAAACTGCAGGATTCCCTCATTCAACCATTTTTGGATTTGATCTTTCAATTCTATGCATGCAGACGTGCAATGATTATTTGAATGGTGGAAAGAACAATAGGATCCGTCTAACCCAATGCTTTGGTGCTGCTCTGACATGTATTCAGGAGCAGTCATTCCCTTCTGGCTCAAGAGTAGCCAAATCTCCTGCGCCTTGTGCGCGTTGTAGGTATAGGTTTGGAATCTAGAACCCTGTTGACGAGGTTCCAGTTCATGGCATTCGTTGGGAACCAGAGTAACCATGTTTACCCCCGGAAAGGGTCGAGTCTCCGTCCAAGTAGGTTCCTTAGCAGTCTCCATCTCCATGACCCGCTCATTGATCCACGTTTGGATCTGGTCCTTGAGCTTGACGCAGTCCTTAGTATAATGGTTATTCATGTTATGAAAACTGCAATACTTCTTGCCCGCCATATAGTCTGGCTTAGGCACGAAACCGCCTTCGTGTTGGAGCCGCCCTTGCTTGAATAATTCGGCGAGGATCTCCGGAGCTCGATGAGCATTATACGTATATTTCTCGAAGTTGGACTTCAGAGGCAAAGAAGTTATAATGTTAACAGGTTCCTTGGCGAACCTTACGTTCTTCGGTTGTAGCGGCTGGCGACCCAACACCTCTACAACCGCTACGTTGTCTTCGTCCTTAGTATCTTCAACCCAAGTGACCGTTGGCGCAGGATCAGCCTCTATAGTCGCCACCGTCTTAGAAATAGGAGGGACACTCGTCTTAGGTTTCAGAGTACCTGGATAGTACGATAGTGGGACGCCTTTCCTCTTGCTGGTCTGAACCCTTGTTTGGTCGAGGAAGTGTTGATGCTTGGCTAACCTATTGGTTAAGTCTGCCATATTCGTCATGTACACTTGCTGAAAGTGTGCTTGTATCTCCGGCTCGAGCCCTGCAACTGCCAGCTCGACAGTGGTATCTTCTGCTAGCCTATCTCTGCATTTAGTTCGTAAGAGTTTAAAGCGCTTCAAATAGTCGATGGTGGATTCATCAGGCTCCTGGTTAGTATCCGCCAGAACCTTAATGGTTATCTTAGCTCGACAACCCCAAACATGGTCCTAAAGAGACCCTCCATGGATTGCCAATCTGGAATAGAGCCTAGTGTTAGGTCTCTGTACCAAGCTAAGGCTGACCCCGTTAGGGAAGTTCCAAACAATTTCAACTTAAGAACAAGGTCCTGGGCATAGGGGCCACATTCGTTGTGAAAACGAGTTATGTGGGTCTCTGCATCTTCAGAAGATTAGCCCGAGAAAGGGGTAAACCTTATATGCTTGAAATTCGCGGCCCATGGCGTTAGGTTCACAGTTCGTGTTAATGGATTGGTATAGGTTATACCAGGATCCAGCAAACCTTGCATGATCGTTAATTGTTCCAAAAACATCCTCTGTATGTCGTTGCGAGTCATAACGCCCTCAACGTCTTCCTCTTGATCTTCGCCTTCGTCGTCAGATGGCGGGTTTATCATCCGTCCACCTCTCCTCTGTTGTCTTGGCGGAGCAGCAGTTTCAAACCCTCTATTACGAGGCTTAGCTGCTTTAGCTGGACCTTTCTCCATTGCTCTCCCAGGCTTTACTGGAGGTGTTAGCTCTCTTTGTTCAGATATCTCAGCATCAAACCCTAATTGCACCATCTGCGCCAATAGTTTGACAGCGGCATTGGTCTTTTCCAGCTGATCTTGCTGCTGCAGCATCTGTGCTCTGAACTCCGCCTGCTCTTGTTGGAGTTGTTCGCTGAACTCAGCTTGATGCCCCCTCACTAAGCTATCGAGACCTTTAGTGAGGGAAGTAATATGTCCAACATTCGCCTGTGATTGCCTTGCCAAAGCATTAATATTGGTCATATGACCAATCTGTTCAGTCTTCAACTCCTTCAGAGTGGCCTCTATCTTCTCTAGAATAACATCAGTGGCTCGAGACTTAGATATTACAAGGCCAAAAGATTCTACTATCTCCGCGGGAGATGGCGTCCGAGTTTGGAGAATTCCATCTCCATCATTGGTTTCAGAAACCGATGGAGCCATCGCGGTATTTGGGATATCGCCTACCTCCTGGCGATCAGCGATACCCTCCGAGTTGTCAGGAGTATGGTTATCTCCCTCAAGGACCTCATTCAGATCCTCAATCTCAGGTCTGCCGTCTCCAAACTTGGCTTGCAACTGAGACTCAGACAGACCTCGACATGCAGTTAAGTTGTGCTGTTTCAACAGCTGATGCTCTGGTTTCTTGCATGACGACATCGGTCGTTTGTAGATATTGGCTTGCGCAATCTTGACACTTGTCCCACTGGGCGTGCCAAAAATGTTCGCGTCGATTTTGACACCTATCGAACTATCAACACGTGGGGGTGTCGGACGTAGATTTCGGTCCTGGTGCGAGCGTGCCAGTACCTTTGGGTTAGGTACAACCTTGGTGGCGGACGACGTCTGGCGAATGAATCAACCTTGGCGAGCGGATGACTCTGGCGAACGTGCTCGTCTGCTCCCTGCTACCTGACTTTTCGATCAAGCGACTGTACGCGGGCGTTGACAGGCCGACGTAGAGGCTCGAACAAGACCTAAGTAAACGATTACTAGGATTTTCTACTCAACCTCTTGTAGATTGAGATAATCTTGCTTTGATCCTGGGATGCAAAACAGAGCTTTAAATCAAGACCGTGGATTGTGTTCGTCCAACCTCTGGCAGATTGGGAAAGACTGTTACCGGGGTAACGACTCGATTTGTCACAAGGCGTGACGACTAGACTCGATATGTCTCAGCGATGCTTCGACACGAACGCAAGTCACTTTCGAAAACAGCGGCAGGTGTACGGCGACCGGTGCTGGGCGTAGGTTTGCGGCTTGGTTGGAAGAGTGGTCGTTTGCAGTTGGTGGAAGGCAGTTCGCGAGAGATTGCTCCGGAGAGGCTTGCAAGATTTGCGAGGCAAAAGCTTGTAGTTGTATGGTTGTGAACCCTTTCTACGTTGCCCTAGAGTTCTTTATATAGTGATCTCAAAACTCCAAATACGTGTGTATCAAGCATAATAGATTCTGATATCGAATAGGATTGTATTACCTTAAATCATCTCCAATTCGGATTCCTATCAGGACTCCAAATCTACTCCTAGACGGAAACTGATTTAAAACATATCGGATTACCCACTAATGGGTGACCCTCTGGGCTTCGGCCCATAGTCTCGGGTAAATGTTAATTTATGCCCAAACAACTCAGACACATATTACTTCACACAAATGGATGCTCAGCTCTTAAACGCCATATGCAAACGGCTCAAGTCATCCTTGAATACCAGAGACATGCACATACATATTTCGGGAGGGTGATCCGGTGAGTGAGATGCTTCTCATTGTCAAGGCAAGGCAACTCGAAAGCTCCACAACTGATGGTGCAAGGACAAGATTCTTCAACTCCACCACCCTAGGATCCTTCATCCAGTCTAAGTCGATCTACTGCTTTCAACTCGAACTGTGAAGTCCCTCACTGAAGTCTGAGGAATTTGCGAGTAAATATAAGCGCCTTGACAGCAAAAAACCGCAGCACGCATTTCGGTACTACTCCCACAAGTGGAGGGCTTGGGGACGTTGCTATATACAAGCTTCATGGAGAGGTTACAGAGAGTCAAAACTGGCGTTGGATTTGATATGAGAGGAGTGGTATTATACACATGGTTTGGACCAAGACCCTGACCAACTCGTGTTGCAATCCACTGATATTGAACAAACTGACGCACGCGTACTTGCAACTCTAGAGGGAGTTAATGGTTCATCCACTCCTGTGTCTCTCTTCTTTTGACCCTCCACTCTTCAAGTCTAGCCGTTGTAGATTGCAGAAAGGTCTTGAGAAATGAGAAAACTATAGAGAAAAGGCACATGCAGTAAATTATTTGGAGTACGAAACTAAACAATATTCCTTAGCTTGAACCGCCGGGGCAGAAAGCGAAGCAGCACTCGATGAGGGCGGCGGGTAGGAACGGCAGGCGGTTTCGAACTGGTCCATGACGGAGTCGAGATCGGGGGAGGAAGGGCAGTGGCAGATTCGGATGACGGCGAGGGTTTTGAGGTTGGACTAGACGAATTTGAAGCGGAGGCTGCCGGAATCCCAGGGCTGATGAGCGAACGGAAATTTCTGGTGTTCGGTGTAGAAGGAGCTGATGGCGGAGAGAGGGGTCGTCTGGTGGCGGAGCAGCATTTCGAATCCGGGTCGGGGTGAGGAAGGGTGGTCAGATCGGTGATCGGAGAGAGAGAGAGAGAGAGAGAGAGAGAGAGAGAGAGAGAGAGAGGTGTGGTTAGTTGTGATTAAGATGGTGAGGAGGGAAATGTATTTGGTCACTTTAGTTCTTGTATGAGTAAAGTTAAAACCCTATCATCGGAGATAGTTGAAGTCTTATATGAATAGTGTCTCAATGAAGTCTTATAATAGGTAGGAGACCCTATTATGAGACTTCCCTATTGGAGATGCCCTAAATAATGTTGCTAGAAAGTTATTAAGCAGCTGATAGAATGATAGGAGCACAATGTGCGACGATATTATATGCTTATGCCCTCGTTTATGCTTTGTTTAACCCTTACTTATCTAAGATTGAGTCATAATATAGTTAGTGTCAATTTGGTAGAGTTTTGGTGAAAAAATGGTTAAGAATCCGAAAAATGACTAAGTTTGAGAAATCTGGAAAATAGTGTAAAATATGTCTTTTTCGTGATTTTGAGATGAGCGAAACTGTTATCTATCCTTGTCCGAATTTGGCGAATTTAGGCGTGCTTAATATTCATATGTTGAGGAATGTTGTGTTAAAATTTCAGATCAATCGGAGTTCGGGAAGTCACCCAAAAGTTGGCTGCAAAACGGCAGTCCGAGCATTCCAATCCAGGGACTTCCAGGAAATTCCTGGGACTGTGTCCCAACTTCGAAAAATCATTCCCGACGACTTGCATGGAATTTGGCCGAGATATTTTATGGGGAGATGGCCCTATGTGTCTAGTTTACGTGAGACTTGGAATCGCATCAATCGGAGCTCCATGGAGGGAGATATGCCGGAATTACTGCGACAAGGTCAAAGCTGCCGATTCCAGGAACCTACTGCCCCCTTTTTGTGTTTTCTGTTTTTGATGGACCAAATGGTGTATAAATGCATATGTGAAGATGGTCCAAGCTTTATGAAGGGAAGAGGAAGACACTAGGCCATGGCATTGAAGAAAAGCATGAAGAAACAAGTTCTCCTAGTCACACTAGGAGAAGCTGCCGATTCTGGCAGATTTGCTGCCTTTGTGTGCTGCCGGCATTTGGGGCATTTTCGATGGATCAAAAGCCTTTCAATTGAAGTCCAAGACCATACAAGAAATCCATGAAGATATGAAGCCCAAGCCTTGAAGAAATATTCAGAAAAGAAAACCTAATTGGATTAAGAAAGGAAGGTTGCAAAACCTTATTGTACTAGGTTTTCTCAATCCTCTTTGCACAAGGTGCTGCCGGCAGCCTCTCTCCCTTTTCCTCTATATATATAGCCATCTCATATTCAGAAAAAAACTGTCACATTCCAAAGCAAAAATCTAGCCAAAGCTCTACCAAAATTTCCCCAAGAATCCTACACAAAAACCCTAGCCAAAACCACCACCACCATACCAAAGTTTCCTGCCGAAAACTTTGATCCCTTGCTGCCGATACCTTTACTGCCGAGCAGCAGCCATCCGAGCACCATCATCCACGGATCCATACACGACGAAGTCTTCAAGGTTTCTAATGTGTGATCCACTCCCTACTCTTGGCTTTGTAAATTTTTGTGTAGTTATGTTAAACTTTGTCTATAAAGTTAGCATGAATCCTTGGTTTCAATTTTTATGTCTATGTATGAATTGGATTGAAATTTGGTTTTATGATTTGCATGTTAATTTGTTTTCTTTATCTTCAAGTAAGGTTTTAGATGTAAGAATATGAATTGCATGCTAAAGAGTAAGGAAAATATGTAATGAACTAGTAATTAGGATAATCGGCAATAACATGTGTTAAATTGATTTTAGGGTTTTCTTGACTTGTTCTTTAAATTCGTGTGCTTAAAGATTGGTAGCCTATGTAAGTGCAATGCGTAGATTATTGATCTCATTAGCCGAAATTTAATATGGATGAAAGTAATCAACGAGTTACTTTGTTTGTGTTGTTTTTCACTAGGGCTAGAGCAATTTAAATGAACATGCTTGTTGTAGAGATGATTGACAACCTTACTCTATTGACTTGTTTCCAATTAAAAAGGACTCTGTGCGTATTTACTAGCTAGTTCATGTGTCGACGCTGCGTGTCATGTAAACCGGTTAGTAACAAGATTAGGATTATACGCTGAGTTAATTCTAAGTACAAGAGAAGTCTAACAATTAGATGACCGCTGCGGCTCTAGTTGGGTTGGAGTTAAGTTGAGTCTAGAACGTTTTAATACTTTGCCGAGAGTCTTATTTACTTGTTTGTTATGTGTTTTGATTGCTTTTGTGTTAGTGCTTTGTGGAAGAATGTCGACCAACCTTGTAAATAGTAGAGTTAGGATTTAATTTTCAGCACTTAAATTGTTTTGCCATGCCTAGTACTTAGGGCAGCATTGCTGCCGAACCACTATCCCCCATATTTGTGATGTGTTTGATGTATATATGTATATATGTTTGTCTAACAATTTCATATCTCAGGTACCCTTAATCCCCGGCCTAGAACGATCCCTACTTATTCTATACTACTAACGATTGTAGGGTTTATTATTGCATGCGAGCTTCGGCTCCCGTTAATTTTTGGCGCCGTTGCCGGGGATTATAAAAGCTTGTTTTATGTTATTGTTGTGTATATAATGTTGCTGGAAATTTTTGTTGTGAAGTTGTAAAGTTGTAAATTTTAAGTTTATTTTGGGATTATGTAAAGTAGAAATATGCTTCGGCATGTAGAGTTTAAATTTCGAAAGTTGCATGATGTATAATGATGTATGTTGGTAATCACTTAGTTTAATTTCTAGGAAGTTGATAGTGTTGTGTATGTTTGAGTTTATTGTAGTTTCTAAAGTGTAACATGTAGGTGAAGCCTCTTTTGTTGATCATAACCATAACCCTTCATACGAGTGATGCCATGTTAGGTATGTTTTTGTGTAGATTGGGAAACGGGCCCTGCAATGTTGGAATTAGTCCATCGTTGGCCCCCCACGCATAACGACGCTAACTTGGTATTATTTTTATGAGGTTGAGGGCGGTTTTAATCAACACTTGAGACCGCTAGGGATCCGTGTTTGTTTTACAAAGTATGGGGAAGTTATTATCATAGATATGGTTCTCAGGTTTGTTTAACTGGATCTCAAGGCCCATAGACTGATGTTCATTCTCGGTGAGTGAGTCGATAGGGGGTTCGCCCTCCATGGTGTCCAACAACGAGTCCTGCCTGGTTCCTGTAGGGGGTTCGCCCTCCGTGATTGTAATGACCTTTGAAACGTAAAATCCGCACGACCTAGTCGACAGCTTGTGCCGAAGCATCACCTCACTTTAGACGCTAGAACATAACTTGACATATGTGGCCTATTTTCTTCAAAGATAAAACATGTTGTGTGGTTCAAACTCTTGAGGTATATCGGATTAAGCATGATACTACCGGGGGCTGTATCAGTCCATTGCACCGTTATCTCCTCTGCTCCACGTACTTCGAGAGTTAGAACAAATTTAAAAAGAAATTAGACTTAGCGATTACATGCTCATGAACTTTCCGATTTTTGCCCTCTTGTTGCCGAATATATGCTTTGCCGAATGCTGCTTTGTGTTGTGCCGAATGTATATATGTGTTATGGTTTGAAATATGATTATGTAATCGCCAATGCCGTGGCTTGTAATGATGTATATTCTTGCTTTCTATTTCTTTATAAGGTTCTAACTTGTTTAAAATGTTGCAAATTTCAGAAATAATGCATGTCCGAATCTAGTATTTGGGCAAGAGATCTTCAAGGCCGTTTGCAACGTTTAGACCAAGAACTCGCTATTGCTCGTTTTGTGCCATTACCTCCATCGTCACCAACCAGTTCATCCTTGCCATCATCACCTAGTGTGCCGTCCATTTCATCATCAGTGCCGAGCTCCCCATCAGTAGTGTCATCATCGTGTGATCTTCAGAATCCAGAGTTTGAGGCCTTTGCCGAATTAGAAGAAGAAGAAGAGATCATGGCATCAATCAGATCACAGAATGGTCATGTTGCTGGAGCTGGAGTTGCTCCTTCGAATATTACTTATCCTCCCTTGGAAGCTGAAAAGACTGGAGAGATTGAATTGAGGAGTGGATTCCTCCATAAGCTGAAGTCGTTTTATGGGATGCCGAGTGAGGACCCTAATAAGCATCTACAGTGGTTTAACTTCACCACGGAGTCTATGTGTCCAAGAGGGACCGATTTGCAACACTTCAAAATGAAGGCATTTCCGTTTTCTTTAGAAGATCAAGCAAAGGAGTGGTTGTTTGAGGTGCCTAGTGGTCGCATTGTTTCGTGGAGTACTATGATGGATGAGTTTTTGCTCAAGTACTTTCCCGCTTCACGTATCACTGATCTGAGGAAGCAAATTACAAGTGTGAAGCAAGCCGGAGATGAGACTTTCTTCGACTACTACAAGAGGTTCAAGTCCCTAGTTTCTTTGTGTCCATCGCATGGCATTAGCGATGGACTCTTGCTACAATATTTTTATGAGGGATTGCGCGTCATGGAGAGAGAGTTTCTTGACTCGGCCGCGGGAGGTAGCTTTTTGGAGTTGAATGCCGGAGCGGCAAGAAGTTTGTTGGAAGTTCGTGCCTTGAACAACCAACAATTTGGCATGGCACGAGGGAATGTGCAAAGGAGTGAGAAAGTGCATGAGACGTCTTCGAGCACAAAGTTAGAAGATAAAGTGGACAAGCTTACCGACTTGGTGAGTAATTTGATGAAGAAGCGTGCTAGTGTATGTGGAATATGCACCGAGGGCCATGAGACCGAACAATGCCCTCAATTTGGAGTTAGCGAGGGAGTAGAGGAGTGCAATGCCATTGGTTTTCAAGGAGGCCAACGTTTTGGCAATTTTAATCCAAGGTTCAATGATCATCCGAACTTTCGATGGGCGAATAATGACAACGTGCTTAGGGCACCTATGCAACAAAGAGAGGGAGGAGCACCATTTGCACCAAGGCCACCATTTGTGCCTCGGCAACCCTATCAGCCGAATCAAGGAGCATTTGGAGCCATGCCGAGCCAAGCACAAGTTGTGCCGTACCAAGGTCAAGGAGGGCCGAGCCAAGGCCAAGGCCAAGCCGCACCGAGCAATCCGAATTATGATGCTTTGCTTCAATCTTTGTCAAGTGCTACTCAAGCACTACTCGCGGGACAACAAAATCATCAAAAGGACATTGGTGAGCTCAAGACTCAAATGGGGCAAGTTGTGGATTTTATGGGAAGATTTAATGAGCAAGGGAAGTTGCCAAGCAATACTATTCCAAATCCGAGGAACGAGCAAGCCAAAGTGATTCAAACTCGAAGCGGAAGGGAGTTGGTTCCTCCAACAAGTCCAAAGAAGAAGCGAGTGACTTTCAAAGATGTTAATGAGGATGAGATGGCTGCCGGACATGTCATTGCCGGCAGCCATAATAGAGAGGATGCCGAGGAGAACCTTGATGCCGAGCATCATGATGATGCCGGCAATGTCATTGCCGAGAAGGAGAACCGAGCAGCCGGCAAGGGCCATTCTGCCGAGCAGGATAGTGTGGCCGGCAACAATGCCAAAGGAGGGGACCCATCATCTAGTGCCCCATTCCCTTCACGCTTTGCTAGAACGAAGAAAGACAAATCCGATGAGGAGGTATTGGAGATTTTCCGGAAAGTGCAAGTCAACATCCCTTTGTTGGAGTGCATTAAGCAAGTGCCAAAGTATGCTAAGTTTTTAAAGGAGCTTTGTACGGCAAGAAGGCATACTAGAGAGACTCGTGTGGTAACAATGAGCGAGACGGTGTCGGCCGTTATTCAACGGAAGTTGCCACCTAAGATGAAGGATCCGGGAAGCTTCAATGTGCCTTGTGTCATAGGCAATACACGGTTTGATGATGTAATGTTGGATTTGGGAGCATCGATTAATGTCATGCCACTCAATGTGTATCAAACGTTGAGTATAGGGCCTCTCAAGAAGGATAATGTCATCATTCAACTTGCGGATCGCTCAAGCAAATATCCGGAAGGTTATGTAGAGGATGTGTTGGTGCAAGTCAACCAATTGATATTCCCCGCCGATTTTTATGTGGTTGAGATGGAGGATTCGCCGGTCAACAACACTCAATTGCTTTTAGGGCGACCATTCATGAGGACCGCGCGCACAAAGATAGATGTGGCCGAGGGCAACCTAACTATGGAGTTTGATGGTGAGATGATCAAGTTCAATGTTTTTGATGCCATGAAATTCCCCAATGTTGATTTAAAGGAAGGTTGTGCCATTGATGTTTTGGAGGAGGTCGAGCAAGTTATGTCGACCTCGCTCGACGCATAGCAATTAGCAATTGAGCAAGGGGTCGGATTTGACAAGAGGGGAGAACGAGTGCATGATGAAGCCGAGCCAAGCCATGCCGAGCAAGGGATTGCCGAGCCAAGCCATGCCGAGCAAGGGATTGCCGAGCCAAGCAACAATGCCGAGCCATTCATAATGATGCCGAGCCTTAGAGAGGTGGTTGCCGAGCTTGAGGCCACAACATTGTATCCGAGGAACTCGTTCTTGTCAATTCCAAGTGCCACAACAAAATTTCGACCAAGTGTGGAAGAGGCCCCAAAGTTAGAACTAAAAGAGCTCCCTAGTCATTTGAAATATGCTTATCTTGGAGAAGGAGACACACTACCGGTTATTGTGTCTTCAATGCTTAGTAAGAAGCAAGAGGAGGATTTGATTTGTGTGCTTAAGAAGTACAAGACCGCCATAGGTTGGACCTTAGCGGATATCAAGGGAATAAGCCCTACTACTTGTGTTCATCGTATTTTGTTGGAAGAAGGAGCTAAGCCGACAAAAGAAGCTCAACGTCGACTTCACCCTCCCATGATGAAAGTTGTGAAAGAAAAGATTATCAAGTTGCTTGATTGTGGAGTGATCTACCCAATTTCGGATAGTAAGTGGATTTCTCCCGTGCAAGTAGTGCCAAAGAAGAGTGGTGTAACGGTTGTCAAGAATGAGAAGAATGAGCTTGTGCCACAAAGACTTGTAACCGGTCATCGGATGTGCATCGATTATAGGAAGCTCAACGCTACAACAAGGAAGGATCACATGCCTTTGCCGTTTATGGATCAAATGCTAGAGAGGTTAGCCGGTCATTCTTACTATTGCTTTCTTGATGGATATAGTGGCTACAACCAAATCATGATACACCCGGACGATCAAGAGAAGACCACTTTTACTTGTCCATTTGGCACGTTTGCCTACCGGAGGATGCCATTCGGACTTTGCAACGCACCCGGCACTTTTCAAAGATGTATGTATGCTATCTTCTCGGATTTTATTGAAGACATTATCGAAGTGTTCATGGATGATTTTAGTGTGTATGGAGGCACCTTCGATGCATGTTTGGGGAACTTGGAGAAGATACTTGAGAGGTGTGTAGAGACAAATCTTGTGCTCAATTGGGAGAAGTGTCACTTCCTGGTCACGCAAGGCATTGTGCTTGGCCATATTATTTCGGTAAGAGGACTTGAAGTTGACAAAGCAAAGGTTGAACTTATACAACACTTGCCGAGCCCTAGAAATGTAAGGGACGTGCGAAGCTTTCTTGGCCATGCGGGGTTCTATCGACGATTCATCAAGGACTTCTCTTCAATTGCCAAGCCATTGAGCAACTTGTTACAAAAGGAGGTGACGTTTGAGTGGACAAAGGCGTGTGAGGATGCCTTTTGCCGATTGAAGACCATGTTGTGTTCGGCACCGATTCTTGTTTCCCCTAATTGGGACGAGCCGTTTGAGTTGATGTGTGATGCTAGTGATTATGCACTTGGAGCGGTACTTGGACAACGAATTGATAAGAAGCCATGCGCCATTTACTATGCTTCAAGGACTCTCAACGATGCACAACTCAATTACACAACAACGGAGAAGGAACTCTTAGCGGTAATCTTTGCTTTGGAGAAATTTCGATCATATCTTTTGAATTCCAAGGTTATTGTTTATAGTGATCATGCCGCTTTGAGATATCTTATGACGAAGAAGGATGCCAAGCCGAGGCTTATTCGATGGATTCTTTTGCTTCAAGAGTTCGATATTGAGATTAAGGACAAGAAAGGAGTAGAAAATGTTGTGGCCGATCATTTGAGTAGGCTTGTTCAAGAAAAGGATCGGTTGCCCTTATGTGATACCTTTCCGGATGAGCAACTTTTTCGACTTGAAGTACATGAGCCTTGGTATGCCGACATTGCAAATTTTCTAGCCACACGCCGATTCCCCAAGGAGTTGCCGAACCACCATCAACAAAGAATAAGGAAGCAAGCTCGACACTTCTTGTGGGATGATCCGTACTTATGGAAGCAATGTGGTGATCAAGTGATTCGAAGATGTGTGCCGGAAAATGAGCATCGCTCCATCCTTGTTTTTTGTCATAGTGAGGCGTGTGGAGGTCATTTTGGACCAAAGAAAACGGCTTTGAAGGTACTTAATTGTGGTTTCTTTTGGCCTACGATTTTTAAAGATGCATTCATGTTTTGCAAGGCATGTGATAGATGCCAAAGAATGGGGAACATTGGAGCTAGAGACCAAATGCCGCTCACGCCTATCATTGAGGTTGAGATTTTCGATTTATGGGGTGTTGACTTCATGGGACCGTTTCCTTCAAGTAAGGGCTTTCTCTACATATTGCTTGCGGTGGATTATGTGTCAAAGTGGATTGAAGCCAAGGCCACACGCACCAATGATGCTAAGGTGGTAGCCAAGTTTCTCAAGACCAACATCTTTTCACGTTTTGGAGTTCCAAGAGTCTTGATTAGCGATGGAGGATCCCATTTTTGTAACCGCACCATTGAAGCCTTATTGAGAAGGTATGGAGTCACACACAAGGTTTCTACACCTTATCACCCCCAAACGAGTGGCATGGCCGAGGTAAGTAATCGAGAGATCAAGCAAATTTTGGAGAAAACCGTTGGACCTTCCAGGAAGGATTGGAGTGATCGTCTCGATGATGCTTTGTGGGCTTATAGGACCGCGTACAAGACACCGATAGGTATGTCTCCTTTTCGGTTAGTTTATGGCAAAGCATGTCACTTACCGGTTGAGCTAGAGCATAAGGCATGGTGGGCAATCAAGGCCTTCAATATGAACATTGATGATGCCGGTCTTCATAGAAAGCTTCAACTCAACGAACTTGAAGAAATACGGAATGAAGCTTATGAAGCCGCATGGATTTACAAGCAAAAGACTAAGGTTGCTCATGATAAGATGCTTCGACGGAAGGAGTTTGAAGTTGGTCAAAAAGTTCTCTTGTATCATTCACGACTTAAACTTTTTCCGGGAAAGTTGCGCTCTCGTTGGCTTGGACCTTTCGTTGTTCTTCAAGTGTTTCCTCATGGAGCCATCGAGATTCGGAATGAAGCTACAGGAAACACATTCAAGGTAAATGGCCATCGTCTCAAGCATTACTACTCTTCTTTTCAAGAGAGCACGGTGGAAGAAACCGCTGTTTCCAACGCACCACAATCCCCACCACCAAGCCGAGTGGCCACAAACAATGTTGCCGAGCCGCCGCATCCCTTGCAAGCCAAGCCACAATCTGCCGGCAGGGTTAATGCATACACACCAAATCTGCCGGACATGGGTGCCCAAGTTACACACAAACCGGACAAGCCTCCACTTGATGCCGAGCAACTATCCGTCATCCCTGCTGCAAGAGTACAGCCTGCCGGACCTGCCATTGCCGGCAGGCTTGACAATTTGAGACAGGAGGCCGGACACCTGACAACCTTGCAGTCGGATACGCCGGATACCCCAGAAAACCGGCCGGACACGCCAGAAAAACTGGACACGCAGGATTGGGCAGCATCGGATACATTATGCAACACTCTTCTCATTGATCTTCTTCTTGCCGATTTGGGATGCTTTGGAGCACGATGAACACATGCAAAACACGGTGCAAAGTCTAGGCTATGGACTATAAACACAAAGCGCTACTTGGGAGGCAACCCATGTCGATCAAAGAAAAGTGAAGGAGCCATCACCAAGAGTTTGAAATTTCTTAACCCTTCTCTTTTCCTTTGGTTTGTGATGATATGTTGGAATATGTTAGTCGATTGCATGCTTAGGAAATTCGTTGATATGGTTTTGTGCTTACATTGAGGACAATGTAATTTTCTAAGTGTGGGGTGGGATAACGTATTCCGTTTATGTTTTTGTATGCTTAGTTGAGAAAAGAAAAATTCAGAAAATTGTTCCAAAAAAAATAGAGTGTTTAAATTTGTTTGTTTCGAGTCTTAGGATGCCCCTACTATGTCAATGATGTTTTTCTCCTCTTTGCATACATAGATGATGGTTGTGCATACAATTAAAATTGTAAGTTTCATGGATTATGTGCATTGGTAGGAGCATGTAAGACTTGTTGATTATGAAGCATGCATGTTTTAGCTAGTTTATTTCGAAAATAACCTATGTGAGCTTTTGTGCCAAATTGCCTTCTTCTTGAGCGATAAAAAGATAAAATTCGATAGATTCGTAGGAAGCATGAAACCTCATAATTCTTTGCAAATTCGATGACTATGTGCCATAGCTTTTTAATGAACTCTAGTATGCTAGAACTTACTCTTGTTGATTTTCGAAACGTTTTTAGTCATAAAATACCTTGATTTTGAATATGATTGAATAAAGATCATTTAGGTTTACCACCAAAGCCAAATAAAGCATGTGCCCTATTGGAGCCCGTCGTGGGACACCTTAGTAAACCCCTTTGAGCCTATGTTGAGCCTTTTCTTTCATCACCCTTAAACACTTTCCATGAACTTAGTATAGTGATGCCTCTACCTTGTGTTCCGGCAAAGCTTGAAATTTTGAAGGCGTTTTCGCGTGTGTGATGAAGAAGAACAAGTGAGGGGTAGACTTAGCCATAAGTTGTATGTAATATGTATGCATGCCGTGCCTTAAGAAAAAGAAAAGAAAAAAATACTCGGATTGAACAAAAGAAAAAAAAAAAAAAAAAGAGAAAAATGCCGAGAAGAAGAAAAATGTGTAAGGCACGGCATTGAAAAGAAAATTGTGCTTGGCTATTGTCTAGGTTGTTGTAATATTTTATGGGAAGAAAAGAATGAAGGAAGGGTCCAACAAAATGAAATTTGACCCTTTTGGCGAGAAGACATAAGGAGATTCGAGCTTTGCTAAGGCCTTAGTGACGTTTCTAAGCCTCCTTATCCAAATATCGAATACCTCTTAGCCTAGCCCCATTACAACCCTTTTATTGATCTTTTTCATGATTCTTAAGATGGTTAAAGTTGATTGTGGAGATTATCTCAAGAGTAAGCATATGGTTTTGGTTCATTGGTGCATATAGTTGTCATATGAGGTTTTTCCATAAAAATTTCACAAAGTGCTTTCGTTTCATGACATATGCAAGTTACTCTTCGTAATTCATTATCTTTCACTTGCATATACTATTGAGTGAATAACCATGCTTCGAGAGAAAAGAAGAGAGTATGCCTAGTGAGGTGATTTGAATTAGCTTTAACATGTCTACATGCTTACTTTTGTTCTTATATGTTCATATTGATGTCACATGTTCATGAAACTTGGAATTTTCGTGCGTAGCATTCTCATGCATTAACTTGAAAGCTATGTGTACATACGAGCCTGAGACAAATTGTTAGGGGCAATAGTTTGTTTAGAGTCGTAGTTTAATTTAGTTTGCTAAGGGACTAGCAAAGGATAAGTGTGGGGTAGTTGATAGGAGCACAATGTGCGACGATATTATATGCTTATGCCCTCGTTTATGCTTTGTTTAACCCTTACTTATCTAAGATTGAGTCATAATATAGTTAGTGTCAATTTGGTAGAGTTTTGGTGAAAAAATGGTTAAGAATCCGAAAAATGACTAAGTTTGAGAAATCTGGAAAATAGTGTAAAATATGTCTTTTTCGTGATTTTGAGATGAGCGAAACTGTTATCTATCCTTGTCCGAATTTGGCGAATTTAGGCGTGCTTAATATTCATATGTTGAGGAATGTTGTGTTAAAATTTCAGATCAATCGGAGTTCGGGAAGTCACCCAAAAGTTGGCTGCAAAACGGCAGTCCGAGCATTCCAATCCAGGGACTTCCAGGAAATTCCTGGGACTGTGTCCCAACTTCGAAAAATCATTCCCGACGACTTGCATGGAATTTGGCCGAGATATTTTATGGGGAGATGGCCCTATGTGTCTAGTTTACGTGAGACTTGGAATCGCATCAATCGGAGCTCCATGGAGGGAGATATGCCGGAATTACTGCGACAAGGTCAAAGCTGCCGATTCCAGGAACCTACTGCCCCCTTTTTGTGTTTTCTGTTTTTGATGGACCAAATGGTGTATAAATGCATATGTGAAGATGGTCCAAGCTTTATGAAGGGAAGAGGAAGACACTAGGCCATGGCATTGAAGAAAAGCATGAAGAAACAAGTTCTCCTAGTCACACTAGGAGAAGCTGCCGATTCTGGCAGATTTGCTGCCTTTGTGTGCTGCCGGCATTTGGGGCATTTTCGATGGATCAAAAGCCTTTCAATTGAAGTCCAAGACCATACAAGAAATCCATGAAGATATGAAGCCCAAGCCTTGAAGAAATATTCAGAAAAGAAAACCTAATTGGATTAAGAAAGGAAGGTTGCAAAACCTTATTGTACTAGGTTTTCTCAATCCTCTTTGCACAAGGTGCTGCCGGCAGCCTCTCTCCCTTTTCCTCTATATATATAGCCATCTCATATTCAGAAAAAAACTGTCACATTCCAAAGCAAAAATCTAGCCAAAGCTCTACCAAAATTTCCCCAAGAATCCTACACAAAAACCCTAGCCAAAACCACCACCACCATACCAAAGTTTCCTGCCGAAAACTTTGATCCCTTGCTGCCGATACCTTTACTGCCGAGCAGCAGCCATCCGAGCACCATCATCCACGGATCCATACACGACGAAGTCTTCAAGGTTTCTAATGTGTGATCCACTCCCTACTCTTGGCTTTGTAAATTTTTGTGTAGTTATGTTAAACTTTGTCTATAAAGTTAGCATGAATCCTTGGTTTCAATTTTTATGTCTATGTATGAATTGGATTGAAATTTGGTTTTATGATTTGCATGTTAATTTGTTTTCTTTATCTTCAAGTAAGGTTTTAGATGTAAGAATATGAATTGCATGCTAAAGAGTAAGGAAAATATGTAATGAACTAGTAATTAGGATAATCGGCAATAACATGTGTTAAATTGATTTTAGGGTTTTCTTGACTTGTTCTTTAAATTCGTGTGCTTAAAGATTGGTAGCCTATGTAAGTGCAATGCGTAGATTATTGATCTCATTAGCCGAAATTTAATATGGATGAAAGTAATCAACGAGTTACTTTGTTTGTGTTGTTTTTCACTAGGGCTAGAGCAATTTAAATGAACATGCTTGTTGTAGAGATGATTGACAACCTTACTCTATTGACTTGTTTCCAATTAAAAAGGACTCTGTGCGTATTTACTAGCTAGTTCATGTGTCGACGCTGCGTGTCATGTAAACCGGTTAGTAACAAGATTAGGATTATACGCTGAGTTAATTCTAAGTACAAGAGAAGTCTAACAATTAGATGACCGCTGCGGCTCTAGTTGGGTTGGAGTTAAGTTGAGTCTAGAACGTTTTAATACTTTGCCGAGAGTCTTATTTACTTGTTTGTTATGTGTTTTGATTGCTTTTGTGTTAGTGCTTTGTGGAAGAATGTCGACCAACCTTGTAAATAGTAGAGTTAGGATTTAATTTTCAGCACTTAAATTGTTTTGCCATGCCTAGTACTTAGGGCAGCATTGCTGCCGAACCACTATCCCCCATATTTGTGATGTGTTTGATGTATATATGTATATATGTTTGTCTAACAATTTCATATCTCAGGTACCCTTAATCCCCGGCCTAGAACGATCCCTACTTATTCTATACTACTAACGATTGTAGGGTTTATTATTGCATGCGAGCTTCGGCTCCCGTTATAGAATACTACTACAAACTCATCTATGAGTTCCATATATGTGAAAGAACAATGCAACTGTTACCGGTATCTGACTCATGAGATGTGAAAACAGGACGAGGCGAATCGACGCAATGGCAATGCAAAATAAGTTATCCATCTTACGAGAGTGCTTACTTCAATATCTTGTCCATATGCTGATATGCACTTCATATCATGAAATGATTTAAAACATGAATTAGCACAAACAGCTTACATTTCAACTATATATTCTGTCCACTCTCAGTAACTAACAAGTATACAATCACTTTTTTAGGCAAAATGACATAGACTTGAACTTACGTACCATCGTAGATCTCAAACATCTTTCTATTCTTCAACCACGCATTGCGTTCAGGATTATTGTATTACAATTAAGAAACTTAACATTACAGGATGGAGAGTGTCCCATTCTGTTCCCTGTCGCATTCCTGTTTCCAGCACTCATATACTGCCTTTTAATGGACAACAAATACCATAAGGATCCAACAATCTGCCCTGACAATTTGGAACAACAACAGTTAATATATCATCCGTTTTAGGCTATTCGTCAAATGGGACACAGAGAAATGCAGGTCTGTTACATGTGCAGTTAGCGTAAAAAGAAAAAGATTGTACACTGCCCCTGACCAAGCAGTCCTCGCAACATCACTAGTGTTCTTAGCAATGTGCCGATCTAGAGGGAAAAGCTGGAAAAGTTGGGGGATTTATTGAATGAGAATCATTAAAGAAAGCATATGGTTAATATAAGCAGCTGTAGAGTTTCTCGTCGCTGATATGACAAACCAAATCAAAGGTGTATGGTTAGAACGGAAAAGATATGAATGAACGGAGAGCACCACAATAAAAGAGAAAAAAAAAAATGGAATTAGCACCACAGACTACGTCAATGTCAACAGTTAGAATCAACCACAGAGAACAGGTAGAAAGAGCGTAAAAGAACACTCCCCTTGCCTCGGTAACTTGCATCTATTTTTGCATATCCCCAACCTCTAGGGGGCAACTAAATGTGTAGCTAGAAAGGAAAAGGTATGCATGAAAGCAAAACACCATAATAAGAGAAACAGAAACATTTGGAATTACCACCAGACTACTTCAGTGTCAACGTTCAGAATCAATTACAGCAAACAGCACAAAATAGCATACTGAAACCTAGTATAGCACAATTTTTCACCCTCTAGCTCTGTCTAAAACCTCATCCTAATACTGGCTAGAATAACACTGATAAAGATAATTACTCCAACTTGGAAAGGATAATGCTCATGACCCTGCTAATTACAGGTGTTGGTTTTCCCTTTAACACCTCCCTCACAGCCTCGGTATCAAGGACAAATCCCTTAGCCATCATGACCTCTAGAAACTCTTTTCCCGCTTCCTCAGCTTTCTTGTCCTCCTGCCTCGCAAAACCCTCTAACACTGCAGTGTAGGTAGCAACATTTGGATGCATGCCCTTGTCCAGCATTCAATCAAATACTTCGTGGCATCTCCAAAGAAGTTGGCATCAACAGCGAGTGCCTTGATCAAAACACTGTAAATGTAGGAGTTAGGTGCAAGCCCACCAGCTAACATGTCCAGGTAGGTCTGGAGAGCATCCTTGTTCTTGTTACATTTGATCTATGCTTCAATAACAGTGGTGTGGAGTATGACCATGGGATTGATGCGAGTCACATCTGTCGATTGAAATAGATCCATGGCCTCGCCTACATTGCCATCTTCTACCATAGCACAGAACATTTTTCGATGCATGTTTCTGAAAACCTTCTACTGTTATCTCACGGATAACTTCTTGAATATCTATGTCGGTGGTTCTCTTTTGGAGATCACCATACAACTTATATCCCTTCATCAGCACTGTAAAACGGCCTTCACCAATATCAGGCAGCACCCCTTTAGGCTTTACCTGCTCAAGAAACTCCTCACCATTCTCCAATGACTCCAGGCAAGCTATACCATTGAACACAGCCAAGCTGGTCCTCAAACAGGGCTTCATACCATTGTCCAACATTTCCAGGTAATACTTCTTGGCATGCCCAATGAAATTAGGATCAAGAGAAAGTTTTGCGATGAGTACACTGTATGTGCAGGAGCTGGGAGTGATCCCATAAGCTAACATATGATCATACACCTTCACATCACTCTTGGTCTTAGTAAGAAGGATGACAATGGTAAAGACAGCCTCGTCGGGCAGGATGGCTGTCTCCAACAGAGGCCTAAAGAGCTCTTTGGCTTCCTCATTGAGCCCTTTACCTAACAAACCATTATAGAACGTGAAGGCACATTTGCTCAGTGAGTCATAGTCCTCCGCAATCTGTCTGAATCTCTTTCGCTCACTCTCGTCTTCAAACTCTCTGATGACATTCTCAAACACCTTCATCACATGTTCCTTATGCATATCCATCTCGGACTTCAATGATGGAGGTTTAGCCATCTCCTCGGCCTCCTTCTGGGGCACCAGCATAAACCCCTTTGCTTTCACATTCTCCACAAACTCCCTGCACTCCTCCTCGGCCTTGTTCTCACCGCGGCCAATGCCACCCAACACAGCCTCATAAGTCTCCTCATTCGGCTGCATTCCCCTGTCCAACATCTCCACAAATTACTCCTTAGCACAGCCAACAAAATTGGGGCTTTTCTCAACGTCAGCAGCAGCAAGAGCCTTGATGATAACGGCATATGTGTAGGCATTCGGTTCCACCCCTGAAACCGACATGTGCTTGAACACTCTAAGAGCATCCTTGGTCCTGTCACCAGCGGCATTGATGTAGTGCTCCATGACAGCAGTGTCAGTTACCACCCTGGGAACCTCATTGGTCTCCTGAACCTTGGCCGCAATCTCCAAGCCCACGTTCACAAAGCCGTCCCTCAACAAACCCTCCACCATCTTGATTGTAATTCTGGTCAGAGCTTCCTCAGTAAACATCTCTCCCAGTACTTCCCGCAAGTCCTCCGGCGGCTGCTCCAGGTCATCGACCGCCGAATCGGCAATGAGAGCGGTGCATTTCAACTCAGCATCGCCCGACATTGTTTTGCTTCCTCACTCTAGTCTACTCCTAGCAATTAATATCAGAAATCAACACACACAAATATTTCACTTATTTGTTTTTGTGGTCAAGGACTCGAAGACTCGCGCCTCTTTTACCGTTTTAACTAATGTTAAAAATAAGAGTACCTTCGATTCTTCTTACGATCTCCGATTAATCTTCGAGTCTATATCTTTCGAATGTACCTAGCTACAAGATGAATCGCCCTCACAGTCACTACTTTGCGCACACTAGTACGTACTGTTATAAATGAAAACGTTTGATTAACATGATCGAATCGTCTGAGTGAAAAATATTATGAATTTTATTTCTCATAGTTTGTAATTCCCCGGCCTATTAAGTTTGAAGCAAGTTCATTTACCATAAGTAAAGAAAAATTGTGAGTGACTCGGCAGAATAAGAACTATATGCATGTCTCCACATTATTCATGTATATATTGACAATATGTAATAGCTTACTTGCATACAATTCATATGTTAAATGATCACCATACCATTTTAAAGTTGTAGCTACTCATTCAATTTTTTTACATATACATGCAAATGATGCAATAAAGTTTACATACATGCTTTTCAATTGTTTGTTACATTATATTCTACAAGAATGAAAGGATTATATATAGTTGATATTATCTTGTAGTTTGGTAACATGAAAAACTGGTCTTATATACTTTTGATGAACCGCGCGTAAATATTCTTTCTGATTCTGTAATGGCTATTCCATTGAAAAGCCTGATTTCTAGGCAAACTTAAACTGAACCAGAGGAGAAACGTACCTTTCTCTCTTCATTGCCAAACCGACATTGTAAAACCTTCCAATTGTATAGACAAATTCTCTCTTTCCCCCCAAGAATATATGAGTAATAGCTTTCCAGTTTTATTTTTGGAATACGAAATTACGAATGAGTAATAGCTGGGACTCAGGGAGAAGTAACAGTTTATATAACCATTAAAAGAATGATCGAGACTGAAAATGAAAATGATAGTATATATAGAATGTTATTATTGTGATTTTTTGACCTCGTGAGGGTAGTTATGTTTTATGTTTGGATTGACTGACTTCTGTTACAGTTAATTTTGAAGTGCATGGTATAACAAAATTAGGTCTTACTATTAGTAAATATCACTACAAAATTGTAATTTTGGGTAATTATGTATTAAAAGTTATGATTAAAGCAAACTCACATTTCACTCGCAGATCGAAGACATGTTTTGTGTGCAATAATCAATTACCATGTAGTAGAGAATAGTTTTTCAAATTTAGTTGCTTATATGCTCACAATAAACAATTTTATTGAAATTGCCTTCAGATACTGACCATATAGTCATACAAAAATGTTGATTTTTACATGCATTCAAATTGAAGCTGGCAATATATATATAAGTAGTCAGAAGGCTATACTAACTAGAATTTGGATGAAAACGGAAAAATGAAACTCTTGGGAGACGTGCAGTTTGTAATCGATTGAAGATCAAGAGATTATATATAGAAATGTAGAGTCACTATACTAACTAACTTTATAAGCTTCAGTACCTATTATGCAAGCTAAGAACAACTGCACTTTGGAGCCCTTCTCCAGTTAAGAAGATGCTCTAGGGACACACTCCTAAACTTTGTATTTCATTAGTTTCCTCTAGTATCTCAAATACAACCTTTATGATTGAATTCTTGTAGTTTCTTGTTTATGGAATGAGATTTCATTTGTTCCTAAGATTTTCATATTTGATTGTTCTAGGCTTCTTTGCCATTTCAAAATTGAAATTGATGAAATAAGTTCATTTACCAGAGAGGAAGAAAAATTGAGAGCGACTAGGTAAGAATATGAACCATATATCTTCTCTTTGTTTATGTATATATGTACTGACATATTTAAATCACAACAACGGTCGCGTTACTTGCTTACTTGCATACAATTCATATGTTACATGATCACCATTTTGAAGTTGTATATAGTTACTCATTGGAACTTACAAGCAATAAATTTTACATGCTTCTCATTTTGTTTGTTACACAAGAATGCAAGGATTACAGTCCAAAATATATTATAATACTTAGGTCGTAAATTATACAAGACCACGACATATGAAACTATAGCTGCAGATGTACAAATTCAAATTTTACATCAAATTTGCTGAAGTTATAGATTTCATTAAATTGTAGGGAAAATGAGGGATGGGAGGAAATTATATAGTTTGCTGATCATATCAGCGCGCATATTAAAAGCATCAATACCAACACGAATTTGATATGGACATCGACATAGCCAAAGAATAAACCTTGCACCAGGAAAATGCTTAGCAGCATCCACGACGAGAATTGGTCTACCATTAACATCCACAAAATCATGCACATAAGCTTCTCCAGTTTCAGCAATGCTCTTCACCGAGTCTTGAGACAACTCAGACACTCCAAGTTCTAGACGCCACTTCTACTAGAGGTTGAGGAACCTACTGAAACCCCAACACAGAATACCTTAGCCTTTTCTGGTTTACCAGGAAAATATCTTAGAAGAAAGGAAGTCGGAAATGTACAGTACTTGAGTGCAAGCTAAAATTTTCCTAAAAGGCTAAAACACATAATAAAACACAAAACGTATTCTTCGTCGACAATTAGAGGACTTGATTCTCTGGTGTCTAAAAGACCGAAAATTTTCAGTACAAGAGTCTGTTGAAAAGTTGCTTAAAGCGATTGTATCCTTTTTTTTTCTTTTCTTTGAAAAGGAGGGTACTGGAAGAGACCACAAGCAAGCTCTCAGGTGTTTTAACCTAATCCTTTTGTGCCGAAGTCTCACTAGTGTCGCGCCAAAGACGTAGCAACACCCCCCTCTCGAGCCGGGTCGGACCGCCGTGGCGGAGAAGCTCTTCCAACACCCAGTGCTGCATCCACAAGGTTTCGAACTCGAGACCTTGCTTAAGCTGCCCTAGCTCCTTACCACTAGTGCAACCAAGTGTTGGTATCCTTTGATTGGTCTAATCAAATATACCCCCATATTTCCATACGCCTGAGGATGAAAAAAAAAGAGAGAAAAAAAACGGTCATGACATGAGACAATTAGAAACTTCTGCAGAGCCTCACTGGGACTTGGTCTGATAAGTGAAATATAATCAATTTCAAACGTTTCAATTACACTTGTTCATGTGAACCCTAAATTAGACTTATGTGTTTACTTATTTCATTACAAATATGTATAAATCAAGATTATTTGCATGGGCAGCACCACAATCATTATGAAAAGGTCCAACCCTGAGGATTTTCATAAACTATATGACCTTAGGGAGTCGAGCATGCGACCTAATCTCAAAGATGCTTTCAGGGCTTTTGAATTTGCTCTAGTCCCCTATACAGATATAACAGCTTGATATTAAACGTCCCTTGCATATGTTGCTCCTTGCTCAAGGAACATTCTGGTGACATACCTGCGAGAAGGAACAGACCTGCATTATAACCTGTTAATAAAATTCAGAGTATACCAGCTAGTTCAAGGAAAAACACAACAAAACTTGCATCAAAGCCAATAAAAGAAGGGGAGGAAGGGGGGGTGGTTGTCAAAGTCCAACACTCGAAATTGGAAAGATTGTGAGATCTATCATCTATTATACCATAAATATTGAAATTGGGGTTCATGCACATCAGAGATACAAAGCTTTGTGCTGCAATTCACTTGTGTTTAACTCGTAAAATCTAGCATTAACATGCTAGTAAGCACCGCTAAGAATAATCTCCACTTCATCATTGAACTACCAATTGAACGACATGCAGACAAACACACTCTAAAATTAACCTATAACCAAGATCAATGGAATAGTAGGAATGCACTTTTGCTTCTATCCAAATGCAAAAAAACATCATGAAACTTGATTGACTTTGATAATATGCTCATCTCCAGTGACAAACTATCGCCAACGACATAGCACTGAGCAACAATCAATCGATAACATAAAGGATTTCAGATACCAAAGCTAGTACAACCTTACATTGCAATCAAACATAAACCGCCGAGCATTGCACAATGTTGGAGTGCTTAGGAACCGAAAGAAGCTTCTGCGACCACTCGATCCTCCCCCACAACTCCCCATCCCCATTCTCCTCCACCTCAATCTCAGCACACCAAATCTCCATTTCCTTCCCATTCGCCTTCGTCTCCCACAGCACCACCAAATTCTCCCCCACATTCGCCATCGTTGCGCCACACAAGAACTTCGGCAGCTTCTTCTCCACTCCCTTGAGCTCCTTCCACACCCGATTCTTCGCATCAAACCCCCTAATCTTCCCTAGATAATCATAACAATACAACATCCCATGCACCACACACGCCCTCCCCCTCCATCCCATGTCCATCCTCTTCTCCACTCCCTCCCACACCCGGGTTTTCGGGTCGTAAACCACCCCGCCCCGGTCCGCCAGCGCATAAACCCGGTCATTAATCACCGCACTCGCATGCATCCACTTGCCGCGAACTTCCATTGGGCTCGGCACGGCCTCCCAGCGACCCGTACCCGGGTCCAGAGCCTCGGCCCAATACTCCGACCTGGTCCACGAGTCCGTCACGCATCCCCCGATCACGTAGATTTTTCCGTCGACGACTCCGGCGGCGGCGAACTCACGCGCCACACGCATCGGCGGCCCGGCTCGCCACGTGTGGAAGCGGCAGTCGAGGATCCAGACCTGGCTGGACGGCGCGTCGTGGACGGAGCCGCCGAGGACGTAGATTTCAGGGCCGAGGACAGCGTAGGCGGCGCCAACGGCGGGGGAGGGGACGGCAGGGATGGGGACGAGGAGGCGGAGGGTGTTGTTTCGGGGGTGGTTGGGGTTGGGGTTTTGGTGGAGGGTGTACCAGGTGGAGCGGTGGTCGGGGGAGCGGAGGGAGAGGTAGAGGAGGGGCTGGGCGGAGGAGAGGAGGGAGCGAGTGGTGAAGAAGAAGGGGGAGGAGAGGAGGGAGCGGATGGGCTTGGAGACGACTGAGAGTGTGGGGTGGTAGTGGCGGGGGAGTCGGGCTAGGCAGTTTGATGCGACGTCGTATGGGAGGGATGGGATTAGCTCCGCCGCGGATTCGGTTGGGGTGGTTTCAGTGGCGGTGGAAGACATTGCTTTGGGGAACATAACTTCTGTAGACTGGTGTCGAACCTTTGTAAGCTCAGTTGAGTTAGGCTTTTAGCACGTGAGATGGTCACATGTTTCCGATCACATTTTGTTTCCGGTAAAAATTATATGATTTGCTAGTTGAAATAGACTCTTTAACTCTTTAATGTTAGATGTGAGTTTTCGATCAAAAGAGAGTCTTGTTGCATATACATTGCTAATTTATAGGATATTAGGGTAAGTTAAATTATGAGAGTAGTGGAATTTGTTTCGAATCATAATAAAACAGTTATTAGTGGAGGTTTTGTATTTAGTAATTTTGATATGTAAATGGGAGTTGAAATTAAAACTTTTTTTTTTTTTGGATTCCAGTTATAGAAGTCTCTGATTGTTGAAAGGAAAACAGTGTAAGATGGAAGGTGGAGAAGAGCTACCTTTAGAGCTTACTCTTGGTGGAAATTGAGTCGGACAGCCATAGATATTTGCCTGATCTTAATGTAGAGGACCCTGAGTTGAATATCAGCATGAATTTTAGGGTTTTTAGGACTTACAGTTTGAGGGATGAGGTTGAAGAGACAGAGAAAAGGGTTTGTACACGATTGGATTTATGCTGTGCTTTCGATCTGTTAGGGTTTTACCCCTATCTGGAGGAAAACTACAAGCTAAAAGAAAGATAAAAATGAAGATAAAGTTCTGATAATATTCGACAAATGAGCCAAGAGCTCGGAAGCAGTACATATAGACGACCTAGTAGGTTATCACGTGCGCGGCACATGACTACTTGAGGCTAAAATCATAACAATCCATCCCCCTTAGCAAAAACTTGTCCTCAAGTTTCACCTTTGGAGTAAAAATCTGAACTCTGCAAGATCTCATTGGAAACCATCTCAGGACATAACCATCATCACTATCATGATAGTCATGTGGCCCAAAAGCTTTAAGTAATGCTGAATATAGTGCAAGTCCCTGCATGTATATAACTGATACAAGGCCAATCCATTTTCTATACAAGTTCATGATCAAGGCTAGATCAACAAAGCATGAACAAATTGGAGGCTTAACACGTTGGACGATCTGGTTGCTTGACGAGTCCTTCAGGAATTGGGTCATTATCCAGTCACAATAAAGCTGCGATTCTATACCTTAACAGAAAAATGGTTTTTCTCCAGACCCTCTCCTATCCACTTCAATATCATCAACCTTGAAGGTTCATACCTCATTGCAGCAGCACCTGCACAAGCTTTCCAAAATGTAGAAGCACATGGACTCGAGGACATGAATATGAATACTCCATCAGCAACAAATAACAGTAAGGGTTTAGCATTTCTTTGTAAAGCAAAGATGGAATTATAAGTGGGGTCTACTACATCCGCAATTGCTTCAACAACATAAGCCAGAGCACCCGGCACATTGGCTCTGTCCTCCTTCCTAATCAAGTGAACTAGCCCCACTCTAAATGGTGTAGTCACAGCTCCATTCTTTGCAATTCTTCTCTTCAATGCAGCAGAATAGAAAATATCATAACCTTCCAATCCATTAAACCAACATATGAGAAGTACCATTCTTAAAATTTGGAGCTCAAACTCACACTTGCAAGCTAGCTTATCATAAAAAATCATCGAGAATGCTTGTTCACCTAAAATAGCTAGTTGGTCAGTAGCAGGAATTCTGTAATCATCTTTGGACACATAAGTAGAGGACTCAACGACATGAGGGGATGAGTGATTCAATAGTGAAGCCCACCCAAGAGCATAATCATCATCACCATAAGTAAACTGATGTAGTCCAAAAGCTTTGAGACCAGTGTTTGCAGCTCTATCGATTTGCACAATATGTGTGATCCCATGGACCTGCAAGCAACCAAAAATAAGGTCTTGTAGGTCATAGTGCTCTTCTCTTCCACCAAATGAAAGTTTTTGTCCCTCAAGAGTCAGGTGTGGTTCATTCAAGATAATAGGAACTAACTGCATCACCATTTGAGCACTCTTCTTGGTGCAACATCTTATAGCTTCATCCAGACTTTGATAGGTGGCAATTCGGAGGTGGGATTCTCCAATATCTCCTTGATGAATCTCATAGAACATAGCAGATGATGCATACTTCAAAGCTTTCTCATGATCACCATCAGTGCTTTTATACTTGAGACCCTCCAAAATAACTATACCTTCATCATTCTCAAGAGGCTGCACATGTAGAGCATCCAACATAAACAAATTCCCATACCCTTTTGACTCCCTCATGTACTGCACTGTAGTATTATAATCTTTAATTCTGAAAATAGAGAGAGATGCATTCTTCACAATAGTCACTTCGGCCATCAAGAACTCATAGTCATCTTCTTTAATCACAGGATCAAAAATTGAATTCTCATTAAGCCAGTCACCAACGTCAGAAGACAGTTCAATCTCTTCTATATCATCTTCTTCATTCATGTTCATGTTAAGAACAACTAAGCACCCCTCATTTCTACTAACCATGAAACTATTAAATTCATCGCCTCTAGAGAGACGTCCCTGATCATGGCAAAATTTCCAGCACTGATTTTTAAAATTAGTCACTGAGATCTTAGTAACCCATCTCATATATTTCTCAACATATCCATACTTCCATAATTCAATCAAGACAATCATTAGGGAAAAGGTAAATTGCAAGCTATTACCTGATTTAGTTGGAACAGACAAAATCATGATTTTGTTCCCAGCAAGATTGGCACGAGCTTTACCAGCATAGAGGGATACTGCTGATATAGCATTTTCTCTGAGCTCTTGTTTGCGCCAACCTCATTCATTAGTATCCTTGAGCGGTTGAACCATATAATAGTCAACTTGGGCCATCAAGAAGTCACAGTTGTCTTCCTCATACAGAGGATGAGTCACTGGATCAAAAACCCAATTTGCTTCAAGCAAATCTTTTATTGTACTACCATATGAAGAATGAACTTGAGCTGGAATTGTTACTGGTCCATCATGCAACTCAAAGTCAAAACGCATCCCTTCCTTGACACAAGTATTCGCTCCAGATTCCACTAAATCAGATTTTCTCTTTAGCTTCTCCTTACTTTTCTCAATCTGCTTAATTTGGAGTTCCAATAAACAACTAACAGACTCCCAATTACTTGCAATGTCTCTCAAAAGATTCTCTGTATCTCCTTTGCTGTTATCACCCCCACCTTTGTCCCGAATACTCGTAAGAGCAGCAACTCTCCTTCCAGCATTACAAAACCCATCTGACCTTGACATTTTATCAAGCAGACTGAGTGCATTGTCACATGAATATGGCCCTTGCATTTCACCTTCCTTAACACTGATACCTTCAAGTTCACCGAGTTCTTTCCCATCTCCATTATCCATCTCACCCTTCACACCAGAACTCCTTTTCTCGTTATCACAAATCATATCAACACCAGATGACTTAGCACCAGTCACATAAGCAATACTATCACAACCATTGTTCACGAAATTAGGATTAGGGACACTATAGCTAGTGAGATTAGGAACAATAGAGCCAGTACTACTTACTGAATAGGTGTTATTCATTTGAACTGACACAGTATTGCCGAGCCGAGAAGACACAACTAAGCCCTTTAGTAAAGACTTATTGCGCATTAAGAGCTTATTGTGCTTCCAGTGCCTTCGCTTCTTCACTCCTCCAGTGGCCGAAATGGCCTCTCCACAGGCTTGTTTGAGATGAGACATTGAGACTGAGAGAGATTGAGTGTCACCCAATAGAGAAGACGACTTGGTGACGGGTTGTAGCCGCAGTGGTGAGCAGACCCTGGGAACATAGGGCGATGAGTCTTCGGACACCTGAATTCCCTTCATACATTTAGATATGTGGTTATCTAGCAATCTACTCACAGATTCGATGAACTCATCCAGCCTTGCATCTGAGAATTGGAAAGAGGAGTGACTCGAATCAACAATTGGGACCTCTGGATCCGTTACCCGATCAAGTTGCGGAGGGACTGAACAAAGCTGAGGATTAGGCGGTGGTTCGTGTGTGGTATGTGGAGGAGGAACAAATTGGTTTGTGGGAATGAAATGAGGTTGGTATGCATACGCGGAGTAAGGATTGGGCGTTGGTGGTGGTGGGTATGAGTTTAACTGTGCGAAATGCACCGGTGGTGTGAAATGGTGCGGTGGTGGGTAATGGTTCGGCTGTGCGAGATGCAATGGTGGTGGGTAATTTCCCGGCGGTGGCGGGTGATAGCACACCGAGCAAAATGGTATATCTGACTGCTGCAGACGCGATGAGAACTGCATTGAGTACCACCACTGCGGTTCAACGCCGTAAGGTAGTGACGCCGGTTGCCCAGCTCCCAGATTCATGGCTCTGGATACCAATTGTTAGGGTTTTACCCTATGAAGCACGGACACGGACACGGACACGAGTGTCCAATACGGACACGATACGATACGCGGACACGTTAAAATCAAATTTTGATCGGATACGGACACGCGGTGGACACGTTAATTAAATAATATATAATTAAAAAAAATAAACATAAGCAAAATAATTTCTCCATATCTAAATCCAAACAAATTCTCCATATCTAAATCCAAACAAAAGTTCAAACAAAATACATATCAAAATATTAATCCAAATCCAAATCTTAATACAAGCAAATGTTCAAACAAAGTACATATTACATAACCAAATTCAAACACAAATTATAACAAGTAATAATGATGCTTAAACTCCAACACCCTGTTATGGGTCTCTAACAGTCACCAATTTCCAACAATATAAGAGGAGGCCAATTCAGAAACCAATCCCATCAAGTTCAGTTTTTTTAATCAACCTTAAGCATCTAATCTCATACATAGGATTGTGATATCTTGTATACAGTCAAAACAAAACAAAACAAATGTTTTGAGTCTCTTGTCTCAGCCCCAACATCAACATGAACATCAACTTCAGTTTAGGAGTTTAGAGGCTGAAACTGGCAAGGCTGTCTTTAGGTTCAAGAAACTTGTTTCTCTTCTCAGTTCTGGTTTGGGTCACGCTAGAGTTAGAAAGCTCAACAAGCTTCACATCCCTTTTCCTCAAAGTGCCCTCTTAGATAATCCTAATTCTACAACACACCATCTATCTAAAACTCCCCAGTTGAGTTTAAATGTTAGGAGTTCCTTAAGTTTGGGAAACCCCTCTCTGGAAATGAGCACTGATGGGAAAACCCCAATTCAAGTAGCACAACAAGCACACTATCACTTTCTTCAGCAACAACAGCAACATAGGCTATTACTTCAGCAGCAGCAACATATGAAACAAGAAGCGGAAATGATGTACCGGAGAAGCAATAGTGGCATTAACCACAACACCTAGTTTCTTGATCATATACTAATCCGGAGCTTTTTAATCAACCTTAAGCATCTAATCTCATACATCTAGTTTCTTGATCATATTCTAATCCACAACCTTTCCTCTTTGAGATTTGAGTTTGAATAAAAATTCAAACAATCCCTAAATAGAAGTGTTTTTATTAGTTTACTGTTTCCTCTATCTGGTGATTGCTTCAGTTTATTAAAGTTAAGTATCAGGACTTTAGCAGTGTATGCCTACCAAGTTTATCAGTTCCATAATGTTTTTGAAAATTTATCTGTTTTTTGCATCAGTTCAGAGCGTTAGTACTGTTGGTGCCAAGTGCTCAGAACGGTAGTTGCTGTTATTACCAAGTGCCTGATGAATCCAACATAGTTTGTAGTTTCATACTAAATTCTCAGTTTTGTTCACTGTTTTTTCTGGGTCAGGATATCATTATCATTTATCAGAGAATACTGATATTACCAAGTGTTTCGTCACACATCTAGAATCAGATTGGAAACAAAGGTACATGAATACCATGATCTTAAACCCTACAATGCAATCCCTAAACCCTAATGTTTCTGAAACTGCTGATAGAAACATAGAAAACATCATAACAAGCAATCAATTTCTCTCACCAATTTCTAACAAAGCACAATACTAATCAAGGCCAACTCACAATCATGATTGTTGCAGGCATCGATACAAATCAACCATCGATACAATTTCACACACAACACACAGAACCCAACTTTTCTCTTCCATTACCACAACCCAAACAAGAACCCATTATAACCAAGAAGACAAGAACCCATCGTAACTAAGAAGACAAGAACCCATCGTAACAAAGATTGGGGAATTGGGTGCATACCTGCGATCAATCGGACTCGAATTGGTGAATTCGTCTCGGATGTGCTGCGATTTCGTCTCGGGTGTGCTGCGCATTCGTCTCAGGTGAGCTGAATTCGTCTGCGCTGGAGACGAGAGGAAGAAGGAGACGAGAGGAAGAAAAGTAGCTCGGGAAGAATGAAATTCGGAGACAAAAAATATGACCTAACCCTTTTCTGAAATGTCAAAAGACATAATTGCCCCCGCATGTCCAACCTATCTTGCGTGTCCATTTCGGACACGCACGTGTCCAAACCGTGTCCAAAATTCAATACGCGTATCCTTGCGTATTTGACTGTGTCCGCGCGTGTCCTTATCCGATACGTGTCGAACACGCGACACGCCAGTGTTTCAGCGTGTCCATGCTTCATAGGTTTTACCCCTAACTGGAGGAAAACTACAAGCTAAAAGAAAGATAAAAATGAAGATAAAGTTCTGATAATATTCGACAAATGAGCCAAGCTAGAACTCGGAAGCAGTACATATAGACCTAGTAGGTTATCACGTGCGCGGCACATGACTACTTGAGGCTAAAATCATAACACGATCAGTGGGTTGAAAAGCTACTGGGATACTGTGATATCAGACAAAGGCCCAGTTTGGGATTGTTGTGCTGTGAGCAGAATTGCTTTTGAATCTGCTGTGAGTAGAATTAGCTGAGGTGTTTGGTAAACTGTTTTTAAAAGTGCTGTGAGAACCAAAAAGCAATTTCGTGTATTTGGTGAGTTATAAGTAAAAATTATTTTGGATGGTATAATGACAAAAATAGACATTGTTATAAATTGATATTAAAATAAATAATTGTTTCTTTTGTATATAATTATAAAGTTAATCCACAATATTACATAAGATTTCTTAACACCATAGTAAATGATTGATTATTATTTAATTAGATTAGTATATCACAATTTAAAAAAAACAAATATTACCATTTGTTACAAATATAACTGATTCCTGCAAAAGCATCTCTTACCCTGCTTCTCCAAAATCCACTTTTAAGAGAATCAATTCTTCTAAAATCAGTTTTATGGGTTGTTACCAAACACTTAAAATTAGGCCTAGAATCACTTTTGATCCCAAAAGCAGTTTGAGAATCAATCCCAAACTGGGCCAAAGTTTTGCTTGCGGAAATCGAATCGATATGTTGCTGTGGATTACAAGTTTTGGAATCCTAGTAGCTGTGGTAAGCATTTGATTTTTTTTTTTTTTCAGTTTTATTGACAGTTGGAATTTCTTGATTTGTAATATTCGGGTTAATTTTGTGTGTTAGAATTGGAGAAAGATTGCAGAAATAAGACAAAAGAAAATTGACTTGCATTAGATTTAAGTCATTTAACGCAATAGTTGTTAACTTAGAACTTGAGACCTTAGTTGTCGTTGTCATTGACCTAACTCCTGGTGGGTGAGCTCCTTTTGGTTGTTTAGAAAGTTTCAAACCTAGCCATAGCTGCAGTAGTCTGAACTCTGAAGTCTGAACTCCTGAGAGCCTCATTTTGATGTGGTTACCTAAGGCTGGCCATACCTTACAAAGGGACATCTGTCCGTTTCGGGGGTTCGACCAAGTGCTATTCTGGATCTCATTTTGGATCTCAGGTTCTTGGTTTCCCATTATATATGTGTTGCACATTATTCTTCACCATCTTCCGCATCATATAACTGATACTTCATGGATTCTTTCGTGAAGAGCCTTGTCTTACTTGGCCTAACCAATTGTTCTTACTAAGGAGGGGCTCAGAATAATCAACAACAGCAGCTTCTGTCAATGCGGCCTACTTTGCTATTTGTTTGGATGAAAATAAGTATCATGCCATTTGGGTTAACCAAGAGTGGTCAAGTATATGATTGTTGATTTGTGTAGTCGCCAGGTTCAGAACTCTTAGACAAATGAGGCCAGTCTCCCAATAATGTATTAGTGTTGTTTCAATTTGAGATTTTTTTGGAAGTTTCCTTAAATGTTTGATCTTAATTGGTTTCTCTTTAATTGGTGTTTGGTCTCAAGAATCCCTTGTTTTTAATTTGCTGCAGTAAGAGACACATGTCAATGATTAACATTCAACATCAACACCATCACTGTGAATTTATGGTTTCAGTATTTTGAATAAGCATCGCTCCATTTGCTCCAATACTTTATAGGGTTAGTGAACACTAATCCAAATTTTAAAACTTTTTCTCAAATACTTTGTTGACAGTAGCCATAAGAGGGGCTACCCAGGCCCCCAGACCCGCAGCAAGGGCTCCTGGACCCGGCTCAAGGCCCGGGAGTTCAGCACCAGCACCTGATCCGGCACCCGGGCAGACCTTACTGGTGAGCGGGACTCGAGGACAGGGGACAACAGCTCCCGAAATAAGGGCCGAAACAGTCCAGTAATACATACAGCAGGGGGCCAGTCCCACATCGAAGGGTGAGGCCAGCCCTCACGCCCGGCAGCTTATATATGAGTCACAACTACCCTCATTAATAGGTAATCAATACTTCAACTATTCGTTTCCGCTTAAGTTATCAGTTTACTCCAACTATACTGACTTAGGCATCAGAGCGGAATAGACCGGCCTCGCCCGGTATTCCCTTAGTTAGCAGGGTTTGCAGGCATGAATCACACCAAGATTCACCGGTATCTGTGAGTATACAGATTCAGACAGAAACAATTGGCGTCGTCTGTGGGAAGAGTTTACATAAAAGTCACGCCATCGGAGCCAGAAACCGGAGAGGGAAGGCCAGGAGGAGTACGCCGGGCTTGGGTCCCCTTTTTAAATGAAGCCGTCAGTCGTAGAGATCCGAAGAGTGCCGCGGACTCCGGCCAGGGCGGCATGGCGAGAGAGATAGAAAGGATGAAAGCAGAAGTCACGCAGTTGCGAGAAGGGGGCAATCAGGACCGAATAAGGGCGGAAACCCGGTACCAGAAGATGGAAGCGGTGAACACGACGCTGTTGACGGCCTTGGAAAAAGGGCAACTGCAGAACGCCGCACTAGCGAAAGCACTGGAAGCACCGAGGGAAGGCGTCAAGTTCCTGCACCTGGAGGTGGGACAACCCACCGGGCGGAGAAAGATCGTGCATGTACCAATAGCGCTCTTCCCAGAAACCATGAAGAACTTCGGAACCCCCCCCCGCACCAAGCCAGTACGTCATCGGATGGGGAGGCCGGTTCAACTGCCGAGGCGCTCCAGACGCTGTCCACCTCGGTATCAGACATGAGGGCCCGGATGGAAGCCAGCGAAAGGAAGGCAGCAAGACCGCTCACGAGGGCGCGCTTCCACGAGCGGGCTAGACCGTTCTTCCACTAGATATTGAAATCTGGGGGAGCCGACACACGAAAATCGCTGAGGCTAGTGTACACCGGGACAAGGTGCCCGTTTCAGCACCTGGACAGCTTCAGATCGCAGATAGGCGCCAAAGGCTATTCCGATGCCACCTGCTGCAACATATTCCAAGAGACGCTCTCGGGGGAGGTGTTGGGATGGTTCTACGAGTTGCCGGCGAACTCGATAGGGTCATTCGAACGGCTGATAGATAAATTTGTTAGCCGTTTCATCCTCAGTGCCAAGGGGGCTCAAACGTTGACGGTCCTTTTTGATTGCATGCAGACAAAAGACGAGGGACTGCGGGCGTTCGTTAACCGATGGCAGACCGCCACTACAGGGGTAAGGAACCTCGATAAAGGAATTGCCGAGACGACAATCAAGCAGGGGCTGAGACCCGGGGAATTCTCCTACGCCGTGCGGAAAGAGAGGCTGCGGGGGTACGACGAGTTGATGATCATGGCCATCAGACATGTCTAGGCAGAGCACGAGACCTACGGGAATCGGCTGCCTAAGAGGAGACAAGATGACCAGTTACCAACTCGGCAGGAGAGTAAGACCTGGCAGCGAGGCAGAGGACAGAGGCGCTCGCCCGCTAGAGAAGCCAAGAATTGGGGCAGTCAACGACCCCGTAGGGACAACATCAGGTTCTAGTAAGAAGACGACAGGACCGCACCTTACCACCCGAAGCGGCGCGAGCGACCACTAGTTATTTTGCCAACGGAGCGGCGCGAGCGACCGCTAGTTATTTTGCCAACGGAGAGGCGCGAGCGACGGCTAGTTATTTTACCAGCGGAGCGGCGTGAGCGACCGCTAGCTATTATGCCAGCGGAGCAGTGCGAGAGACCATTAGCTATTATGCCGGCGGAGCGGCGCGAAAAATCGACCGCACTGACTTCCTCCTACGAGCGGATTTTTATAGAAAACAGGGATGCCATCCCCCCGCCGGCGGCAAGGAGGCATCCAAAGGGAGATCTTACCCGGGGGCAGTCTGACAAATATTACTCCTACCATGACGAGACATCCCACCAGACTAATGACTGTCATGCCCTAAGAGCGGCGGTGGACGGGCAAATCCGGGTTGGAAGTTACAGCAGTATAGACAGGAAGCCTGGAGCGTGGGAACTATACAAACTCGAATCCCTGAGAGGATCGAGGTGCACGGGAGCATAAATGTAATCCACGGCGGGGCGCACATTGACCGACTCACTGGGAATTCGAAGAAAAGGTGCCTCAGGTCAATCAGGGGAAATGAGGTGTATGCCTTCGGAAGTGGGAGCGGCCAAGCCGCTAAGACCGGGTGGAGGTCGGTCACGTTCTATGAGGAGGAAGAGCCGGAGGATCTGATTCAACCGCACAACGATCTCTTCCTCATCACCGTCCAGATAGACCACTAGATGACCAGCCGGATGCTGATCGACACCGGGGCATCAGTCAATGTAATGTTCCGGGACACTTACAAGGGACTGAATCGAGGGAGGGACAAGTTGTCCCAGGATAATGAGCCATTAATAAACTAATCCGGGGAAGTAGTCCAGCCGTTGGGTTCAAATTATTTACCACTGATTTTTGGCCAGGGAGACAGGACAAGAAAGGAGCAACTCGAGTTCATATAGTGGACTGTCTGTCCTCATACAACGACATAATCGGCAGGCGGGGGTTATGGAGGCTGGAGACATTTATAGCTGACCACATGTTGATGCTAAAAATGCCGTCTCCCACCGGGTTCATCACCATTTGCGGAGACCAGCAGGTCGCCCGATGGTACTACGCCGAGGCCGTTACCTGTTGTAGAAGACAAACCGAGGTCTTTGCGGCAGCCCAACAGGCACTGTCACCGGATCTCAGCATCGACCCCCGGGACGACACCGATTCCGACGACGAGAAGCCAAAGCGCCCTTCGGCAGTGGAGAGAACTGAAGAAATTTCCATCTCAGAGCTCTACCCGGGGCGAACAGTGGTAATAGGAACAAACCTCAATCGGGCATGTCTTAAGGACAGCTTCCCGCTCCCCCGGATAGACCAGTTTGTGGACTCAACCTCCGGGTTTAAGCTGCTAAGCTTCATAGATGCTTACGCCGGATACAACCAGATATGAATGAGTCCGACCGATGAAGAGCACACTTCATTCACGACCGACCGGGGCCTATACTGCTACAAAAGGATGCCTTACGGGTTGAAGAACGCCGGCGCCACGTACCAACGGGTAGTGAACCACATGTTGGAACAGGAGATGGGCAAAACAGTGGAAGTCTACGTGGATGACATGTTGGTCAAAAGTTTAACCACCGGTGCCCACATACGAGACTTGGCAGTGGTGATCAGTAAAATGCTAAAATATGGGATGCGCTTGAACCCAAAGAAGTGTATATTTGGGATTTCGGAAGGGTTGTTCCTAGGTCACGTCATTAGCCAGCAGGAGATAGAAGCTAACCCATTCAAGGTCCAGGCGATCCTAGAAATAGAGACCCCGGAGGAACGGAACCAGGTCCAGACCCTCACCAGGCGATTAGCTGCGTTAGCCAGATTCATCTCCCGCCTCACTGACAAATGCACCCCGTTCTTCAAGCTGCTTAAAGCCCAGCAGTTCAAGAAAATCCATTGGGCCGCGGAGCAAGAGGCGATATTTCAATCTATCAAGGCATATCTGTCAGCGGTTTAGCTCTTATCCAAGCCAGTACCAGGAGAAATGTTGTACCTCTACATAGTTGCGTCAGACACGGCTGTAAGTGCAGCTCTCATCAGGAAGGAAGATACGCTGGAGCTCCCGGTGTATTACGTGGGTAAAGGATTCACCGGGGCTGAAAGCCGATACCTGGATATCGAAAAGCTAGCTCTGGCACTGATCGTTACTGCCGGAAAGCTCCGGCACTACTTCCAAGCCCACTCCATCACCTTATACACTAATCACCCTTTAAGGCAGATCCTACAAAAACCCGAAACAAGCGGCAGGCTGGTCCGCTGGGCGGTGGAATTAGGTGAGTTCGATATAACGTATACCCCCCCGGAAGCCCATCAAAGGACAGGCCGCTGCAGATTTCATATGTGAACTCACGCCTATGATGAAGGAAGAACATCCTGACCACGCAGAAAGCAGCCAACCAGATATCATAGTAAAGGTGGAGTCAGGATTGCCCAGCGGTTGGAAGCTTTATGTCGATGGCTCTGTCACGAGTAAATGGAGCGGTGCTGGTATCATATTAACTGTCCCGGATGGCCAGTCATATGAATACGCTCTACGGTTTATGTTCAACACCTCCAACAATTCCGCTGAATACGAAGCACTAATAGCTGGCCTGCAATTAGCCAAAGAAATTGGGATCCCATCCATGGAAGTGTACAGCGATTCAAACTTGGTAGTCCACCAAGTAAAATGGGTGTTTGAGGCGAAGGAGCCGCAGATGGCCTCATACCAGGCATTGGCCAAGGCCATGATGGAACCATTAGGCAACCATTCGGCACATCCCCCGGGAGGAGAATAGGCATGCAGATGCTCTGGCCAGGCTGGCTACCGGAAACTATCCATCAGAGTACCGCAGCGCCAAAATTGAAACCCTAGAGAAGCCAAGCATCAGCAAAACTATCTCCGAGATTTTCGCCGTAGAGGAGGCACCTCCTAGTTGGATGGACCCGATCCGAAAGTATCTAACCGACAAGGTTAGCCCGGAGGACAAAGTGGAGGCCAGGAGACTGCACCTCAGGTGCGCCAGATACAGCCTACTGGGCAGCAAGCTGTATCACAGAGGACACAGTTTTCCCCACTTAAGGTGCGTTACAAAAGAGGCTGGTCAGGCCATCATGCGGAAAATTCATGAAGGAGTCTGCAGTAACCATTCCGGTGCCCGATCCTTGTCACATAAAGCGCTCCGGGCGGGATAGGCCAAACATGGCATATACTTCAAGGAAAATATCAGGCGGCTGCCACAAATGCCATATGTACGTCACCGTACCACATGCCCCAGCGATTGCCCTCTCAATCCTGTTGGTACCATGGTTGTTCGCACAGTGGGGACTGGATATAATCGGGCCATTCCGGACTGCTAGAGGCCAGCTCAAATACGCTATCGTGGTCGTTGATTACGAGACTAAGTGGGTAAAGGCAGAGCCCCTACTCAAGATAACGGAGGAAAGAGTGAAAAAGTTCTTGTGGAAAAACATTTATTGCCTGTTTGGTGTCCCGCAGACTATTGTCACGGACAACGGCACACAGTTCAATAGTACTGATCTCATCGAGTACACGGCCTCTTTGGGAACCCGGATGGTTTTTGCATCAGTAGCCCACTCGCAAACCAACGGTCAGGTTGAAGCGGTTAACAAGATCATCAAAACACTCCTAAAAAAGAAGCTAGATGACAAAAAAGGCTTGTGGGCTAAGGAGCTGCCGGCGGTCCTGTGGGCAATCCGCACAACGACAACAGAGGCAACAGTAAAAACCCCGTTCTGTATGGCATTCGGGGCTTGAGTTGCTTGTTTTATCTACAGCTGCAGGGTGTATTACAGCAGTAATAGAACTGCTTCCTTTATGAGATTTACTGAGCACAAAACACAACAAGTGCATATGCAGTAGAAATAATATTTGCTTGTATGCATTAAGTATGAGATTCCTTAATCACATATGGCATGAGTGTTAGGCTTATCTCTACAAAGCTGCCATAGTAAAGAAACAATCATTAAGATTGATCAAGCATGTGCCATAACAAAAACTGATTTATGTGATCTAAGAACAAATTTGTGAGTTCAATATGTAGGGACTGAAACTGAAAGTTCCAGATTTGTGAAAACTGGCAGTAAAGATTTTTGGCGTGAAACAAATGGCTATGACAGTAAAAGAAATTTGGCTGACTCTGACCACAGATTACTGAAGCACAAGTGATGACATAAAAGGCAACAGACTAGGAAAATGCCTTGCAATAAGAAACAAAAGTTTTCGACATCAGACTTATTTGACTTCCGCATATTTGGTCTCAAACAAGCATGACACAAATGGTATTTTGGTACAGAGAGCTTGCATCGTAAACAAGATACAATCGATCACGAAGAATTTGAAGGTTGCAGGGTTAAAGACAAGGAACAAAACACAACAGTGGAATCATATCAACATAAGATACCCTCCTATATATATGCTTCCACAACAAATGTGCTCAATACGAGCATGAGGTGGGAGGATTGCATGAGATGGTCTAAATCACAACCTAGTCCCCAGCGGAGTCGCCAAATGTTGAGGGGGTTCTTTGATTTAGAATTGACTAGGCCGAATTCCCCTCAAAGAATGAGGGAAATTCGTGTGTGATTCAGATTGCATGAAAATCAAACAGGACTTCACAGCATGACCATGGTGTGGGAGCTAAAAACACACTGCGGTGATGAGAACTGCGGGGTTGGTTTTCTGGGTTTCTGGTTTGAGAAGAGGTGCGGGGCTTGAAGACAGTTGTTTTGGAAAGATGGTTAACTGGGCATGAGGCTTGAAGGCATGGAGGCTTGAGATGATAAGAGGCTGCTTATAAGGGGTTTCTAGGATTTTGCTTGGATACCCTGAATGCTTGAGGGAAGGGGGTTTATGTATTGCTGGGTGGTTTGCTGGATTGTTGCATGATAGCTGCAGGATGATTGCTGGGTGATGCTGCCTTATAGTTGTGGAGCATGATACTGGGTAGATGCGTCCCCCCCTCTATGATCCCAGACTCCCCCCCTTTATAGGCTCAGGGTTGAGGTGCTGGGGAATGTCAAACATCTCTAATCTGTTGGACAAACCCATCCCTCTTCAATCTCACCCAAGATTTATGCCCAAAATCGGGGAAAAGAGAGTTTGGTTAAGAATTGGAGTTTTGGGAGAAAACAAAGGCTTTGCAGCAGTGAGCAAGATTTGCTGCAGATCTAGAAGGCCGCAGTGCCTTGAATTGCGGGGCAGGATAAATGTGAAATATTGAGAGTGGTGAGCCTGTCGTTTGAGAGAGAAGATGAGACCTCTTGACTGGCCTTAAGGCTTCTCCCAAAATGACAGAGCAAGGGGCTTGGCTTGGACTGTGTTTAAGGTTGCTGCGGGGAAGAAGAGGTGAGCTGCTGGGGAAGAAGAAGAGTTGTTAGGGAGGAGAGAAGGAAATTGGGCTTCCTTATGGGCTTTGTGCCTTTGGGCCCGGGTTTTAAAGGGAAAAGAATGGCTGGCCCAATTCTCATGCATGTTCACCATTTTATTCATCGATCCAACTCGTTGGGCTTGGATTTCGGGCCCAAGACCGAAATCACTGACGATATTAAATCGATGAATGAGCATGTGCGTTTTCGTAACCTTCCACACCACACCCAAAACTGCAAGCCCCAAGTGCATGATTGTGGCTAGGGTCCACATGCGTGGCATGACCGTTCGAATATATAATATAGCTTGCATGTGTATTTTTCTTATTTGTGCTTGGAGTATGTGTACGACATACTCGTGCTTTTTTGTGTATCAACAGAGTGAAAAAGTTCTTGTCGAAAAACATTTATTGCATGTTTGGTGTCCCGCAGACTATTGTCACGCACAACGGCACACAGTTCAATAGTACTGATCTCATCGAGTACACGGCCTCTTTGGGAACCCGGATGGTTTTTGCATCAGTAGCCCACTCGCAAACCAACGGTCAGGTTGAAGCGGTTAACAAGATCATCAAAACACTCCTAAAAAAGAAGCTAGATGACAAAAAAGGCTTGTGGGCTGAGGAGCTGCCGGCGGTCCTGTGGGCAATCCGCACAACGACAACAGAGGCAACAGTAGAAACCTCGTTCTGTATGGCATTCGGAAGCGAAGCAGTATTGCCTATTGAGATCGAGATACCCACCAGTAGGGTTGAGAATTATGAAGCTGAAAGAAATGTCGAGGGCATACGGCTTAACGTAGATCTCATCGAGGAGCGGTGCTACTAAGCGCACCTACGGAATCAGACGTATAAGCAGCGGGTGGCCCGCTACTACGACAGTAAGGTCCGGAAGAGAAAATTACAAGTGGGCGATTGGGTGATGAAGAAAGTACAAAGAAAGGTGCTGGCCTTGGAGCCAACATGGGAAGGGCCCTACCAAATCACAGCGGTCGTAGGACCAGTGACCTTCCACATCATAGATACCGATGGAGTGTATTCCACCCGACCATGGAACATCCAGCACCTCCGGTACTACCCTAAGTGAATGATGCCTTAGCGGTTTAACCGGACAGTATTGTTCTCCTTCCAGTGCTCTTAATTCAATAAAAGACATTATTCCAACGCAGTTAGTACGACAACCCAATTACTATCAGGCACAACACCATGGGTGATTACTGGTTTCCTCCAATATAATCAGTACGAAAAAATGTGTATGTACAAGAAAAAGAAAAACAATGACAAAACCCCTAGTCGGCCCCACGGGCACGTTCCTGAGCCACCGGCCTTCAGAGACCTCTCTTGTTCCAACAGATCTGCTTCGGCCACGTCTGCCTCCATCTTCTCGGCGTCAAGCCAACCTTTCTCTCTGCACTCTATATAGGCCTCGTTTATGCCTTTCTCCCGGGCGGCATCCAGCATCTCATCAAATTCAACCGACTCCATGAACTCACTGAGAGCCTTATCAGCGATTGTCTCCCGTTTAGATTAGGTTAACTTGTCTTACCCCTGCCAGACGCCCTTTGACCTCGTAGCTCCAAATTTCTTGCCTCCAGGTCCATCACCCGACCTGAGGAATCAGCAAGCGTGGCATCCAAACCAGTGGACCGCTGGACAGCATCGATCAGCTTCGACTCTAGTTCCCTGATTGTCTCATCCTGTGCGGCCACTCTGGCCTTTTCCTGCTAGTTGTGCTCCTTGGCCTGGGCTCTCTCCTTCACCAGCTCGGCCTCCAGCATGGCTCGGTGCCTCGTAAGACCCGCCACTTACTTCTTTAAGGCCGGACCTTCCTCACTCACTTCGGCAGCATAGAGACTGTGCACCGTCTAAAGAAGGCCGCAAAAGAAGCGTTCAGTTAAAAAAAAAAAAAAAAAAAAAAGGGCCGCAGCGAAGAAAGAATACTCACTCGTACAATGATTTCCATGGCTTTCTTCCTATTCTCACCGGGCGGCACACCCCCGGGCAGCTCGCCGTCAAGCCCTAATGTTTTGACAGTGGCTAACAACGACCTCACGAACCCACCATCCCCAACACCACTGGCTTGGTACTCTCTAGCAGGCGCCGTTTGCAACAGCTGCGGGGAACTCGGCGTCCCAGCGGTAGCAGCAGCGATCTCGGGTTCAGATACCCTCGCCCTCTTGGCGGTGTCTCCGCGAACGGTACCACCGCGGAAGAAAACAAGATCAGTCACCACCGACCCGTCGGGAACCCGCTTTCCCACCTGCCGCACACTGGCGGCACCAGCAGAAGTTACCCCCGGTAACCTCTTTCTTCTACGCACCAGGGCAGATAGTTCCACATCCGTACCCGACGTACTCGCCCCACTAGCCCCACCTTTTAGGTCAGGTCGCCCACCGTAGCCGGCGTTCGGGATGTCCATCTCTACCGGCTCGTCAAACACTGTTTTCTCACCAGTATCAGGATCCACAACCGTCTTCGACGCGGCTTTCCCCATCTCAATCAACCTCTGGGCCACAAGGCCATCGTCCGCCTCGACGGTCTGATCCAACGGTAGACCGACTCGTGGAGGAACAGCTGAAAGCCAACAATCTAAACGGTTAGCACGAAGAAGGGGGCCGAGGACAGCCCTTAAAAAAAAAATTAAAAAAAATAAACAACAACAAGAACAAGACAAAAGCGCACAGGGGCTCCCACTAGGCTTCTTCCCCAACCCACATATCTCCAGGACGTTCCACCGGATAAAGTTGTACGAGCTCCGACTCATGGCGTCCCAGCAGCCAAAAATACGAGCTATCCGCCGCCTCTCCACATTGGTCAGTCTGTACGACTGATCCCCGATAGCTTGGTAAGCCCCCGGGATGCGGTCAAACCTCGAGCTAAGATGGCAGGTGAGTGATGGTCGGATTAGAGTCCCGCGCACTAAAGGTCACGCAACCGTTACTCTGAGCCTTTTTTCAGTAACAAACCTTGTACAGCGCCCTGAATTCATTAACCGTGGGCCACCCCGTTATTTTTGTACAGCCTAATGAATGTGCATGATTACCTGATCCACCGGTAAATTTTAGTTTGTTGGTGCATAACATATAGTCTTTCATGTGTGACTGGCCGAGTTATATCCTCCGAGATTCTTCCTCCGAGAAATGGTAAGCCTATAACAACGGCTGAGGCATTCCACCGGGTAAGCCAATAACAACTAAGATTGAAACATTTCAACAGGTAAGCCAACATCAGCGAAAGACTATGCATGACATCTTCAAGCAATACATGCATTCATTCGATACATGATTTATGTGTTCAATTAATATCCGTATGCATGGCATTCGTATCACCGGGCAGTCAACATGTTCACAAGCATAATATAACAACTCTGTGTAAGTAGCTTCATTTCTAATTAATTGTTCATTTTTTTTTTCTGAGGTACATATCAACCAACGGCTAGTCAACTACAGTGGGTCAGCAGGTCGGCTGCACCCACGCTCTCCCCTCCGGTGAGGTAGGGATCTCCAGGTTCACTGGTGGCTTCCTTCTCCGGGTACCCCGATGGCTTCCCTTTCCGGTGCGGGTTCAAAGTGACCGGGAAACCTAGGGGACACGGCATTCGAACGCCCGGTAATGAGTCCATCTTACTTGAGGAGTTTGGGGACTAGTGGGTAGGGGTGGACACGTGGACCCGAAAACCGAAAAAACTGAGCCCGAAACCGAACCGTAACCGAAAAAACCGAAAACCGAAAAAAACCGAATTGAAAAAAAAAACCGAACCGAACCGAAATAGTTCGGGTTGGGTTTCGGTTTCAGTCTAGCAAAACCCGAACCAAACCGAACTGACCCAAACTGACCCGAATACAAAACGACGTCGTTTTATTGTATGATCTCTTTAAGGTGTATGTGGAAGAGGCAAATTTGGGGCAAAGTGTTAGTGTTTCTCAAGATTCTAATCAAACTATTGAAGTGGTCCCTTTGGAAAAAGGCCTGACCGAGTTACAAAGAAAGTTGAAGATAAAGGCAAAGAAGGCCGATGTGATTTATGATGATGTAGATAGATATATTAGTGATCCCATTGAAGGAGATGATGGAACTCATGGAATGTTTGAATTGTTGACTTGGTGGAGAGTGTTTGGGATATCTAAATACCCAACATTGGCCCGCATTGCAAGAGACATTCTAGCTATTCTGGTTTCAACTATATCTTCCGAGTCTTGTTTTAGCACTAGTGGGAGAGTAATTAATCCACATCGTAGCTCTCTAAGTCCTAAAATGGTGGAAGCATTGATATGTACTCAAAGTTGGCTTAGGGGTGAACATATTGCTTTGCACCATGTGCCTACTATTGAGGAGATGAAGATTTGTGAAGATGCGGAAATAGGTAATAGTTTTGTTTTTTTCTTATTGAATATTTGAATTGCTTAATGTGATTTGGTTTTGTGTTATGCATGATTATATTTTATTTCTATTTTTCTAATTGTATGCAACTATGCATGTAGATGAGTTGGTGAAGAGCTTGCAGCATGGCATTAGAGACGATCGTGCCGAGAGTGGATCAAGTGGTATGCTACCTCCAAGATCAAACTCATTCATGCGAGCTATTGAGGGAGAGTTGAGAATTGTGATGATGCCAAATTGCCAATCATGCATGGACTCTAATATTGTTCTATTTTTCTCTTCCTTATTTAGTTATGTTTAAATATTAAACTTTGGACTTTGGACTTTGACTTTATTTTGATGGACTTGAAATTGTTGAATTATGGAGTATGGACTCAAGCTGAACTTTGTACTTTGAAATTTTTGACTTATAAACTATGAAATTTATATTTTTTATTCGAACTTGAAAAGTGGGTAAAACAGAGAAAAAAAACCGAACCGAACCGAACCGTGCGGGTTGGGTCGGGTTTTGGGTCACTGACTCAAAAATTAAAAAACCGAACCGAACCGAACCGAATTTTAAATTTGGGTTGGGTCATGGGTTTTGTCCAAACCCGAAGAGAAGTGACCCGTGTCCACCCCTACTAGTGGGGGTGACGTCACTCGGTCGTCACCTACCCTTGGCGATACATGATGTTAACTCCCCAAGTAAGATTGTCTCTTACTCGGGAACTTGGGAGACTTGTTGCAGTAGATATGGTGCACCGCCAAGCATATCCAACGACCTCGTAGACCGGCCAACTGGCGCGATAGGTCATGCTTCCGGCATGCATCGGGTAGACCGACACCTTGGCTACATCTCCATTGTGGAAGATCACCAGTGCCGCATCCGGAAGGCGTGCCACTGGGCTCCGCAAGAAGCTTCGTGAGTAGGAAAAGTGGGTTTGTGTCCCACATTGGAAACATTGTAAATGAGAGAGCCTCCCTTACTTATAAATAGAAGGCTTCTCCCTTAGAGATCAGAGAATTAGATACTTGCTATTCTAGGCATATAACCACCCCGATGGCTTATTAGCCGGCTATAGTATATTCCTAAGTGAACGTAGCCATGCCCGTCATAGGCATGGTGAACCACTATAAATCCTTGTGTTGATCTTTATTATTGCTTTTGTTAGAGTCTCCGGGTTTCGACAGAAACATACTTTATAATAAAATGATTTCCCTTTTGCAATTATGCTGTCTTAACACCCTCCCATGTACGAGAAACTAAATAGTTATCTTAAGTTAATTTGATGCTTATGCTTTTGCAAAACTTAAGCTTTTTTTAAAATAGAAGTTGATAGCATTAGCATTAGCTAGAGATTAAAAACGTACACTTGGTAGAGAAGAAATGACAGGTAATTAGGTAAACAACCACTCCCCTAGCATAAGTATAAATCATTTTCGTTGCAGAGGCGGTTTTCTATGGTTTTCTTACAAACCCTTTCAATGAGTTTTCCACTTTTGTGGCAACTTTTAAGTAGTTAGAATATTTTAATACTATGCTGGAAAAATTATTATTTACGCCTGTTATAATAATACGACAATCTTAAAAAAAAAAAAAATAGGACAACAATTAATTGTGAATAAATAATATGTTTTTTTTTTATAAATAATTAAGGCATAGCCAATATATTGATATCAAAAGCCAGAAAGGGCCATTACATATCCTCCCTCTACTGACATAGGGTAGATAAAGAGTTTGTGGTAGTAGCACAAACAATACATAGAAATAGATCCAATAATTGAAGAATTTCGCGCTCATGAGAGAACCCATAGACTATTAATTACTACATAGTAGATAGGCCGAGACACTAGACTCGATGACTGCACACAAAGTGCTTACGATCCTAATACAAGGACTTTATTTGTAATTAGATAAAAGCTAAAAACATTGAGTTTGGTCCAGAGCCAAAACTCCAACTCAACACAGCAAGCCCAATAGAGCAGGTTCAAATAAGTGACCTAACCCTAGACCAAAGCAAGTCTGCCATGCACTAGCAACCACCGCCGCACTCCTTGCTTGAAATTTGCCTCCGTGAAGTCGTTTGATCTCCACCACGACGACATGCACAATCTAGATGCCACTGCCACCAAAAACATCAAGACCACAAACGCCATAAACCACCAAAACCGACAACATCATCTTCTTCGAATCGACATACTCAATCAAGTATATCCCCCGCCTCTGTCTCATCGAAACAGGGACCCTTGAAGCCCATAAATCAAGCTTCATCGATTGCTACAAAATCAGGCTAATGAGGAACAGCCGCAACCACTAAGAACAACGATAAGGAAACTTACATAACGACCATGGTCATTCACTCATCTCAGACCCCACTCAATGCATATTCAATCCCGTCTAGCAGCAAAGTCATTAGGTGCTAGCATGGCCGAGAGCAGTGGCGGACGCAGAAAATTATGTGAGTGGGGGCGAAAAAAAAAAACGAAGAGTTTTATTTGCGCTAAGCGCAAAAAATTTTGTTGTTGTGAATTTCAATATAAATCTCTACTTTCCTTAAAATATGTGTACGTGTTGAGATTTGTCATCAAAAGTGGTGCAAATGAATGCGGGGCTAAGTTATTGAGGTTTTTAGGGAGTCGAAAAGCGGGAGGTTGATTGGAGGACTTACAACAGCAAGAGTGGTAGTAGGATTAGCCGATTAGAGTATGAGATTAATATAAAGACGACAATTCAAGGAGACTACTGAATAAAGACATATATAAGTTGACATATATTATCAGTTAGTCTAATATACACACATACATCAATAGGTTTTTATGTAAATTTTCTTGGGCTATAGCTCTAGTAGTGGCTATGTCTAGAACTCTTTCTTCCTCTTTCTCTCATTCTCTATTTAATTATATCATATATTGAATAATTTTAAAAATAAATAAAAAATAAAAAAAATATCAAAAACTGAGTGGGGGCCAGTGCCCTCGCTGGGCCCATGTGTGTCCGCCTATGGCCGAGGGACCAGCCAAGACCAGAGTCGCCGACAGATGAGGTCTATTGGTTTTCTTGGAAGCTAATGCTTGCTTAGGGTTTTCTCCTAGAGAAAAAAAGTAAAGACACCATTGCTTGAGCTATGGGAATAAATAATATGCTTAGAAATAACTGATCATTTAATACTAGCCTTCCTGGTCTAATTTTTTATTCAGTTTATTTGAAAGTTCCAATATTATCTTTTTACTCTTTCATACTCTATTCAAATAAATGTCTCTATATAAGTAATTTACTAAACTAAGGGCATTATTGACATTAAGGAGTTAACAATTCTATAAAGAAAATTTGTTTAATTAATAGAAAAAATGTGAATTTTGAATTTCTTTTTTCCGACTAAATACAAAGTAAAAATTACAAGTTTACAACCGAAAACCTCTAATTTGGTAACGAAAAATTTGGTAGGAGAAAACTGTACTCGAATTGTAATTTATTATGTCAAGCATCTTTTGTCAAGGAAAATTGTACTTGTGTTCCTAGAATTCCTGGTCAACTTGGCTTCGGATTTTTGCGTCACTTTGGATTGTAGCAGGGTCTCTTCGGTCCTTTTATAAGGAGATGAATCCAACTGCATCTCAAACTCGACTTTAGATTTCAAACCAGATACAAGAGCAGTCCCTTCCGTCGATGAAGAAGATCCAAAACCACAAGTGGGCAATCCAAAACAATTACTTCTCTGAAGATATCGTAGACAAAATCCTGTCGAAGCTGCCCGTCAAAGATGTGATCAGATGCAGCGCCGTGTGCAAGTCATGGAACTCTCTCATCAAAAACCCTACCTTCATTCAAACCCACCTCAAGAATCAAACCACCGGCGAGCTCCTCCTACTCATCTCCTACCAATCAAACGATTTGCACTGGGATAACCCTGCAGCTTTATTCGGTCAGTATTCAAAACTCCTGCATCCAATTCACAGCAGTAAGAATTGTGATTGGACCAAACATATGCGTTCCGTAGTGGTCGGAACTTGTAATGGACTCGTATGCATTGCTGTTTCCTCCTTTAGAATTGATCCCTGCCCTCCTGTAATTCTCTGGAATCCATCCATTAGAAAATTCGGCTTTCTGCCTAGTCCCAGTCGTACGGTTGATTGCGACCTCTTAGAAAGTTACAGTTTCTGCTATGATTCTCGAATTGATGACTATAAAGTTGTGAGAATTGTTACGGAACCCGATTGCAAGGTTGAGGTTGAGGTTTGGTCCTTAGCTAAGGGTACCTGGAAAAGTCTTAGTAATGTTCCTGCTGATTTTTCCCCTTTAAGGTCTGATAATGCTTTTGTCAATGGTGCTTTTCACTGGGTTCAAAGCCACCAGACAAGGGAGGAGGAGATTAATCAGGATTTTACTGTTTCCGTTGTTGCCTTGGATATGGTCGATGAAACATTTCGCAATGTCGAGATACGCCAAGGTTTCTGGAGAGACTGTCCACCCATGATTTCAAGGTACCATGGTGATGGGGATCAGCTCTGGCTTGCGTTATTTGAGTATCCGGAGGGAGACTCTTCTTTTGACTTGTGGGTGATGAAAGAGTACGGTGTGGCCGAATCATGGACTAAATTGTTCAATGTGTGTCTGCTAGGATATGATCCTTGTATCGAGCCATTTGGTCTTACAAAGAGTGGTCAGGTGGTGGTCAGAGTGGGTCAAGACGGAGAGCTCAATTCGTTCAAGTCTTATGACCCTGAGGACAAACAGTTCACTGATTTTGGAAATCGGAGATATCACTACTACTTCATGGATTCTTTCATGGAGAGTCTTGTCTTACTTGGCCAAACCAATGTTTTTTCTTGCTAAGGAGGGACTCAGAAGAATAAACAACAGCTGCTTCTATCAATGCGGCTTGCTCTGCTCTCTGTTTGGACAAAAATATGTATCGGCCAATTGGTTTAACGAAGGGTCATCAGGCTGCGGGTCTGATTAGAGGTTCACCCTTCTTTGAAGTTCAGAGATATACCACTACTTCCCTGTGGTTCCTGGACAGCTTAATTTGTTTGGAACACTTAATCCTCACTAGGTGGAAAAATCTGAATCAACAACAAAAGGTTGGTTGCATTGTCTTTTCGTTGTTACTTCTGCATTTATTTACATGAATAGATTACCTTCATTAATCTGTGATGTGTTTTGGCTGGGTTCAGTACTGTAAGAGATACGAGGACAGTCTCATAGTTATCTATTAGTGCGGTTCCCGTCATGGATTTTTTTTAATTTGCCTTTATTTGATCTTAATTGGTTTCTCTTTACTTGTTGTTTGCTCTCAAGAGTCCCTTGGTTATGCTGTAGTACCAGATACTTACTCACAACCAACATGAACTCTTCATTGTGAAATGTGTGGCCAAGGTTTCAATACTTTGAATTAGGCGTTTAAAGTAGGTACTTGAATGATAGATAAAGAATTGAGAAACCAATTTCTCATCTTTAGGGAGTGTAGGAGCATAATTGTGTTCATTACATAACTTATATTCAATGGGTGTGAGGTCTGCATTGTTTGGTAAATGACATTGGTAATGATGATAAGACTGCATTTGGATGGGACAGCATCGTTAATATGGTATTCAACCTTTACTATTTGGAAGGTTTGATTTATGATTTCCTTTGGTTATGGCATCATTTTTTGTTTGTTTGTTGTTTTTTTTTTTTTTTTTTTTTTTTACAATTTTTGATAGAGTCGGTATTATCGCAGCTATAATTTGGGGGTCTGTGTTTATGTTTCAGAATTAACTGCATTTTGAAATTTTCGATACAAAAGAGAGACTTCGGTACTTATCGTCTTATGGGATTCCATCTCTGGTGTAACTTCAGTTAGGTAGTTTAGGGGAATAGAGATTTACCTTCTTTATCATATTTGGACATCCATGGACATGTCCATACATGTGTTTGCGCCTATCTTGGAATGCTGACTTGATTTCTACTCTGCCTTTTGATCTTTGTGTCATAGTTTAAACTTTAAACAATCTGCTTTGGGGGAATTTTAGGCCAAGTGACCACTATCTCGATTGTTGATGTGCAAAGGGGTAACCTTACCTTAACATTCCCAAGAGTCTATGCAGCCCATGCAAGATAGAGGCCTCATCAATTCTAAGCTTGTATCTATCAAGTTCCCGAAGCTTTGCCAAAACAAGCGACCCATCTTATCTGGTTCGAAGCGAATAGCTTTAACTTGTCACTTCAGTGAAAGTTTGTACCTACCCGTTCTGAAGGTCAATGCATCTGATTTTCTTCTCCCCGATCCTGGTGGATCTTGATTTGGTCTCCAGCATTGCAATTTCAGTGGCTAGACCAGCTTCCAGACTTCTTCCATATGTTGCAAGGTGGTGCATTCCAGTCCTGATAACGGTTGGGATAGATGTTTCATTCATTATGTCTCCTTTTGTACGTTCCGTGGCTTATTGTTTTGAGGTTTTTGGATCAGAATATACTCCTGGTATTTGGCTATAATTTAATTAAGAAACAATGAATTAATTCCCTTGAAAAGAATGGTTGGAGTAAATTATGGTTTGGAGGAGTGGTTGTTGACGGCGTTTGGAATCGTGGTGGTCTTTCATGGGTTTTGTTGGGTGTCGGAGCGCGCCACTGGTCTGGTTCGATTCCAGTGGCTGATGGGCCTCCGTTTTACTAGGCTGGAACCGGCTGGGTCTATCAGACCCAATCTGCTAGAGTTTTCTAATTTAGGTTTTATTAAGATTTCTGAGCTCGCATTCGTGTAATAAGCTAGGGAGTGTTCCTAGCATGGTTAGGAAACTTCCTTTGGGGTTGGTTGTGTTACCTTTCAATATTTATTGCATGTAAGGTTGCCTTTTTAAAAAAAGTGTTTACCCAAAACTACAATTTTGTAGTGATATTTACCAGTAGTAAAATTGTTTTTTTAAATAACCACTAACAAGTTTCCATCCAAAACTAACAGAATCTGTTAACTCATAAATTACAAAATTACCTTCAGAAATCAATACCACTGAGTCTCAGAAAATCAATACCACTGAGCCTCAGAAACCAAAATATTCTAATGCTACTGATCCTCAGAAATTTTACCTCCGCGTCCTCCGCCGCGATTCTAATGATACTGACCCTCATAAACTTTATCTCTGCCGTCATCCGCCGCTACTGACCCTCAGAAACTTTACCTCCGTCGTGCTTCCAATATCATTGAGTCTCAGAAAATTAAAACCCATCGTATATTGACCCTCAGTGGCATAATGACACAAAGCAAGTTGAGTTTCTCCTTATAAAACCATAATCCCTAATTAACCTCACCCTCAGCCAAGCACTAAAGAGCTACATATCTACATAAACAAGAACAATCCATAAACAACGCACCAAATCCAATCGGAAAACGAAGCTCCAACCAAACAAATCGCACATAGTCAAAATCGGCGACAAAGAAATTGAAACAATCAAAAGAGAGAAATAAGAAGACTAATTCAAAGAGAAAGAAAGAGGCGGCGATACCTGATGGTATTGGGGAAGAAGGAGGAGAGAGAGAGAGAGAAGGCGGCGGTCCAGACCTTGACGGTGACGATGGTGATTGCGACGGGGAGTAGGGAGTTGGAGGCGGAGGAAAGGGGAAGCGGAGTTGATGACATCATCGTCGTCAGTAGAGAGGAAGAGGACGACCTGGATCGCTGCCTCGCGCCTCTCTTCGCCGTGCGCCTCTATCTGCCTCGTGCCTCTCTAGATTAGGGTTACAAAATGAGACCGAAAATGATGGTATATATAGGATGGCATTATTGTGATTTTTGACCCTTTTGAGGGTAGTTATGTTTTATGTTTGGATGGATTGACTTCTGTTATTGTTAATTTTTGGAATGCATGGTATAAAAAAATTAGGTCTTGCTATTGGTAAATATCACCACCAAATTGTAGTTTTAGATAATTATGTATTTTAAAAAAACCTCCAACAGCTCTTGCATGAGACTACACTCCAAACCAATTTGGTGTATAAGTTTTTTTTTTTTTTTGTGAAATAATCTCCAAATAAGATCATGGTTTATTACAACATTACATTACCGGTAAAAAAAAAAAAAACAACAACAACGAAGAAGGAAAAATTCCATCATAATTTACCTCTTTTACTCAGTTTTTGTTGAATTTTTTTTGGTCGGTAATGAAAACGCTAGGCGGTAGCGTCTATATAAACTCGATCACATTTCCCCCCATTTTTCTCCCTCTAAGTTCTGCCCTCACTTTAATCATCTCTCCCCAAATCTCTCAGAAATTAAAAAAAAAATCTACACTTGACTCCTTTGTGCCGTAATTTCAAGCTCTCGTTGCTCTAAGAGTTTGCAGAGGAATTTCAACCTCGATTCATACTTCACATTCGCGCTGGCGACGACGACGACGACAACGAGCTCATACTATTCGCAGCGAAGTCGGCGACGATTTGATTTCCTCTGAATTCCGGTGAGTAAAAGTTGGCGTTTCTTTCAACGTTTCTTGGGGTTTTCTTGTAGTTTGTTCAATTTCTTGGTGTAGAATCGTTGTGAATTGGACTGTTTTGATCGAGTTCAGAGAAGGAGAGACTCTAATAGCGACGTAGAAAGGAGAAGGAGAGAGAGACCTCAGAGCTTGATCGTCTCCGTTAGCACGGTTTAGGTTTATCGATCCAATTTGGGAGAAGAGGTATGTTTTTGGTTTGTTGTTTTAGTTATATTACATAAAGATTGGATCTTTTTATTTGCTATAATCAAAATTGATTGTTTGTTTCCAAAATTTTAATGTTTTTGAGACAAAGAACGTAATTGCAACTGTTGTTTATTTTTGAGAGGATTATTGAATTGGTTATTTTGTTGTTTATTAGATTCTGAACAATCCAGACTGAGGGACTTATTATTCGGTCGTGTTACGATTTTGAGGAGGGATGCTGTGATTTAGTGTTGAAGAATCTTTCAGCCATGCAGAAACAAAGGTATGCTGCTGCTCTTGACTAGTGATTGTTTGCTAACAGTGCCCTGAGCATGAGTGTTGTCTAGCAGCGGCTAGATTGATTTCGGATTGAAATTCTATTAGCCAATGTGCATTCACTTATGACCATAGAAATGTTGGTGTGCTAAGAAAAATAACAAAACCGAATTAGACGGCCTTACATTGGCATTAGAAGTTTCATTTAGTGGACTGCTATTGTTAGTGTTACATTATGCTGCTGGTGTAGTATAGCATTAGTTCAGTATACTAAGTTCTCTAAATGTCATGTTTCACTTGGTTTGATAAATTTGTTAATTGCGGTGTAAACTTGTACAAGGTATTGGTACCAGGGTTTGAAATCGAAAATAGGGATGCAAATTTGATATACATTTCTGCTGTCCCTCTTGTCGAGAAAGGAAATGAGGTGAATTTAGTTTCCATCATGGGGGATAGTAGTTGGGAAACATTTAGATATGATTGAAGTAGTACATAACGTCATCCGTTCATGTGGGGCAGGCTTTAATATGATTGCAAAGACTTACTGGAGAAACACTGATTAGGTTCTGGCATAACATCATGAATACGGAACTTTAGCTTTTTCTGTCATTACTGCAGTTAGTCTATTAACCTTAGAGATTGTAATAGCGTACATCAGATAAATATCTTGAGTTCCTGCTTAAAAATATGAAAATTCTTATTCGTAACCTTTCTTTCAAAGTGAGTTAAATGGAGGACAGATTAACTCAGTATAATGTTTACGTTGCTCCATTATTGTCATTACAGGGAATGCCCTAAGGAATGTAAGGAAGCTGTTGCAACAGTTGAATAATTCAGAACTGACCTAAGAGTTTGATCGGCTCGATCAGCACTGTTTGGCTTTGCTATAAAATAAAGAGGGTATGTTTTTGATTCGTTATTTCTAGTTCTATAACATAAAACTGGATCTTTTTCTTTGCTATAATCAAAATTGATAGTTTTGTTTCCGAATTTTTAATGTTTTTGAGACACAGAATGTAATTGAAACTGTTATGACCTTATGCTTGGGTTTAAATTATTCAACTTGCTTTAGATTTGCCCAGAAAATGTTGAAATAATATGAAAAAGGGTTGATATATCTGAATATGGAAACAGAAGCTGAAAGATTGATACATGTTGCTTTTAACTTTTAAGAAAGTAGCACAGCAAACCCAACTGGCCTTTTTCAAGATTGATAATGTGTATTTTTCAACTGGCTTGCCAGTATCTTTCTGATTTCTTTGTGAATAGGTGTCTCCAGTAATTGTGTGACTCATTAGGCTGATTTCTTATAAATGCCCTCTCAGATTTAGACCAGGCCGGCAAGTCGGATTGTCCACATAAATTCACTTTCGAGGCTGAAGACTATAGGCGGTGGTTTCACTGAAATATCAGTTGATTCAACGAACGAGGCCAAGGTTCTGGACTGTGTTGTGGTAGCTCGCAAAGTCCCTCATTGATTACTGCAGGTAATATTAATTATTTTCAGCTCCCTGTTTTAAATGTGAAGTTTATTGAATGAAGTGTCCTTGATATATAGCTTCTGTGCGTTATCATAGAGCGTTTTTAGTGTTTTGTTTTACCTTTTTGCACAAACCAATGTGACACCAACAATTCTGATAGATGGAAGGTGGACAAGAGGAGATCTCGCTTGAGCTAAGTCTTGGGGGACCATGGAATGGTGAGCCATGGTTGACTGTTCAAAATGAAGAGTACGCAAAGTTGGAAAAGATTCGGATGAACTTGATGACCTTTAGGGCATATCCTTTAAACGATCAAGTTGAAGAAATCGGTTATGGTGTTTATACTCGACTTGCAATGTGCAGTGCATACGATCCATGGGTTTTCAGGAAAGAGTTGGGCAAAAAAGATGCTAACCAGCGGCTTCGTTTACCTAAACATTGGATGGAGAATCTGGTTATTCCAAGTATGGCGCAATTCGCCCAGCAGCAGATTCAACAATATAGGGGTACGATGGTGGTCATTTTTGACGCAGATACTCTATCCAGCCATCAGGTTGGCTTAAGAATGGAGGACAGCTTCTATCTTAGGAGTTCATGGGGTGATAATTTTCTGAGTAGAAGGCGTTTAATTCTTGGTGATACTATTGGGTTATTCTGGGAGCCTAAAAAACAGAGGTTTGTATTCTCTGTTTTGCAGAGGACTCCCAGAACAGACCAAGAGTTACTTGATTGATTCCCTAGACTCTAGTTAAACACTAGAATGATGCCCGCCCTTTGCCGCGGTGTTTTGTTGTGTTTATATTAATGAAGTTTAAGAATTAGAGATAATTTGGAGATCAAAGATGGAAATAGATAACGAAACATGAGGCATTTGGTCCAAAATAATAAGTGCCCCAATTGTCTTAGTTGTGATTCTAGAAAGCAGAGGAACATAGTTTGGAGTATGAACTCCATTTGATTATACAAATTGCTCATTTATGCATGTTCACTGTTAACCAAAAATGTAGTGATAGATTACATAACTTAGATAAGTCCAGCAAAAATTACATACACACTTCAGTCATCACATTCCATTGTTCTTTTTCTGATAAACGTTGCTCCATTCACTTCCCTGTCACATTAAGAGAAAAAAATGTATAATTATCTGGATGTAAATGTAAACACTTCATCATATATAAAAGATGAGTCAATATGAGTGTATCACAAAAAAGAACAATAAATTACCATGATTTGACTTCTAACTTCTAAGAATGAATAAATTATATGTTAAATAATTATTCAAAGATAGAATTTGAACACTTAAGTTAGTAAATATAAAATTCAAATGTTTTTACCTTTCCAATTTTCTTTTTTGGTTCTGAGATGAATAGTGCCTTTGCACTTGCATCCATTTCCCTTTTTCTTTAGTTATAAATTTTGTAAAACATCGTTGAATACTATATTTTTTGTGTAGGTATTAGGGATATTGTTATTATTGTTTATCATAATTTTCAGACAATCTTTTGAAGTAGCTCTTGATAATGCAACATAAAGCTGTCCATGAGTAAAAACTGGTTCGGAAAGAAAAACACCAACTTGATTGAGTGATTGACATTGACTTTTATTTATAGTCATTGCATAGCATGGTCTAACAGGAAATTGATGTCGTTTGAACAAAAATGGCCATTTGTGTTCAGTTGCGGTTAGAGTAAACATGATGAATTCAATCTAAGTAAATGTGAAAGTTCAGAAATCCCCAAGTGAAAAATGATTAATACAAACGGAGGAAAAGAATTGAAAGCACAAAAATTTGGTCTTCCATGGTAATTGTTAAATCATGAGTTTGTAATTTTTCCCTAAATTCAGCAGTCAAGTTCTTTAGCTATGAGGAAGCGTCCAAGTATGATAACTATTACAAATAAAATTTCTGTTTTTATTGGCACACTCAGTCACTTTGTTTATTATCTATCAGTGATAAGTAATTTGTAATGTCGATCTATGTTCATTTCTCACATGTACAATCTAATAAATTACTTATTTCTATGTGTATTTGTGAACAGGGGTATCCTATGGTTCTATAGACAGCAAACTGGAAATGGTGTGATCACCTCGCCTCTGTTGTTTATGCAAGTCAATTAGAAACCTTATCAAAAAAGTCAATTAGAAACAAAATATTAGGTAGTTTTCTCTCAAAATTGTTCTATGTTTCAAATCAGTTTCTTTAGGGGATCCATAAGGTTATAACTTATAACTCATAACTGTAGTTGCAAATACAAATGCCAATACCAATAATAAACAAACTGATATTGTAGCACAGAGTCTAAACTCCGATCTATAATTCTGCATCTAATCAAGTGAAATAATAAACAGAAACTGAAATTAAAAACCTGATCCTTGGAGATGTCTGACATTAAAAACCTAAACTTGCAGCACAGAGACTCTAACTTCCAATCTATAATTCTGCATCTATGATATCAGAATGTATCTTTACCTTATGATTAGCAAGGGCTCCAAATTAATGATTTATCTCCTGACACAAATCAAATCACCCGCACAAAGAACACTTCTCCTTCAAGATATAGAAAACCATAGGAAAACTAAAAGTAATACCAACCCAAAGTTTTTATTTATTGTAAGCCATTGTTATATTCTGTTTCTGATTCTCAACTAAGTTTCTTCCTCCTTGTTCCTCTCCAAATCATCTCACACCTTACCCCCCCCCCCCCCCCCCACCCACCCCACCCCCACCACTTTAGCCTTTAATTTCATCTCACGCCACCTGTTCCCCCCCACTTCTCCTTCAAGATATAGAAAACCATAGGAAAACTAAAAGTAATACCAACCCAAAGTTTTTACTTATTGTAAGCCATTGTTATATTCTGTTTCTGATTCTCAACTAAGTTTCTTCCTCCTTGTTCCTCTCCAAATCATCTCACACCTTACCCCCCCCCCCCCCCCCCTTCTCTCCTTTTCATATTCCCCAGTAAAATTCACACAAACCAAAACTCCATTAACCAAAAAAACATATATCTAAGTTTCTACCTTCTCTATTCCACCATCATAATCATCATTATAAACAAAGAAACACATCAGGTTTGCATAGCCAAACAGAGCAGGCCCCATTTAGGAAAATTTCACTCCTTATATTTCAATCAGTAACCAATATCCGAAACTCCATAATCTAAAGGGAAAAAGCAAATATGATTTTATAAACCAACAGAAAAACAAAATAACCCAATCAAAATCTTACTTAAAAACTCAAGATAACGATTCAATCAAAATCTTATCCAATGATTGGTATCGTCCAGCATCCATCCATATTTACATAAACGAAGGCACATAAGAGAACTCAAAAATTAAACTACCTTATTTGGTTTTGGATCACAACTCAGGTACCACAACCCCGATTGCTATGGTCTGGTATGGAAGATCAAAACTTCAGCAGCAGAAAGAGAAGAGAACAAAAGGGAAGAGGAGGCGAAGAGAAAAAAAGAGGTTAAGGGCATTGTCGTCATACCGCAGAAAACAGAGACAAAACGATAATTACGCGCGAGATTAGCTACAGTCTATGAACAGTGCACCAGCTAACTCACAATTAGTATATTATAAATAAGCTCAAAGAAGGATTGTACTCAGTTTGTAGAAGAGAAGGTTAGGAAGAAATTGAGTTGTTTCACTTAGAGGAGCAGGCCCAAGCAGTGCCCAAGTTGTTTCGAACTACCTCTCCACATTTGTCATGAAATTGGGCAGAGTATTTTGTGTATCTAGCTGTAGTGGAGTCTGGATCAAGTTGTGGAAATTGATATAGGTAGCTAATGTTCCACCTGAACTGAAACTGTTTTGCTATATTTGGGTTATGATGTTCTGCCCAGTAGAGCAAAGCTTGCTATAACAATTGTCTGGCTTTCTTCTGCATTTTGTGAAGGAGAGGAGGAAACAGCTGTGTATGTAATTAAAAACTCTTTTTTTGGTTCTGGAGTTTGGCTGCAATATTTTTTAGGTACAAGATCTCTTAATCATCCTACATTGTCTAATGTGAATAAAGGCATGGATACATGTTAGCAGCGGCGGAGGGAGCACTTGGCCAGGGTAGGCAAGTGCCACCCCTGAGATTCTTGTAAAAAAAAAAATACTATATGTGTATATGTTAATATGTATGTGTATGTTATACTTCCTATTATATGACCTGACTTTCTCTTCCTATTTTCCTTCTTTGTTTAATAATTTGTATGTATCATCCCATCCATTCGTGGATATAAACAGTTTGCAATCCTTGCATAGTTTAAAATAAATAAGCAACTTGCATTACTTTATTTTAATATAACCAATTGACTTTGTTAATGTCAGAGTTCCATACCACCATTACCAATTTACTACGCCTTGGTTTTGTTTCCATTGGGAACAACAAAGTTCCTTTCTCTTATTTTTTCTTCTTCTGAGACTCTCTCCGCCGCTGCAGGCGCTGCTCTCCACTCCCAGCTCAATTTTCATTCTCCATTCAAATCAGGTAATTTTTAGGCATTCTAGTTATCCTCACCTCTCTCTCTCTCACTCACTTTACTCTCGTACTCATAATATGTAGCATGATGCCATGATTAGTTCATCAATAATCATTTAATTTGATTTAAGCTTAATAGTTTGAATTTAATTTAATGTAGTAAATTTGTATTTGCAGACTGAAGTGGCTGAATTGGGACTCTTGGGACTTGTTTGATGAGTTCAAGCCTTAAATTAGTGTCTTGATCGAGTTGCTAGGTGAGCAAAGATCATGTTTTTATTTTTTCGGTGGATCTTGGATTTGTGGATTTTGATTTGATTTTTTATGAACAAACAAAAGATACAAGTCAATTTATAAGCATGAAGTCTGATTTATGTTTATTAGTAGTGTGTGGAAATTTGTTTACCCCTGTCATCAGTGGATTCAGTGTCATGTTAGAATGTAGCATACTACTTATTTTGGATAGAAACTAAGTATCTTGTTTATAATTTAGAGCTATGGAAAGATTTTTCAAGAGATTACCAACACCGGAGACTCTAGTATCGTCTCCAAATAGTCCCAAAAGAATTTGTACTAAAGCAAAGAAAAATCCACCGCAACAATCATCCATAGAAGTTGATTTGAATAATATCATAGCTGATCCTGGATTGCGTCCTCGTATACAAAGTTATCACCCTAATGTCCGAGACCAAGTTCGGAGAGTGTACTTGCAAAGAGGTCCTTGCCAACCTCAACTTCATAATTTTCGTCAAACACTTACAAATGGATCGTTAAGACGATTCATTCGTAATTGGTATGATGAATATCCTACATGGTTAGAGTATAGTGAAAGTGAAGATGCTGCATATTGCCTTTGTTGTTTTCTGTTCAGACCAGATATTGGAGGTCAATCAGCTGGCGATGTGTTTGTTGGTACTGGATTTATAGATTGGAGAAACAAAAGTAAACTGGATAAGCATGTCGGAAAATTTAGTAGTTCACATAGCATAGCTTGGAGAAATTGTGAATCTTTGCTGAACCAAAAGGAGCATATTACAACAATCGTCTCAAAGCATAATGATCAAGATAGATGTGACTATAGAATTCGTCTTTGTGCATCAATCGGTGTTGTTAGACTTCTGTTACATCAAGGGCTTCCTTTTCGTGGACATGATGAGTCAGAAGATTCGGACAACCAAGGAAACTTTCTTGAGATTTTGAATTGGTTGTGTGAATACAATGATGGTATAAAGGCTGTGACTTTGAAGAATGCTCCTGATAATCTGAAGTTGACATCACCGGATATTCAAAAAGACATTGTAAGTGCTATTTCCACTAAAATTATTCAAGCAATCATCAATGACATTGGTGATTCGTTGTTTGCCATTCTTGTTGATGAATCTCGTGACATGGCAAATAAGGAGCAAATGGCTATTGTTTTGCGTTATGTGAAACATGGTCGTGTGATTGAGCGTTTTGTGGGTATTGAACATGTTATGAATACTAATGCTACCACTCTTAAGCATTCTATTGATGATTTCTTCTCTCGACATGGATTAAGCATCTCTAGATTAAGAGGGCAAGGGTATGATGGAGCAAGCAACATGAGAGGTCAATTTAATGGCCTTAAAGCATTGATCTTGAAAGACAACGAATGTGCTTTTTATGTTCATTGTTTTGCGCATCAACTCCAATTGTCTCTTATAGCTGTGGCGAAGAAACATGAGACAATGGAACACTTCTTTACCTTAGTTACTATGGTAGTGAATGTTATTGGAGCTTCACCAAAGCGTCTCGATCTTCTTAGAGATTATCATGCTAAGTTTATTTTAGAAGCAATTCATGGTGGTAATCTATCAAGTGGAAGAGGCCAAAATCAAGAAACAAATCTCAAGCGAGCTTGTGACACGCGTTGGAGTTCTCACTTCAATTCGTTATTAAGCTTGGTCAAAATGTTCTCATCAGTTATGCAAGTGCTGAAAGATTTAAAACAAGTTGATGGAATGACCTCTGAACAGAAGTTTCAATGCCAGGTACTTTTAGATTATATGCAGTCATTTGATTTCATCTTTTGTCTACATGTCATGAAGAAAGTGTTGGGAGTTACATATGATTTGTCACAGTCTTTACAAAAAAAAGATCAAGACATTGTGAATGCCCTGAATTTGGTGACAATAAGCAAGGGTAGATTGCAAACGATGAGAGACACTGATTGGGATCATTTACTTGGTGAAGTGTTTTCTTTTTGTGAAGAGCATTGTATTGAAACTCGTAATATGGATGATGAGTTTCGAGTTAAAGGAAAACCACCGAAGCGAAATGCTCAAATAGTCACAAATATGCATCATTATCGTGTTGAGTTATTCTACAATGTTATTGATGTGCAACTTCAAGAATTAAACAATCGGTTTAATGAAAAGAATACTGAGTTGCTTCTTTGTGTTGCATGCTTGAATCCAAGTAATTATTTCTCTTCTTTTGACAAAGAGAAGTTAGTATGTCTTGCCAAGTTTTATCCGAGTGATTTTTCAGAAATGGATATTCAAATTCTTGAAGAGCAACTAGAGAATTACATAATGGACATGCGTTCAAATGATAAGTTCTCAAAATTGCATGGGATTTCTGATCTTGCACAAATGATGGTTGATACAAAAAAGGACAAGACTTATGCCTTAGTCTACTTGCTTCTAACTTTAGCACTTATTCTACCGGTTGCAACAGCAAGTGTAGAGAGAGTGTTTTCTGCAATGAATATTGTAAAGACTCGGTTGCGTAATCGAATGGGAGATGAATGGATGAATGGTTGCTTGACTGCTTATATTGAGAAGAAGATCTTTGATAGCATTGACGATGAAGCTATTATTCATCAATTTCAAAACATGAAGCCTCGTAGAATGCATTTGTAGTTCTCTTAGTCTCATTTGTTAAGAGCATTTTGTGTAAATGCATAAGTTAGTGGTTTTTTGTCATTCTATACCATTAATTAGAGAGATATGGGCATATATATGTACTGTTTTGAGATACACTGAACTCAAGTTAGATATAAGCATTTTTATTATTGAATCAATCTATTGTATTTGTTATATTTGATATATTGGCACATGCTCAGGTTTTCTTGTTCTTTTTTTTTTTTTCGGAGAGAAAAATTTCGCCCCACCTGAACAGATTTCCTGGCTCCGCCGCTGCATGTTAGTACTCTTACTCTGGGTTTATGGACCTATCCCTATATGGTATATAGTATGTATGTCATAGTTGTTGTATCCATGGCGTATCCCGTCCAGATTCTTTTTTGTTTTATTAGTATGTTACTATGTTATTTATTCAAAGGAAATGTCTTTACTTTCTGCATGGACGCACAATATCATGAGTCATCATAACACATCAACCCTAATGTGAGCAGGAGGAGTATGACCTGTTAGAAAATGGATTGGTAGCGTATACTACGCTACTACCCAACACTATACCTACTGGGGAAATATGCAGGGAATTAAAGTTAGAGTAAATATTCCTTAACTAGTCCCCTCTTTCTTTATTCTGATCTCTGTGGTGCAATTGTTAAATTTATAGAACAATTAAGATATTAAAAAAATATCATTTGATATAAATTTTGTGGCCTCTTTGTCCAAACGAATAATCACTCTAAGATAATGTCTAATTAAACACAAGGTAATCACACTCATTGCTCATTTGAACAAATCTTCACTAAAATTAATAAATTAAGACAGTTTTACCCTCACCCTTTGTCACATGCATAAAGAGAGACTTTGCCGGACTCCGATCACCGGTCACCGGACTCCGGAAGCCGGAACCTAGTCACTGAAATCTGAAATTCGATAGCCATAATCTAAATTCAATCACCATTGGAATCTTGCCGAACTTTTTTATGGTTGTCACCGGTATCTCGCCAGAAGTTTTATGGCTGGAAACTTTTATATATAATTTACTAACTCTCAGTAAACATATCACCCCCAGGAACACAAAATACTGACATTGAGTAACCCCTAACAATACTGACCCTCAGTATCCCAATATTGACCATAAAAAACCCATAATAAGTAGATTACTAACTGTTAATAAATATGTTACTGGCCATCTATAATCCGTAATAATAGATTACTAACTATCAGTAACCCGTAAAAATAGATTACTGATTTCCAGTAAACATATTACTGACCATCAATAATTTGTAATAATAGATTACTGAACTCCAGTAATCTTTAATAATAAATCAACAACTCCCAATAACGGCGTATAATTAATTATCAACACTGAGTAAACACGTTGTTAATTAATCTATTGACTCGATAGATATGTTTCTGAGAGAGATTTTAAGTAAATAATAGATTGATTAGTATAAACATCTTCAATAAAAAAGATAGATAGGTCAGTATTGATGATATTACATATATAATACCTTCCAATAAAAGTACATACCAATTCAAAAACGAGGCATCAGCTGCGACTTTTGGCACCAAATCCAAAACCAATGAATTTCATCATTAACAATATGAGATGAATTTCATCATTAACAATATAAGATCTGTTCATTTCGTACCTTTCGCTTAATAAGAAAATGGGTCAATTATACAAGATCAAATCTATAGGACTTAAGGAATGATGGAAGGGAATAAAATGAAAAAGAAAAGAGAGGGAGAATTAAGTGAATAAAAATGAAACAGAAAAGCCCAGATTCAAAATGAATGAAAACGTGACTGAATTGGTCCTGGTTACTCTTCGGAAGGGAGTAGCTAGAAAAAGGGAAGAGATTCTCAAACAAGGAAAATGATCCAATGACTTCAAAAGAATTGAACGAGGAGCCGTATGAGGTGAAAATCTCATGTACGGTCTGTAGAGTGGCAGTAAAGGTGACTTATCTGTCAACTTTTCCACTATCACTTCTAAAAAACCAAACTCTGGCTTACGTAAAGTTGCCAGAGTACGCTTAACCTCTGAATTTGAAATCACTGCTTATATACCTGGTATTGGCCATAATTTACAAGAGCATTCTGTAGTCTTAGTAAGAGGGGGGAGGGTAAATGATTTACCCGGTGTGAGATATCATATTGTTCGAGGAACCCTAGATGTTGTCGAAGTAAAAGATCGTCAACAAGGGCGTTCTAGTGCGTTGTAGATTATTATCCAAGACTTGTATCATTTGATGATACCATGTGAATAGCTAGAAACATGTAATTAGAAACATGTAAAGTGTATCACTAACCCAATAACGAAAGTTTCGTAAAGAAACTGGAGCAGGCTACCATGAGACAAAAGATCTTCTTTCTAAAGAGTCGATGAGAGAGAGAGACAGATGGCGGCGACTTCTTTGTCAAGGAGGCGCCGATGTCGTTGTCGAGGATGAGAGAGAGAGGTGTTGGCTTCGTCAAAGATTTATGAGCGGGGCATCGTTGCTGTCGATGCTCTTGGTGGTGATGTTTAATCTTTATCGAGGCCGAACTGTGGAGAGAGAGAGAGAGAGAGAGAGAGAGAGATTAGATCGGGAATTGAGATGGGGATGAAAGATGTGGCTAGTGTTAATTAAGCACAGTGGCGAAATTGTTTTTTTTTCTTTCTCAAGATTTATTGATTTGAGCGATAGACATTGGAATGAGTAATTTTTCCCCTAATTTTGTGCAAATGGTCATTTTCCCTAAGATATTTTGTTACACCACATTGGTGTTGCAACAGTATGGTTTGTCCCAATTCAATATGTTCGAGCTCCGAGTTCTAAATTCTAATACCCATTTCCCCAGTACTATTGATACAAATTGTTGCAACAGTAAGAACATATTCAACAGACTCTCTATTATAACTCTTTAACTATTTTGAATAGCATATATAGCTTTTTGGGAAAAATTGCAGTTATATCAAACTCTCTATTATAATTCTATGTTAACTTTTAGCTATCATGCTAGCCAAATTTGAAGAGCGTGATAGCTAAAAGCCTAAAAGTTATAACATTTAAATTTAATACATTCTTTATATATATGTAATTATATATAATTTATAAATATACTTAAATAAATTTTTAGTCATTTAATAAATATTTTAAATTCAAATCAAGCTAAAATAGAGAGAACATATATAAATATATTTCTAAAGTGGCTAGCCAAAATAATTATTTTAGTTATTTTAGTTAAAATTTAATTAAAATATGGCTAACTCTTAAAGGAAAATACTATTAATGTGCTTTCGATATTGACGATAGCGATATTGACGATAGTGAAATTAGGAAATTCGGAAATTAGTGAAGAAGAACCTTAGTATCGAGCCGTTTGGTCTTACAAAGAGTGGTCAGGTGGTGGTCAGAGTGGGTCGAGACGGAGAGCTCAATTCGTTCAAGTCTTATGACCCTGAAGACAAACAGTTCAGGGATTTTGGAAATCCGAGATATGACTACTACTTGATGGATTCTTTCGTGGAGAGTCTTGTCTTACTTGGCCAAACCAATGTTTGTTCTTGCTAAGGAGGGACTCAGAAGAATCAACAACACTGCTTCTATCAATGCGGCTTGCTCTGCTCTCTGTTTGGACAAAAATATGTATCAGCCAATTGATTTAACGAAGGGTCATCAGGTTGCGGGTCTGATTAGTGGTTCACCCTTCTTTGAAGTTCAGGGATATACCACTACTTCCCTGGGGTTCCTGGACAGCTTAATTTGTTTGGAACACTTAATCCTCACTAGGTGGGAATCTGAATCAACAACAAGAGGTTGGTTGCATTGTCTTTTCGTCGTTACTTCTGCATTTATTTACATGAATAGATTACCTTCATTAATCTGTTTTGTGTTTTGGCTGGGTTCAGTACTGTAAGAGAAACGAGGACAGTCTCATAGTTATGTATTAGTGTGGTTGCCGTCATGGATTTTTTTTAAAAAATTTGCCTTTATTGATCTTAATTGGTTTCTCTTTACTTGGTGTTTGCTCTCAAGAGTCCCTTGGTTTTGCTGTAGTGCCAGATACTTGCTCACATCCAACATGAACCCATCATTGTGAAATGTGCAGGCAAGGTTTCAGTACTTTGAATTAGGCATTTAAAGTAGGTACTTGAATGATAGATAAAGAAAAGATAAACCAATTTCTCATCTTTAGGGAGTGTAGGAGCATGATTGTGTTCATTACATAACTTCTATTCAATGGGTGTGAGGTCTGCATTGTTTGGTAAATGACATTGGTAGTGATGATAAGACTGCAGCTATGATTTTTTTTTTTTTTTTTTTACATTTTTTGATGGAGTTGGTATTATTGCAGCTATAATTTGGGGTCTGTGTTTACGTTTCAGAATTAACTGCATTTTGAAATTTTCGATACAAAAGAGAGATTTTGGTTCTTATCCTCTTATGGGATTCCATCTCTGGTGTAATTTCAGTTAGGTAGTTTAGGGGAATAGAGATTTACCTTCTTTGTCATATTTGGACATCCATGGACTTGTCCATACATGTGTTTGCGCCTATCTTGGAATGCTGACTTGATTTCTACTCTGCCTTTTGAGCTTTTGTGTCATAGTTTAAACTTTAAACAATCTGCTTTGGGGGAATGCCAGGCCAAGTGACCATTGACTCGACTGTTGATGTGCAAAGGGTTAACCTTACCTTAACATTCCCAAGAGTCTATGCAGCCCATTCAAGATAGAGGCCTCATCAAGTCTAAGCTTGTATCTATCAAGTTCCCGACGCTTTGCCAAAACAAGCGACCCATCTTATCTGGTTCGAAGCGAATAGCTTTAACCTGTCACTTCAGTGAGAGTTTTTACCTGCCCGTTTTGAAGGTCAATGCATCTGATTTTCTTCTCTCTGATCCTGGTGGATCTTGATTTGGTCTCCAGCATTGCAATTTCAGTGGGTAGACTGTCAGCTTCCAGACTTCTTCTGCCATGTTTCGAGGTTGGATGCTCATCTCGGTCTTAGATTCTCCAGCTTCCTACAATATAACTTTCTTAGTTGCAGAAAAGGAGCTGTTATTGTTTACTTGTTTTCACATATTTGAATACAATTTTGTTTAGTCGAGGTCCACGTCAGATCCCAGTTTCTCACAGAAAGAAGGGACTCTGGGGAAACTTGAAAACTCGTTAGCTGTGAGGCAAACAAAAAATGGTCATCTCCCTACTTTAGTTACCATGATGGTATATATATATATATATATATATATATATATATATATATATATATATAGGGGCGAGAACAACCAAACAGAAAAACACAACTAGGTAGTAGTTACCTTGATGGTACTTTGGTGATTGATAGTTGATGATATTTGGGTATGGTTTGACGATAGATCTATACTTTTTAGATAATAGACCGAATTGATTATCTTCATGCATACGGATACTAGATTCCCTATTATGAAAACTTTTAAAATCAGCACAAACCTACTGCAGCTTTCTCATTCGCTGCATTTTTTAATTATTCTGCGTATTTTATTGCTATTGAGATACTTTTCATTGCTTGTCTTATCAGGGAGGGTTGCTCTTATGACAGTGGCCTGTTTATGGTCCATGGAGTTTCCATACTCGAAGATCTGGTGATAACTTTATCAGATGGGATAGTAAGCATATATTTAGAGCTTATATCTGTTGATAGCAATTTCTCAGATGAAATGGATGGTGTGTCTTTTGCAATGTGTCCTTTGTCAACAAGAGCACTACAAAGATTACGTAATGAGGTACAATCTAACAATTCATTCATACAGCTTAGTAGCTTGATCATTGATTTTAATGTCTTTAAATTTTATTATTTTCCCACGTAATGCGCTCTCTGATTCTCTCCTCGCAACACGCAGACACACACACACACAAGAACAGTAGAACATTGTTTAACTGAACACCAATGAATTAGACTGCTAACATCACCACATCAACTCATCAAGTTCTTTGAGTTGTTCTTATTATCTTGTATCTCGTTGCTATGCGAATTGAATCGTCAAACATTTAAACTATAACATCTAATTTCTGGAACTTTATGCTAAATTTCATCTGGTTACATATGAGGAAGTTATGTTTTATTAGGCTTCCTATTGTATCTGGTTCTTGAGTTTAATTCATTTTTTGGACCAATGGAAAATAACAAAATTCAGAGTTTTTTTTTTTTTTTTTTTCACCCAGATGCTCTCTTTATGTCAGGTGGCTTTGTACCAATGGCTGTATCAAAATTTGGAAGCAGTTGCATCAATGTATGAGGATCGGTTCGACCTATGGACATTTGAGAGTCAACTCATCAAGAATGTAGACAATAGCTGGAATGAAAACTACAGTTGGTGGAAGAGACTTAACCATAAAAAATCTGACTCTGCGTCGTCAAAGTTAGACCCACAGACTGGTTAAGTTTTGATAAATGACTTTTCTATGCCTGTAAAGCGAACAAAAGAATTGAGGGCCCTCACAGACTGGTATGATCTTGCCATCATTTTAAATTTTCTCATTTTGCCATTTACAGTAGAACTTTAGTTTCATTTTCACCTGTTAATAGGGATGTGAATCAGATATATCAATGTATATTCTCTCTGCAAGAGAACTATTGAGCTGGCTAGCATTCATAGGGCTATAAATAGGTGGATACTGAGCAGATTCTTATTGGGGTGTCATGTGAATACATCAGTATGATACTTACTGGGATGCATTAGGGCAGAACCAAGAATACTTGAACCATCGTAGGGGATGGTATATGGGTTAAATGGATACAAAAGCTCTTAAGAAATGAGGATTCAGAAATTTGTTAGGTGAAGAAGTGTACTAAGGTTTATCTTGAATACAATTATAGCATAAAAGTGCACTTGAGTTGGTTTTTCTAGGTGCTTGAGAAAGGTCAATGACTTAATAAACTAGGTGATACTTAAATATTGCTCATGCGTTTTCAGAACATATGGCTTTGACTGCTTGAGGAACCACATTTTGTGCTTTCCTGTGAGTGTGGGCACTGTTTGTTTAGTCACAACCATTGACAGATGATCTAGCTTATATTCCCACCACACACCCGCCATATAGAGAATACTAAAGCAGACCTTATTGAACCATCGGTGGACTTTTGGGCCTGAGACATGCGTTTTCAGAAATAATTTGTTTTTACCATCTTCTGTCTTCTTCATTTGTGGTACTATCAATGCATTTCATCGATAAACCATTTCTCCTCTGAATTAGGAACAATGCAAATGTTGCTTTGTCAATATGTTTCTGCTTTGAGACATTTCCCAAAATAAAATATGATTCATGCTCCTTCACATTTATTTCTATTGCAGGAGGTACTACTTCAGTCTATTCCTCGAGTTATCTGAAATTAGTATGCCTTTGGTCATAGCCGTCATTGATAAAGTCAGCAAGGCTACGTCATTTTTTCTAGTCTGCTTGATTGGGAGGTCATAAGGACTCATTTGTACTAGAATTAGGCAGTCTCTATGATGGAAGTGATTGACGGGTATTTTTCCAATATCCTTTTTATAATTTTTCTTTGCTATGGCCACTTTGATTCTAAGATTGTAAATTTCATTTGCTATACTGAAGTTCTCTTATTTGGGGCATTGGACTCCACCCATTGAAGAACAATCTGAGAAATCATAATGAGAATTGAGTATTAAATTTGAACAGTTTTTTTTTCCTAATTGTGCAAACTATATGGGATACTAAAGAATAGGATATCGTACATTGATAAGTATTCATTGAAACAGGCATCTACTGATGCAATTCTGTTATAGTAACATTTCATATGTGTTTCAGTAACATACTTGTTTCTTGACCTTCAACCTTCTACCCTCGTTAAATAGATGAGTACAAATCTATCATAGTTTAGATAGAGATTGGAAATTAACAAGAAATACATCTACTCAAAGGTTTCCATATATGCCATATACTTGTGTGTGGTTTCTCCCTTAATGTTCATGAAGAAAATGGTGGTAACAATAACATGAGAAAATGACTGGCAGATAATGATAGTACTTTTCAGTAGATCACAAAAGAAAAGATCATTTCAGAATTCAGAAGATAATCGCTGTACCCTGGATCCGGATTCTCTCCTCATGAAAGAGGTGCTCATATCTCCTCATGAGATCTGGGCCGTCCAATTTTAATTCGATGGCCCAGATTGCTTTGCAGGGGTGTTGTGTGAATAGTAACAGATGATTGTGAGCCGTCAGATTAAAATTGGACGGCCCAGATTGTTTTATGAGGAGATATGAGGAGAGAGTTATGAGGAGATGATCCAATTTCCTGTACCCTACCATCTTTACACCGTATATCTTTTCTTGTTTAGTTATTGCCAGATTAGTAGAGTTACTATGCACACACTAAATGCATTTCAGGGTCTCCAAAACTGCCATACGGGAACTACATCATCACTCAGGCATTTGTTGGCTTCTTATTTTCTTTGAGTAGAATGAACTCTTGGCTTGACTTGTCGATCTCTAACACATTTGGTGTTTGCTGAGGCTCTCCATTTGAGTTCAAATACTAAGACCAGTAACACACTGTGGTGCTCTCACAGTTGAATCCAGGGGCGGCATAGTGTGCAGTAGGTAAATGTTTTCCCCCCTTTGCTGCTGGTGTGCTCATAAAAGGGTTTAGTTGGTGTTCATATTTATGTCTTGTGATGTACAAAATGTGGCAAAGGACCCAAGTCGGAAAGAGAGGCATGATTAAAGGACTGAGGAAACATGACTAACCAAAAACTAAGTGTAAATGTTTTGTCTATAGCAGTCAATTGCTCATTTCATTTAAATGCCTGTAACTGAAGTTGGACAGCAGATTTTGAAACTAAGTGAAGAATCTGGAGTATGTTCGACGTTCCAGTTTTCAAATATTGGAATCCTTGGATTGCCGTATTGGCTCACTTCCTCCTTGGAGAGAGTTTATGCAGTGTATGTTTTCAAAGAAAATGCTATTAGTTCTTTCTTTGTTATCAACTTCCCCCCTTTCTCTTTCTTCACTTGCTACTTTTGGTGACAGTTTAGTTGTCTGCATTCCCACTCCTGCCTTTTAATTTTGTTCTTTTGAATCTTTAATGATTTTGAGAAGCACAAGTAAAAAAAACATAGATGAAGAACTATAAGGGTGGATTGCAAGTGAAGAAACGCTAGTGCAAAAATCAGTTTCCTTATCTAATTATGTCACTTGTGCCTATTGTTACTGATAGGAGCACAATGTGCGTCGTTCTTAATATGTTTTTACCTCCATTTATCCAATGCTTAACCCTTATTATTGTAAGATAGAGTCATAATATAGTTTAGTGTTAATTTGGTAGAGTTTTGGAGAAAATGTGCTTAATTGTCAGAAAAATGACTAAGTAAAGAAATCTGAGCAAAAAGTGCAAAATATGTTGTTTTCGTGATATTGAGGCCTGTGCTAAACTGAACTATCCTTTTCCAAATTTGATGAAATTTGGTATGCATATAATTGGCAAGCTAAAGTGTATTGTGTCAAAATTTCAGATCAATCGGAGTTCAGGAAGTCACCCAAATGAAGGCTGCAACTTGGCAGTTTGAGCAAACCAATCCAGGGACTACCAGGATTTTCCTGGGACTGTGTCCTGACTTCCGGAATTTCTGTGGGATACATCGCTTGGAACCAGAGAACGTGCCATACGCCGTTGGAAAGCTCTACGAGTCTAGTTTCTCTGAGACTTGGAATCGCATCAATTGGAGCTCTGAGGAAAAAGTTATGCCAGTTTGAATGTACGAAGGTCAAGTCTGCCGAAAGAAGAAAACCTAAACCGAGTTCTACATGGATTTGGCTTACGAATGTGGACTGAATTCCATCCTTTGTGCAAGATTTTTGGTTGAATTAATTCATGGAAAACCTAAAGAGATATTGCTCAATTATTCAGCCATTATCTTGGGAATTTTCGGCAGAAAATAGAGGAAGAAAATCGCAACAAATCCTGATTAATTTCGGGAAAATTCCTGTGCACGTCTCTCAACTTCCACGGACTCTCCCGGACAGCTGACAATGAATCAGAATTCGAGCCTTATATGGATAGAAAGCTACGGGAGTCTAGTTTCCAACCCAACTGGAATCACCTCAATAGCTATTTTCTAGAGAGAGTTATGACGTAATCAATGCACGGAGGTCATTCTGCCGAATTCAGAAAATCAAGGAAACCTAAACCAATTCGGTTTTGGTTTGTGGCTGGCTTCTCTAGGTTACTTCCTCTATAAATACCAAGGCTTTTGCACAGAAAATAATGATCTCTCCCTCCACAAAATCCTTGCCGAATCCCTGCCAAATTATTTTCAGAAATTTTATACAAAGAGCAAAGCCGAATCCACCATTCCTCACATCAATTCGATCACCATCTCATCAATCCTTGCCGAATCTTAACCAAGGTTGTAATATGGATTGTTTTATTTTGGTTTTTGTTACTTTGTATTTAAACATAACTTTGTCTATGAAGTATGTTTTGGTTTTTGGTTTTTGGTTTTAATTTCGGTATTGATAATCATATATGGGATCTTCGGATCTTTGTTATAATTGTTTGGATATTTTATATGTGATTGCCGAATTATATATGTGATGTGATTAAATTTGTATTATGGGCAGTAGCTTTAGCATGTTTCTTGATTTCAATTAGGTTTATTTTCTTAATTCGTGGGGAACCGAAGGAGATGTTTAGATGCACTCGAAAGGCCATGAGTGTTATCTAGATGTTGAATTCATATTCCGATCTAATACATGTTGATTCACACGCGTTGTTGGTTTTGACATGTATTAATCTAAGGGTAAGAGTAATTATGGAAATTTACATGTCGATGTGAGATGGGTGACGCCATACTTGCTAACATGTTCCAATTCGACAATATGTGCTTATGTGCTATTTGTGTTTAATTTACATGCGTTGTGTTGTTAAACCGATTAGTACCATGTTTAGGATTGCGCGCGTTTCGGATTCTAAATACTTATGATGTCTTGATAATTAGGATAAGCTGCGTTGGCTTAATTAATCTTGAAATCGTTTTATGTTTGCTGCCCCTATTACTTGTTTTAATTTTGTTGCATGTATAATGAGATTTGTGTTTGGTGATGGTGTGAAAGGTGATGATCAATTGTATATAATAGATTAGGTTTTAAATTTCGTAAAAATCAGTAAATAATAGATAAAAATTTCGACAAACCCCTTTTATACAATGCTTTGTGTGATTGAAAACCCTTGATTTCCCCGGATAGAACGATCCCTACTTGTCAATACTACACTCGACAAAAGAAGGGTATTATTTGTATGAGATTGTTTTGCAGGTACAAATTGTGCACGCATGTGATCCCATCAGTTTTTGGCGCCGTTGCCGGGGAAATCCATCAGTTTTTGGCGCCGTTGCCGGGGAAATTATAAATTTTTGATTCATAAAGTGTTGTTTGTAATTATGTATATTGCAGATTATTTAATTTTGCTATAGTTTTTGGGATATGTATTAATAGGATTTTTCGGAAATGTAATAGTAAGTAGGTTTTCCGATTTTTATTTTTGGTTTTTGTTGATCTTAATTGCCGATTTTTGTGTGATATTATTGTGATGTTGATACACCTAGATAATTTCTAGGAAGTTGATAGTTTTTGTGTATGCTTGTAGTTTATTGTAGTTTCTAAAGTGTAACATGTAAGTGAAGCCTCTTTTGTTGATCATAACCATAACCCTTCATACGAGTGATGCCATGATTAGGTATGTTTTTGTGTAGATTGGGAAACGGGCCCTGCAATGTTGGAATTAGTCCATCGTTGGCCCCCCACGCATAAAGACGCTAACTTGGTATTATTTTTATGAGGTTGAGGGCGGTTTTAATCAACACTTGTAGACCGCTAGGACCCGAGTTTATTTTACTAAGTATAGGGCAAGTTATTTTCATTGATGGGTTTGAGGTTTGTAAAACTGGTTCTCAAGACCCACAGACTGATGTTCATTCTCTGTGAGTGAGTCGATAGGGGACTTGTCCTCCGTGGTTAAAAACTTTGAGACCTGCCTTATTCCTAAAGAGAGTTTACTCTCCGTGAATTTTAACGACACCGCCTTAAAAAAGTAAAGTATGCTCGACCTAGACAACCGCTTGTGCCGAAGCATCACCTCACTTTAGACGCTAGAAAATAACTTGAGCATATGTGAATCTATTTTTCTTCAAAAGATAAAATTCGTCTTTAATTTTCGAGGTATATCGGAATAAGCATGATACTACCTTGGGCTGTATCAGTCCATTGCACTGTTATCTCCTCTGCTCCACGTACCTTGAGAATTAGGGTTTTTGAATAAAATCAACTAGAAAGAAGCTAGGTTGTGACACCATGTGTTTTGTACATGTTGAAATCGGTGTTTGGAATTCCACACTTGTGAAATTTTCGATGCTTTGTGTGAATGACGATTTGTGTGAAGTTTTGAGAATTTTGTTTGTGTGTTTTGCCTTGTAAATTTCGTGTGCCATTGTATGATCTCTTGTAAATTTCGTGTGCCTTGTAAATTCTGTGAACAGTGATCGTAAATAGTAACGGTGAACAGTGAAATCGTAATAGTGTCGTGAACAGTAATTTTTTTTTTTTTTTTTTTTTTTTACTTATACATATTACTTCTAACTTATTTCTAACCTATACTCTAACTTATTCTAACTCATTCTTTCTAACCTATACATATTGATTCTCATGATTCTTGTAGAGTTTAATTGTTAGTTGCAGATCATAAGGAAGAGGTGAAGAATTACATTGTAAACAGTTGATTGGAGCTCTCATTGACTTGGGAAGGACGACAAGTGTTGCAAGAAACGAGTTCCACCACTCTCAACTTGTGTTCTTGATTTACAATTAAATTCTACTTAGCTAATTATTGTATATTTATACACTAACTTCTAACTTTAGCTAATTCACTAACTCACTACTAACTTATTCTTTGAATTCTCATCTCCACTCTTCTAAATTTCTTTATCTTGATGTGATGCAGTTGAAGAGTGGAGTAATCATGCATCGAGTTATGATAGCCATTGTAAGGAGACACGAATTTGGAGGTGTACACTCCAAAAGGCGTCGCCCACAACTTGATTAAGAAGTTAAGAGTCTAGGCTGAGTAGACTATAAACATTAAGCGCTGCATGGGAGGCAACCCATTTCAACCAAAATTGTGAAGGAGCCGTCTACGAGAGTTTGAATTTTCTAAATCCCTAAACTCTTTTTGGTTGAATTGTATAAATGTGGAACTTGTGAATTATCAAATGCTTGGAAATTACTACATAATTTTTGTGTACATTGAGGACAATGTAATTTTCTAAGTGTGGGGTAGGGATACATGTTTCACATGTTTGTTTTTTGTTTTAAGTTTTTTGTTTAGAGTCATAAAAGAAAAGAAAATAAAATAAAAAATCAGAAAAATCAGAAAAATTAAAAAATTTCGTTGCTTTTGTGTTTTAATTTTTGAGTCTTAGGTCCCCTAATAGTCTATGATGATTATATCTTTGAATACATAGATGATGGTTTTGCATAATCTTGAAAATAATTGTGAGTTTCATGGACTTTGTGATTGGTATGAACATTTGAGACTTGAACTTAATTGTGTAAGAAGCATGTATGTTGTGTTGATTTTGTTCCATAATAACCTTTGTGAGCTTTGATTGCCATATACTTTCCTTCTTGAGTGATACAAATGGGCAGATTTTTTTCAAAACTTCATTATTCTTTGATTATTCAATGACTATGTGCCATAGCTTTTAATGAACTCTAGAATGCTAGAACTCACTTTTGACGATTTTTGAGACTATTATTCATAACATGCCTTGATTTTGAATATGATTGAGATGATCTTGTTAGGATTACCACCAATGCCAAATAAAGCTTATGCCTAATTTGTGCCCGTCGTGGGACTCCTTAGTTTTAACCCCCTTGAGCCGACATTGAGCCATTTATTGCATCACCATGATACACTTTCCTTGAGCTTAGAACAGTTTATCCTAACCATTGTTGTCAAGACTTGGTAAAGTTTAATTGGAATTTGTTATTTGAAGTGATGATTTGAAGTAAGTGTGGGGTGATCCAATCCAAAAGCATGAAAAACCATGATTGCCGAAAATAAAAAGAAAATTCGGACAGAAAATAAAAGAAAAAAATTTGTGCCGAAAATAAAAAAAAATAAAAAGAAAAAGTTTCGGCAAATGAAAAGAAAAATAGAAATGCTTGGATTGAGATCTTGTGGTGAATTTGGAGTTTGTTTTACAAATGAAGGTCTATTATTATCATACTTGACCTTTGTTCATATTCACTATGTTATGGGGAAGAAAAGAATGAAGTTTGGGCCCAACAAATTTAAACTTGGCCCTTTTGAGTGAAGTCATAAGGAGTATTGAGCTTTGCTAAGTCTTGGTGACATTTTCTCACCACTATTCTAAATGCGAATTCCTTATGCCTAGCCCCACTATTTTCCCATGTAAGATCTCTCATGATTCGAATAATAGGTGAACTTTGTATGTGGAGATTTTTGTCAAGAGTGAGCATATGGCTTTGGTTCATTTGTGCACATAGTTGTTATATGAAGTTTTTCCTGAAAGATTGATTCACAAAGTGCTTCTATCTGATGAAATATGCAAGCTATTTGTTGCCTTACAATCTGTTCTGTTGCATATACTATGAGTGAATTGCCATATCATGAGTGAAAAGAAGAGAGTATGCCTAGTGAGGAGGATGGAATCAACATAACATGTCATTGCTTGTGATTTTCGTTTCTTACTTGTTCATGCTATGATACATGTCTATGACGCTCGGGATTTATGTGTTTACATTGAAATGCTTAACTTGAAAGCTATGTGTTTTAAAGATCCTGAGACAATCATTTAGGGACAGTAGTTGAGTCTTTTTGTTTTTGTTTTGCTAAGGGACTAGCAAAAGCTAAGTGTGGGGTAGTTGATAGGAGCACAATGTGCGTCGTTCTTAATATGTTTTTACCTCCATTTATCCAATGCTTAACCCTTATTATTGTAAGATAGAGTCATAATATAGTTTAGTGTTAATTTGGTAGAGTTTTGGAGAAAATGTGCTTAATTGTCAGAAAAATGACTAAGTAAAGAAATCTGAGCAAAAAGTGCAAAATATGTTGTTTTCGTGATATTGAGGCCTGTGCTAAACTGAACTATCCTTTTCCAAATTTGATGAAATTTGGTATGCATATAATTGGCAAGCTAAAGTGTATTGTGTCAAAATTTCAGATCAATCGGAGTTCAGGAAGTCACCCAAATGAAGGCTGCAACTTGGCAGTTTGAGCAAACCAATCCAGGGACTACCAGGATTTTCCTGGGACTGTGTCCTGACTTCCGGAATTTCTGTGGGATACATCGCTTGGAACCAGAGAACGTGCCATACGCCGTTGGAAAGCTCTACGAGTCTAGTTTCTCTGGGACTTGGAATCGCATCAATTGGAGCTCTGAGGAAAAAGTTATGCCAGTTTGAATGTACGAAGGTCAAGTCTGCCGAAAGAAGAAAACCTAAACCGAGTTCTACATGGATTTGGCTTACGAATGTGGACTGAATTCCATCCTTTGTGCAAGATTTTTGGTTGAATTAATTCATGGAAAACCTAAAGAGATATTGCTCAATTATTCAGCCATTATCTTGGGAATTTTCGGCAGAAAATAGAGGAAGAAAATCGCAACAAATCCTGATTAATTTCGGGAAAATTCCTGTGCACGTCTCTCAACTTCCACGGACTCTCCCGGACAGCTGACAATGAATCAGAATTCGAGCCTTATATGGATAGAAAGCTACGGGAGTCTAGTTTCCAACCCAACTGGAATCACCTCAATAGCTATTTTCTAGAGAGAGTTATGACGTAATCAATGCACGGAGGTCATTCTGCCGAATTCAGAAAATCAAGGAAACCTAAACCAATTCGGTTTTGGTTTGTGGCTGGCTTCTCTAGGTTACTTCCTCTATAAATACCAAGGCTTTTGCACAGAAAATAATGATCTCTCCCTCCACAAAATCCTTGCCGAATCCCTGCCAAATTATTTTCAGAAATTTTATACAAAGAGCAAAGCCGAATCCACCATTCCTCACATCAATTCGATCACCATCTCATCAATCCTTGCCGAATCTTAACCAAGGTTGTAATATGGATTGTTTTATTTTGGTTTTTGTTACTTTGTATTTAAACATAACTTTGTCTATGAAGTATGTTTTGGTTTTTGGTTTTTGGTTTTAATTTCGGTATTGATAATCATATATGGGATCTTCGGATCTTTGTTATAATTGTTTGGATATTTTATATGTGATTGCCGAATTATATATGTGATGTGATTAAATTTGTATTATGGGCAGTAGCTTTAGCATGTTTCTTGATTTCAATTAGGTTTATTTTCTTAATTCGTGGGGAACCGAAAGAGATGTTTAGATGCACTCGAAAGGCCATGAGTGTTATCTAGATGTTGAATTCATATTCCGATCTAATACATGTTGATTCACACGCGTTGTTGGTTTTGACATGTATTAATCTAAGGGTAAGAGTAATTATGGAAATTTACATGTCGATGTGAGATGGGTGACGCCATACTTGCTAACATGTTCCAATTCGACAATATGTGCTTATGTGCTATTTGTGTTTAATTTACATGCGTTGTGTTGTTAAACCGATTAGTACCATGTTTAGGATTGCGCGCGTTTCGGATTCTAAATACTTATGATGTCTTGATAATTAGGATATGCTGCGTTGGCCCTAATTAAATTGGAGCTTAATTAATCTTGAAATCGTTATATGTTTGCTGCCCCTATTACTTGTTTTAATTTTATTGCATGTGTAATGAGATTTGTGTTTGGTGATGGTGTGAAAGGTGATGATCAATTGTATATAATAGATTAGGTTTTAAATTTCGTAAAAATCAGTAAATAATAGATAAAAATTTCGACAAACCCCTTTTATACAATGCTTTGTGTGATTGAAAACCTTTGATTTCCCCGGATAGAACGATCCCTACTTGTCAATACTACACTCGACAAAAGAAGGGTATTATTTGTATGAGATTGTTTTGCAGGTACAAATTGTGCACGCATGTGATCCCATCAGTTACAACACTTTTTTTTTTTTTTTTTACATTTTTGGGGTCATTATGCAGTGGCGGACATAAAGAAGAGATTGATCATCAGGAATGTTTCAGTTTGTTACCAGGTATTTTTCTAACTTATTAATACTTTTTTTTTGGTCGAAACTTATTAATTCTTGAATACGTTTGGTTTGTGTATTCCTTCATATATATAGTTCACTATGCTATGTCACATTTTGCTTTTATTTTCTTCAATTTTCATGGGCTTGGATTTTATCACGTTGCAATACTATTTATATGGTCTCATATCTGAGCGCAAAAGCAATTTTTTCCATAATAGCAATTTTTTCCATAATTTCAATTTGATCGAACTCTGCCCAAAGTTCTTGACTTAGCTCCCTGTCTTATAATTGACTTCAAGTCAACAGCCTAAGACTCAAAGGAAAAGATTGATTTGCTAAGAATGTACATGAACAATGGTCTCCAGTCATTGATAATGATGTCCCTTGGAATTTACTTCTCAAGTACAATGTGCTATTAAGTGTTAACTACACTAAGGTTTGAGGAAGAGATATAGCTAGCCAAGTCTATTAATTAGCCTTTTTTGATCCTGTAGTTTTCTCGTCTGTGTAACAGGTAGAATTGGTATACAGTTAAATGTTGAAATCCCTGTGGATACTGAGCTTGTAGAACAGTTACAAGAGGGTTGTATATGGCGCCAGGCAAGGGGGGCTGCCACCGAAGTGCTAGGGATAGAGGATGCAGGAGGATCTTCAGAGAAGGTACTGGCAGAGCTTAATTATCTTGACTTTTTTCTATTCCGGGACTGAACTGGAGACTTGTTATGAAGATCATACCAAGTATTTCTTCTTTTTAGTGACTTATGATTTTAGCTGTTTGGTGTTTGCAGGTTGGTGCTGCCCAACAATGGTATGATGAACTGGATAATCTTGCCTTTTCACTATCGACACCTGAATCAGAGTTGAATGTTGAAGATGATTGTACAACTTCAGATACAGGATTTCAAGATGCGAAAGTTCACGTTGATTGTGCTGTCAATACAAGTCCTGGTACAAGTGAGGTGTGTGCTTACGCTGCATATTCAATTTTAATTTGCTTCTCCTTTCAATTTTTTATTGGTGGGTGGGGAGGGGTTTCAGTTTTAAGAGATCTGAAAATGTTCTAAATTCGAGGTTAAATCATATAGAACTTCTCCAATATTACATAAAGTACCTGGATATCCTTATGTGAACAGGCACTTGTCCAAGGTTATATCTATTATCCGAATGTTACCCCCCAAATTGCTTACGTACGAAATGATCACATATCATGAAGAGAAGTGTCTCACTATTACCATCGTAAAAATAGATAAGAGCACATGAATAACTTTAGTTGGAATTAGATTGTTTGCTGCGATCTTGAAATATTTGGAGCAAACAGCAAAGTATTGTGTAAAAACTCTGCAGCAGCTACACCCTTCCCTTGTTTAATTATAACTGTATTTGTGCAGGCATAATGGTGCCAATATTGGCATAACATCTTCATTGTTGCCGACATGCAGGTCATTGTTTATGCAGCATTGTATTTAAAACTTTGAAAGCAAGAGTTATTAGAGGATAATCAGGAGAAATATGCTGCAAGGATAGCAGATATTTTGAACTCGGAGAGAAGTGGAAAGATGGGAAGAGATTCGTTCATGCAATTCTTGTTAAAATCAGATAGAGATTTGAGAGACCTCATCTTCATGAAACCTCTCCATGTGAGGGTGACATTGGATTGCCTTGATCACCCAAAGGCAGCTAATGGAAACGACATTATCCTAACAGACTCCAACATTGAGGTCAATGTATTGCTTAGCTCATAATTTTCGATTCACAGGGCCATTAGTATTACTACATATTGTTCTTTTGCTCTTTACAATTTGATTATGTTGTAATGAGCATGGATTCCGTGATAGTGTAATTTTACTTCCAAATGATATCTTAAAATAGGATCCGGCTTCTCTGCTTGGATTTTTTGTGCTTGGATTTGCTTGGATCCTTACAACCATTGGATTGAGTAAAGATGACATAGGTTATAAGTTGATTGCATCATCTTTACTCAATCCAATGGATGTAAGGAATCCAAGCAAATCCAAGTACAAAAAATCCAAGTAGAGAAGCCAATTCCCTTAAAATATCATGAGTGACTGCTCAAGGGAATCAAGGCAGGCCGAGAATTAGAAAATCAAATTAAAGTTTAGATTTATAGTCATGCATTGCTAATAAATTTATCCCCAAAAACATTTTGACTTGGAGAGAGAGTTGAAGTTTAACGATTTCTATCTATTTATTATGGTCATTATGTTTTACAAGTAGAAGGTAAAAAAAGATGAGCAAATTTTACCAAAGTGCAATTAGGAAGAGAAAGCCATGAAACCATAACCCTAAGGCGACAGTGTAATCCGGGTAGGCCTTCAATATAGGGTTATGTCCTTTTAGTCACACTATGGATTTGAGTCTCTGGACTTTATTTAGTTCTTTTCCACTCTAGTTTATTTAGTCACTTTGTGGGGTAGTTTCGTCTCTTACTAGGAAACCCCTATTGAGCCGATTCTGTTCGTTCGTTCGTTCTCCACTTCTCCTCTCTCAGTCTCTGTTCAGGTCGACACCGGGTATGTTCTCTTATTTCTCTCTACTCTTCTTCTTCTCTGTTGATTGAGTTAAGATGGTTGTGATTTGTGAACGAATTGAGTCATGAGTTATGGCTTGGGTGTAATTGAACTGCGTTATGGAATTGGGTTGGGTGTAATTGAAGTTGGACGGCCCTTCTGGGGTATTGGAGGAAGCTATTGATAGTGTCTGGATTTTCAAGGTGCTGGTTTTTAACTTGTTCTTTGCTTTGTTTTATACAGTTTGAGACATAGAAAGTTGCTTTCTGGTATAGGTATTCTTTCGGTGTTGAGCATTTTCCGTTTACTTACTTGTACTTCATGACTGTAATGCGCCATTTCTCTGTGTGTTCATACATATTGGAGTTTAAGTAAAAATGCTCCTCTCTTACAAGAGGAATTGTGATACCGACTTATCAACTCTATCCAAATTAAGTTTTAGAAATGATTAAGGTAAGAGTATATGACTTGTGGTGTAGTACTCCTCTCCGCTTGCATTAGGTACGCTGAGAAGTTATATACCGTCAATTGCAAAAGCTTCATGTTCTTTCTTAGCAGTAGTAAACTTATATATCCAACTGAGATACTGAGGATAGCCAGTAGTTGGCCTTAAACCTACAATTCGTTGGCCTTATAATATAGCTGCATCCAAGTACTTGGTTCAAATCCCCTAATGTACGCAAGCCAAGCAAACAAGTCCCTTCTTCTTGGGAATAGTCCTTTGAAATATGTTATTGGGGTTTCTGCTCTCATTAGTTTCCCAGCCTAAAGAAAATGTGATGGTGTACATTATGCCAATTGGCTTTTAGAATTCTTAGTGCTAGGAGAGATTCGCATAGTCTTCGGCTAAGTTGGACATTATACAGATCCTGGCCAATTTGGCCATTTTTTTTTAATGTTAATCAGATCCTGTTCTATTTCAAGGCATTACTGCTAAGTTGCTAAGCATGTGTAAAAGTGTATTCAATTCTTAGTAAAGGGTATGAGTGACATGTATTTATTTTATTAGGCAGTGACATAAAGAAACCTAATCCCAAGCTGTAAGTCTTTTCTTTTTAGGGTTTTAGAAGGGTTTAATCGATTTACTTTGCAAACTTGTGGTTTATCCATGTTATTCTTAAATTGATCTAGTTTGCTCTACTGGGTCAAGTTTGTATGCATTTCTTCCTTCTGGGATTCTTTCTTTAATTGTTAATTTCTTATTGTTCATTTCGTTCTATAATCTTTAGTATTGAACTAGGGAGCATTTCCTTCTCTACTCTTTTGGTGATGTTGAAATAGCTTTTTGGATATTCATTATTTCTCAAGTTTCCTCTGATGTTGAGATTTCAGCACCCAGGACCATGATTCAGTGTTAAAGAGTTGAACCATGTCTTGGGTTTATAGAGCTCGGTAGTTGTCGCTGCTTAGTTTTTTGTGATTATTAGGGAATCGTCGACTTGTTTTTCTGCTTCATTTGGGAAACATGTTTAAATAAGCATTTTTATCTAAACCATATGGTGTGTTTGAAATTTTAGATAAATTCTGCAACTGCAGAATGCTAATGTGTTGATTTACAACTACACAAGATTCTAGCAAATCGTTAACACTGAAACTAATATATGTAGTAAGGAACAATGTTTAAATAGGAGAATGATATAAGTAGTTGGATTTGATTTTTATGCCATATGAACTTACAAATATTTTTTATAGTAAACAAGTTGTGCATTCAATTTGGCTTTTAGAGTATCTCACTAACGTACGAGATTGCTGATTTCAGATGGCATTGAGAGGTGTGTGGCAGCTCGAAAAACTGATTGTGAGCTATTCTGATTGGGGAGGAAGCAGTAGGGGAATCAGGTATGTTCATTAAATCATCATTAGCTGCAGACCCATCCATTGCAAAAGTATTTATGGAGAGTACAATTTTAATTGTCCGAACTTCCATCATCAGACATTTTACTCTTTTTACCGGCTCCTAGAGTGATGTGTCTAATCGATAACCCCTAGATTAGATGAAGAGTCTAGATTTAATGAAATTCAACTAAATTTACCGGCTCCTCACTTTAGAGGAGCTGGATCTGTTGTTGTTTTTTTTTTCTGGTACAATGACTGTTTCTTTTTATTATTGAACTACTAATTCAATTTGCTGCAAATAAAAAACAAAGAAGAGGATCTAACCAGACTCGCTCATGTCCATCAAAAATCAACTAATGTTTTTTTTTTTGTTAGATGCAATATGGTATCACAATTTTACTGTGCTATGATTTGTTTTGTCTTGAGCAGACCCAGTTTTTTTACTTAACTTTTGTTATTGTTGATAAGTTATACTATTGATGTAATTACACTCTTAAGGAACGAATGAATGATACTGGGATAGTGGGTTGGGAGTAATATCTTAGGTTGCATCACGGATTTTCTTTTGTTTTTGTGAAAGATCAGTTGGAGTTTAATAGCCGGTGTTAAATATCTATATCTATCTATGTTTAAAATCATAAGTGTAGCTTCTTTGTGTGTCGAAGTGTTTGTCATAATATGGATTGCAGTTTTTCCAATTCCGTTCACAAGACTATAACACAGTGAAAGAAAACAATCCATGCCTGGATTCCATGCAACCCTTTTATTTGAAAGTGCTACCCAACAAATTAGTGTATTACTCTACATTAGAAGTCTGTCCTGGTGCTCAAGAGGGGCATAGAAATATATGCCATTCTGTTTTGTTTATGGAGTATTATAACATTAATTTCTATCAGTAACCTTTTGAAGCTTAATTACCTATAACTCAACTCTTGTGGTGGTAGGTCATTTATGGAGTCGCACCTACCTGCCTTTAAGGAGAAGAATCCACAGCTAGAGGTTGTTATTGAACACATTCGTGGTCAGCATCCTCATTTGAAGGGCTTATACAGTAAGATCTGTTACACACCCACTCCCGTATCTGCATATGCATTAAACTTTTTCTGAGAGTTTCCTTTGTCAATGGACAGGTAACCAAAATGAAAAGGTGGTATGTGTGAAGAATATGGATCCAGAAGAAGTTCTTCAATGTGCGACCAGGCTAAGGAATTCACTTGGTAGAAAAGTGGTGAAACTGAGGACTAGACATGTAACCAAACATCCAAGCGTGCAAGGTACCTGGACGACAGACGTCAAATTTTGAAGAGTTCTTGCAAGCAAATTCTTTTGGTGTGTTTCAAAGCAGTTTGATTCAGCATGACAGAATTACAGCACGGGGTTACCATCTGAGAGTGTGGGTGTAACCTAGGGTTTTATATTAAAAGCTGTTGTTTGACATGGTAATGATGGTATTTGTTTTGATCAAATAATTTACCTGGTTCAAATTTTACTTACCGACTTGTACTTCTATCAAAGCACAGGTATAAGGCTCATGCTTCTTTTGGTCCATCACATTGTTCAAATTCTACTTTTGTTATTGATGTCGAATGTAGAATCTAGATCTAAGATCAAGTCCAGCCTTACAATTGGGATTCTGCTAGTGTTAACAGTCCAATTTACCTATGTTCTGTATTTTTGGTTTGCTGGGAGATAATTACAAACAAAATTGCCCTCTGAAATTCTGAAATATTCCAGTTTTCTGTTTATATTGCCTCATCTTGAAAGCTATATATACATATTAAACATTTTTCCTGAGCAAAGCTTTATGGTCACGATACTACCCTTGTGTATTGTGTACATTTGTTTTATAGTTGATCGGGGAGTTAAAGGAATGTTAGATGAGAAATAGTTAAAATAGATAATTGACGCTCCTTTAGCTCCTTAATTAGATTAAATGAGATTAAATAAGTGGGTTAGCTTCGTGTGACAACTTAAGTTGTTAGAAGTTGAAGACTTTTTCTGTGAAAATTGGTTGATCTTAGAATGAGCATTGTTGTAAAGGGTCGTCAAGTGCATAAAATCTTGAACTTAAATACAAAATTCACGAAATCATTTTGCCGCTTGAATCTAAGTGATAGCATTGAATGATACGATCCAAGTCGTACATAATCTGATAATCCCAAATAAAATAAAATAAAACCCGACCCCATGTGTGTTTAGAACATATTACATAAACATGAAGTCAGACGAATGATCATCGCAAATTTGGGATCATGGAGATAATAATAGCTACGGTTTATTTATATTATAAGCACCTCCATTTGTTTAAACCATGTTGGCTAATAAGAAAGAAAATCACTCATTACGAACATGGCCATGCATATTTACAATTTTTATTTTCATATTGTACATGCATTCAACCACTCAATTTAGACAAATACTTACAGACGAAATCAAGAACAATAAATGCAGTATAGATAAATGCTCCATATAAGGGCCTTTTGTTCATGGAAAATTCGTCTCAACGGTACCTCACGTTTTCAATCTTATAAAGGGTGGGTTTGGTGCAGCTGAGCTTTTAAGTAAAAGCTGACTTATACTTATAAGTATAAGGTGGGTGAGAGCAGCTTCTCCTTTTCTATTGAAAATGACCCTTACTTTTTCAAAAAGCTACTGACATGTTGTGTTACCAAACACAAAACTGACTTATACTTATAAGCAGAGGAGCTTATAAGCTCTCCCAAACGCACCCAAACATTGGTACCTCACGTTTATCAAACTTCACATCGGTACTTCACGTTTAGATCCCGACCTAATTTTGGTACTTTTCGCCGTCAGCTCCGTTACGAAGACAATAAAAATTCAAATATGTGAGGGTTTTTTGGGTATTTCCATTGGATTACAAAACTAAACCTTAACCTAAACCTAATCCCCCCCCCCCCCCTTTCACCCGTACTCTATTTCTTTGTTCTCTCTTTCACTCACTCTCACTCTCTTTCACTCACTCTAAAATTTCTCTGTCCATCTCTTTCACTCACTCACTCTCTCTTTCACTCACTCTTTCTAAAATTACAGAGATTCGATTCTTCAATTTGAAACAGAGAAAGTGCATATTTGATTCGAAGATATGAGCATAGCTTGGAGATACTTTCGTCTCTCTGGGGATCCACCAATATACTCGGGTAAAATCAATAGTTCCCTTTATCTAAACCTGATTTTTTTTGGGTGCTTGGTTCATGATGAGTGTTTTATTTTTTCTTGTTGGTGATGGGTGTTACTATTGGGGCTTGGTTGGTGACTTTTCTATTCCATCATTAATCAAAAACTACGATTTGATCTTATTGATACATCATAGGAATTTTTTTGGAATTTATCATTGAGTGAATACCTTGATTTAATATTTGTAAATGTTATTTTTAATTATTGCTTTGCAGATCCACATGTGTTCACTATGAAGATTCACCATGGAGGGAGATTTCATAGTAAGAGGGGCTTAAATAGGGTATATAGAGGAGGTGAAGTATGCTATATTGATGGAGTTGATCCGGATAAGGTATCATTGACAGGGATACATTACTGGGCTAATGATTTGGGGTACCAAGCACCCCCAATTCAGTTTTGGTATAGGATTCCAGGGAGTGAGGAGGGCAGTGGATATATGCCTATAACAAGTGATCCAGAGGCAATAAAGATGTGTGGTTATACCTCCCCTAACAACACGTTGTTGGACTTATATATTGTGTGTGACAGTCCAAGAAAGGTGTTTACTGAAGATGAACTTAGAGTGTATGAAGAAGGTCTAGATCATACAAGTTTCATGGGTTGGAGGATTGATGATTTTGAAGAAGGGCCAAATGAAGCTGGGGCAATTAGTGAGAATGAGGATGATGCTGAGCCAATTACGACTGAAGTTGAAATTGAAAGAGCTAAAATGAGAACTGCTGCCAAGGGCAAGCAGAAGGTGCAAGAAGACCACAATCAAGTGCCTAAGAAAAATGGGCCCGAGCAGAAAAACAAAAGAACTTGCAAGAAACCAAATAAGAGGTATACCACTAGGTCTGGAGGGGAGAGCTCAAAGCAAAAGCCAAAAAAGAAGCAAATAGAAGAAAATGCGTCTTCTGAAAGCACAACAGATTCAGATGACTCTGATTTTGATGGCATAGTAGATTCAGACTATGATCTAATTTCAGATGGGGATGATACGATGTTCCATGCGAATGTAGATGGGGACCCTAATCTTGTTAATGAGTTTGATGACATGGGGTTTGAGGGGGATATTTCTGAAGATGATGGATGTGGGTCCGATGGACTGGCTAGTCTAGATGGATCCTCAAGAAGATAGAGGAAAATTTCCTGTAAAGTGCAGGAAAAGATATAGTAAATGGAGGGAGTTCAATCCAAAGGAAGACATGGCAAAGCCTGAGTTTGTGTTAGGGATGGAGTTTCCGAACTCAAAAGTTTTTAAGCATGCTGTTAGGAAGCATGGTGTGCAGACCAAAAAACAGTTAAGGTTTCCTACTAACACATGGCACAGGGTAATAATTTTTTTTAGTTTATAATGTTTTTTTTTTCGATTAAGAACAATGTTGTTAGTCTATAATGTTTACATATATGGTGTTTCTATTAACTTTATTGTGTCATTTTATATTTGCATAGGTCTTGGCTAGGTGTGTTACCTCTAAGGGTTGCCCATGGAGGATATATGCATCTTCCACTAACCAGCAAAATCCAACCATCTACATTAGAACTTTGATGCAGGAGCACAAGTGTGCTGAGTTTGGGAAGAAAACTTATCATATGAATGCACCTTTCATTGCTGAAGAGTACCAAGATTTTTTCATGAGCGATCCTAATTGGTCTAGAGAAGGGATACAAAATGCAGTTAACAAAGACTTTGAAATGGATATAGATTATCAAATGGCTTACAGAGCTAGAGTTAGGGCATTGAAGATGGCACACGGCAGCTATGAAGATCAGTATAACCTACTTGAGAGTTATGCCCATGAGCTTAAGAAGAGGAATCCAGGAACCTCTGTATGGATTGAAACTAAGTTAGATGGAGAAGTTGCAATATTTAAAAGGATATACATTTGCATTGCTGCATTGAAGAAGGGATGGAGGGAAGGGTGCAGAGCCTATATAGGTTTAGATGGGTGTCATTTGAAGTCAGTGCACAAGGGGCAATTATTATCAGCTGTTGGGATTGACGGGAACAATGGATTTTACCCAATTGCATGGGCTATTGTGGAAGCAGAAACAAGGGAGACTTGGACTTGGTTTCTTCAGTTTCTTAAGTCAGATTTGGATATATATCACTCAGGTCATTACACATTCATGAGTGACAAGCAAAAGGGCCTTGAACAAGCTATTAAACAGTTGTTTCCAGATGCTGCACACAGACATTGTGTGAGACACCTTCACAATAACTTTAAAAGTGACGGCCACTCAGGTTTGAAATAATTTTTTGCTTGATTTTGTTTTCTTTATAAGATGAATAAGGTCTGATAGTATGTCATTCTAAAAAATCTGATAATGTGTCCTTCGATTGGTGGTAGGCTTGGAACTGAAGCAAAAGTTATGGGCTATTGCAAGGAGTTGTTCCATGAATCAGTTCAAGGATGCGTTGGAGGATATGAAGAAGAGCAGTATCACTGGATGGGATTGGTGCTTGGTTAGACCTGCAGTGCATTGGTCAAAGTCTCACTTTGATCCTAAGTTCAAGTGTGATATATTGTTAAACAATCACAGTGAGAGTTGGAACAAGAGCATCCTCCAAGCAAGGAAGAAGTCCATCTTAGGTTGTTTAGAAGATATAAGAATTGCTACAATGGTGAGGCTTGTGAATAGGAGGCAATCTGAGCATAATTGGAGGTGTAAGGTTGGGCCTAGGATTGAGAATCAGTTGAGAAAGAATGCAAAGTATAGCTGTGAATATAGAGTTGTCAGTTCTAGTCATATGATATTTGAGATTTAAGGTAGAGGTGTAGCATGTGCAAGTGGTGTGGTTGCTGCACACTCAGTATCATTGGCAGCCATGACCTGCACATGTAAGAGATGGGACATCTTTGGTTTACCCTGTGCCCATGCAATAACTGCCATATACTCAAAAGGCTGGTCTCCTGATGATTTTGCACACGAGTACTACAGCAAACAAACCTACATGAAGGCATATGAGCCGATTATGTATCCAATAGCTGGAGTCAATGAGTGGGACAAAATACATAGGCCAATAGCACCTCCTCTCTACAGAAAGCAACCAGGAAGGCCTAAAAACTATGATCGAATTAAAGAACCAGGTGAAGGTAAAATCTAACTTTGGTCATAGGTTGATTAAAATTTTGTTTCAGCTTTTCTTCCTTTGTTTATTATGCTAATCGTGCTTTGCATCTTCTGTTTATTTACCATTGATCTATTTATCTATCAACATTCGATGAATTCGTCCATATTTGCAAGTTTCATTACAAAATATAAAATTTGACCAATTTTATATAGTCTTTGCTTATGATCAATGACTCATGATTTTTTCTTGCTTTCACTTTACATTTAAGTTCAGGTCGGGTTCAAATTCGTAGAAATAGTTCTAGTACTGTCTAATTAAGTATGATGATATGCTGTAAAGAACCTTAGACATACATGTAACTAAACAAGATATTGATCTATGTATACACAATTAATTTTGTTGGGAATTTTGTTTCATATATTACCTGTTACCTGTTTCATTGTTTTTAGGTGAAGCAGCTCCACCTCCTGGAGCTGAAAAGTTACCTAAGGTGTATTACTCCCAAGTGCATTGTAAACTGTGTAATAAGCCAGGTCACAACAAGAGAACATGCTTAAGGAGACAACAAGTACTTCATTTTTTTTTTCTACTAAGTTTGTGGTTCAATGAATGATTTATGGAATTTTGAATGAGTTTGTGTATATTTGAATGGTGCAGCAACAACAAGGTGACAATGTCCAAGAAGCTCCTAATCTGCAACAAGAAGATCCTAATGTGCAACAACCGCCTCATAATGTTTAGCAAGGATCTCAAAATGTGCAACAAGCACCTCAACAATCTACTTGGCGGTTATGAGTAGATTGTTTAAAACTCTTTAATATTTTGTAATTCAGAAGCTTACCTTGCTAGACAATGGTTTTTGTGGTTTGATGGGATCCCATCTTTAATTTGTACAGTACTAAACGATGGTTTTTTAGGTTTAGTGAGATCTCATGTTTAGTTGCTTTCATGACAATGACTCTTTTGAATGTTGAATGACAGTAATTTAACATCTATGGAAATGCACGCTTTATTTAAGGTTTTGTCTTCTGTCATGTGTGAGTTGAGAACATGAGATTTTATAAGAAATCAGTACTAATTATGCCTCAGTCCTCAAACATCAGACACTAAATTGATATTAAGTTTTAGCACCAACAAAGAAGATGGCGGGAAACAATCATGAAGAATTGGCGCCAGTCACCTAATGGACAAAAATATCCTTGAAAGATTGCCAGCTGGCAATCTCTGTAACAGAGCTGACGGTGAAAAGTACCAAAATTAGGTCGGGATCTAAACGTGAGGTACCGATGTGAAGTTTGATAAACGTGAGGTACCAATGTTTATAAGATTGAAAACGTGAGGTTCCGTTGGGACGAATTTTCCTTTGTTCATTTATTTAGCCATTTATATAGAAATACAGTATTAACACTCAATAAAATGCCAATTGTTGAATCAACAATTGAAATTCGTCGAGGTTTCCAAATCCAATATAAAGATGAACAATTAGGAGTTGTAAATTTGAAGATGACTAGCAGAAATGAGTATTTGTTTGAGTAGTTATATGTCCGAAAAGTAGGAACAATTCCCCTAGAACCCTTAAACTTTCTAGTACCTCCTACGATTGAAAGCTCGCTAGGTCTTCCGGAAGTCGTGTCGAATGTTCCTTGTTTCTATAATGTGCTGCCATTATACTCGCCCCTTGGGAATATAGTAGAGGTGGTAACATATATGTACCTTCCGTCTTTTGATGTCGACACTGACAAACCTTGGCTTCGGCCTACTTTTCGCTAGTATGGACTTGGGTGCTCAACCAACGGGTTATCATTGACAATAATTGTTCCCCATGTGCCCGGGGCCCAAAGCTCTCCGGAAACACCTGCAACAGGTAACTCTGTAGCATTGGGACCAGACCGGATGATCATGATATAATACTTCAGCTCAAATTCCTTTTCTGACCCAAATTCTTCAGTAGGTGCAGCTTGAGCTAAAAGGATAAACATGGGTAGAACAAGAAGAAATACTTGACTGATAAGAGAGTGATGAGTCGTCATTTGGGATACCAAGAAGTAACTGAGGCTAGGAAGATTTTCAGGATAGAACTTGTATACTGAACTACTGTTTTGTGAAATTTTAAATGGGATATCGTTCTTATTTATAATATAATTAAGAGTGTTATGCACATGGTCCTATGAAAATATCCCCTCTACTTGTTGTTGACCTGCACTATGGCTTCCATTTTGTCAAGTTGTATTTGAATGGAATATTATTGTAGAATCTAGATCCACCATCAATTCTAGTCTTAGAACTGGGATTATGCTAATGATAACAGTCCAATTTACTTTTGTTCTTTAGTTGGTTTTTCTGGGAGGTGAATACAAACAAAACATCCCTTTTTAATGCGATTACACATTGAACATTAGTAGTATTGTCACCGTTAATCACCAAAGGGAAGCTTAATGGTGACAATACTACTTCACCAGTTCTTCTGATCAAAAGTTGATGGGGGAGTTCATGGAATGTTAATTCAAGTGAGAAATAGTTATGAATATAAGGGAGTATTTTACAGCCATGTTCTAGAACTCTGCAAGTGATGAATTGTGAATCATGGCTTCGTCTTCGGATTTGCTTTATTTATTTTTTGATTGAATTACTTTCGGGTAAAATTTAGGGGGGTGTATTCAATTAAGATTTTATAGGATTTTTTTTGGATTTCAAAAGTCCATAGGTATTCAATTCAGATTTTAAAAAGTCTTTACAAATCTGTTGGTATTCAATCCGGATTTAAAATTATCCATCAAATTCCTATGGTATTCAAAAGTTTGTAGACTTTTAAGGACTCTATTATCTCATCGATTTTGTAGGATTTTTTAGTGCTTATTATAAATACCAAACCCCTAAAGAAATCTTGCCAAACCACAAGAGATTTTGACGTATTCTATAAACGCAAGAGGAGAAGACGAACTGAGCTTGACAGACTTCTCCAAACTACTCCTATATTAACTCCTCCCTCATCCCCCAATACCATTCTCTTCATCCAATCATGTCTCACTTAATGGCTCTCTCTCAGGTAAAGCCAGTCCCGTTTCAGATTTGGGTTTCGATTGGTTGTGCTCTTTGATCATAAAGATTGAGACTTTGAATCATTCTGTGCTTACCCAGTTGACTTTTTAGATTGATTATGGTGATTATGATACTGGGTTGTCATTGATTTTGCTTGCAGGTTTCACTTGGTGCTACTGTTCCTGTTGGAAGTGATTTATCTCTCAGAAGATCTGTCTTCAAGGTCTGACTTTTCTCTGTTGTTGGGTTTTAATGATCTGATAGTGCTGTTTTTATGGTTTATACTTGCTATCAACTGTGTGAAGTTGGAATCTTGAGGATTGTCAATAATTCAATATGTCTGTGATTGTGAAGGTCTCAAAATTTTCTCTTGCCTAAGTTTTAATTGAGGATATAGTTTTTGGGTAATCGGCAGATTTGTAATGCTGCACACTGCTTCTTGGTTTCTCAGCTGGACACATGAAAGCTCTGTTATAGATTTTAGTGTACGCAGACTTCATTTGTCTTCAGCTGTATAGGTTATACAAAATCTGATGTTTTGTCTTATAATCTCAAGTGGTACTTTAGCATAACTTGTTTAGTTTCCTGAGTATAATGACTTGTAGCTATTGCTTTCGAATGTGATAGTAATGCTCTCTTGGTGCTTTTAGCTGTCACTTTCAAAATGATAAATTGAAATGCATTGAATGCTATTGGTACTAGAAAGATATTTTCTTTTTGTAAAACTTATAGATGACTTTTTTGTTGAAGTAGAAAGTAGTTTCTGAGCTTTTATCACAGCTTGCAGGCTGATGCTTATTTCAAACTAAGGTTTATAGTTCTTGTATGTAGGTAAATAAAGTTTACCTGATAATAGAATTCCGATTTAACATGCATTGTAGTGCTCAGCTATTGATTTCTCTTTGAAACTGCTTGTGAATTTATTGCAGGCACGAAGTGTGAACTTTAGCGATAAATCATGGGCACCTGTTTTGCCGTTGGACTTGAAAACAAAGAGTGGGAGTCTAAGAAACCAGCGGATAGTATGCATGTCGGTGCAACAAGCAAGTGCACCGAAAGTTGTTGTGTCTCCCTTAGAACTTGACAATGCTACAGAGCCCCCGTTGAATTTATACAAACCTAGAGAACCTTATACCGCAACCATTGTTTCTGTTGAGAGGATTGTGGGCCCAAAGGCTCCTGGAGAAACTTGCCATATTGTGATTGATCATGGTGGTAATGTTCCGAGGAGGGTTTGACAGCAATGTGTGCCGTTTGGGGTGAGGCAGAGGGAGGTTTCCCATGGGAAGGTTTCAACGTAGCTCAGATCTATGGGGCATGATGAAGTGGCTGATGAGACAGTGATGGAGATGAGGAGGAGGATGAGGGAGCAGAATGTGAAGGGTTTGGTGGTGGTGCACATCTTGGTTGATGTGCTTGTTAATTTGTGTGACAATGGTGTTGGATGGTTTTGGATGAGGATTATAGAGTTTGATTTCGAGCAGTGAAAAAGTTCAAACTTGGCTGCTAGATCGGTCAAGAATCAAAGATGCAAGTTTTTTGTTTAGGAACTCCTAGTTTTGGTGAACTGTCTTGTTGATGGGATTTAGTGGTTCAGCGACTGCAAAAAAGGTTCCAGATCCCACTTTGAAGAAGAATAAACTAGTGTTATGGCATGTGGAACTCTATAGAATAATGTTTGAGACTTCAGTGAGATTAGTATTTTACAAGTTGTGGGTCAAATTAGCTCTCTGTTCTTGTTCTTCATACTGAAAAGTCATCAACTTGTAAAATACTGGGGTTGTTGTTACTTCGAGTCTACAGATTAATAATGTGGAGTTCTAGAATTACAGAAGGTGGAGTTGAGATTCTAATTTGGATATTTTTAATATTTGAAGAATTGGGAAATTTGGGGTGTTGAAGTTACTATGGGTTCCTGTTGCAGGTGGAGGTTGAGTTTATGGTGGCTACAACGTCAGTAATATCTATGAGGGTGGAGCCTTTTTCTCATAATTTTGACTCATAATTTTATTTTTGTATATTGTTTGTGTGTTTGATAGTGTTAATTTATTTATTTAGTGTTGTGATAATAATCTATAGACTTTATAAGTCTACATAATCATAGACAAATAAATCCAATAGAATCTGCTCAACTCTATATAGAATTAAAACATTCTATGGAATTAACAAACTTCATGGATTATAAAAAGTCAGCCAGAATCTTTTAAAATCTGGATTGAATACACCTCCCTTAGGTCGTTACAAGTTAAGGACTTGTGTGAAAAAAAAATGGTTGATCGTGGAATGAGCATTGCTGTAAAGGGTTGTAATGGGAAGACTTTTCTGGAATCTGTCAAGCATCTGTATAATTATTTCCGGAAATCACAGTAATATTACGGTTTTTTTTTTCTTTTCAAAAGAGGGATGTGGATTCAGTAATTAACTAACTCTCTATCTGTCTATATATACTATTATTAAGATAACAAAACTTGTCAGCCAGAATTGAAAAATTTGACGGAAATAACTCTATAATATTAAAATACTTTGAAGATGAATTAGTCATTAGAGATAACATAATAATTAAATAAATAAATAATTGAAAATAAAATAGCAAAAAAATGGTTGTTATGTGAAAAGTCTTCCGATTACTCCTAACTTCTCTCCACACACCCTCCACACATGTAGGGTGTGGGTTATGCTAGTTTGTATTAATAGAATTGATATGATGCTGAGGATCACATAATGATGTGACGCTGAAGGGGTCATAAAACTTTTACCCCGGGTCATATTAGCAGCACTACAATCATCCAGAGCAAATTATGTACATATTTTGTAAAAAAAAAAAAAAGAGACAGTTTTTCTCGATTACATGCGTTTATAACTTAAAAAAAAAAATATCAATGACGGTATCCTCAAAGGTTTCTGGACCCAAAGACTAATCCGCGTCTGTGTTATCTTGTTAGAACGCTTCCTCACCACTAAAATTAAATTGAGATTTAACTCCAATTAGCGTCGACGGGATTCGAATATAGGTATGCATGGGAGATTCCCACACCAATGCTTTTATTATTATTATTATTATTATTATTCCTTCGAGAAGCGAATTAAGGGCTATCTCCTCGCCCTTAGTCGAATATTTATTGATAACAAGAAAGAATATTTTTGACAGTAGCCACAGAGAGGCTACCCAGTCCCCCAAACCCGCTGCCAAGACTCTTGGGCCCTGTCCAAGGCCCGGGGGCAGATCATGAACACCCGGACCCGCGGCCCAGCAGTCTATCTTATGGCCAGGGGCCCGGGAACCGGAGGCGCCAGCCCTCCAAACAAGTGACCAGAGCAGCCCCATAATATGTACAGAAGGGGGCCATTCCCACATCGAAGGGTGAGGCCAGTCCTCACACCCGACGGTCTATATAAGCGCCCCAACCACCCTCATTAATAGGTAATCAATACTTAAACTACTCATTCCCGCTTAAGTTATTGTTTATCCCAACTATACTGACTTAGGCATCGGAGTAGAGAAGACCGGCCCGCCCGCCCAGTACTCTCTTAGTTAGCAGAACTTGCAAGAGGGTAACACACCAAGATCCACCAGTTTCTGTGAGTCTACAGATTCAGACAGAAACAATTGGCGCCGTCTGTGGGAAGATTTATGAAAAGTTGTGTTGCTCTGCCAGCGGGTAGAAGATCGATTTCAAAAAAAAAAAACCAAACAAGTAGAGGGCCATACCTCGAGTATGGCCGGAAGTTCAGAAGTAGGAGGACGAGAAAGAAGCCCGGAAGCGGATGAGCGGGTCCTGGAACAGGTGCTTATCACAACCCCGGTTACGACACGGGAGCAGCTTGCCGGTGGTGATAGTCAGACCGCTGCCACCAACCCAGGGCCGAGTGGTATGACCAAGGCATACCACAGAGATGCGCATGGGAAAGGCCCAGCACAACCCAGCAATCCTCGGCCCTGGAACCCTTACTTACATCCCTCGGTGACCCAACCGACGGGGAGGATAGTCTACCCAGCGGCAGCAGCCAGGACGTCGCTTTCAGCCCCGACCAGTATGATATGGTAGGGGAAGAAAAATTCGTACAACAAAATTCATTCAATTAATCATCAAGAGTTGTGTACAACAAAAGAGGAGAAAGAAAAATTCTAAGCTAAGTCTAAGCTAAGGAGCTATGGCCTGCTCCCCTTCCACCGGCACAACCGCCGCCTCCTCCCCAGCAACTCCGGCCTGTTGAGGGCCCTCCTCCCCTCCCGGCTGAACCTCCTCCCCTTCCGGCTGCTCATCCTCAGCATTTGCGAGGTCTCCAAATACCCCATCTCCTTTCACTCCTCGAAGGCATCTGTAATCCCCGCTTCCCTCGCCCGCTCCAGGAGGGCAAGAAATTCATCACTCTCCTGATATTTCTTGACCTCCCGCTGGAACAACTCAGGGTTATCCTTACCGGTCGCCCCGCCGGCAGAGGCAGCGGCCACCGCAGCTTCCTGCTGAAGCTCCTCCACCTCGGTCTCCAGTTCGGCCTTCTCCTCCTCCAGCTTCTCCGTCTCCTGTTCAAGGCCACGAACTTGGCCCTCAAGCTTGGCCACCTGCTTCCTGGCCCTCTCCTCCAGCTTGGCCTTCTCCCGCTGGAGCTTGGCTCTCTCAGCCTCCAGGAGGTCCCAGACGCTGGTCAGCGCCGCCACCTGCTTCTTCAGCTCAGGCACTTCTTCAGTTGCATTCGGCTGATACAGGTTATACAGTAACTGTAGAACGATAGGCACCGGTCAGAAAGCAACAAAGTACAACAATGAATGAATAAAGCAAGGGCAAGCTATTCTTACCCGAAGGGCCATCTCCTTATTTTTCTGCCGGTTCTCTTCCGGCCGGGCTCCAGGAACCGTAGTCTTGTCCAGCCCCAGGCCAGTCACATCCTTGAGCAGGGTCCAGATGAACGGATCATAAGGGCTTCCACGCTCCTGCAACAGCTCCATGTCAGAACTCTTCCCTGGAGTGGAAGAGCTAGGGGTCGCAGCGGCCTCACCCTGGGCGGTAGTGGTGTCACCGCTGGACAACTTTAGCCGTTTGGTCAAATTCTCCCCGACCGACTAGCCGGTGAAAGTAACAAGGGAGGAGGCCGGGGTATCCCAGACCCTCTTCTTCTTCTCGCCCAGATCAATTGGTAAAGAAGAAGATCGTGCGGCAGACAGGGAGGACCTGCTGACAACCGGGACAGGCCCCAGTCGCTAAGGGATCCTACCGGCACCACCCGAAGGCTTGGCTGGCCCGCCAACGGCCTTTCCCTTTCTCGGCGCTGCCAAACGTCCCACAACGGGAGTCTTTACGCGTCTCAGCGCGTAGTTCTCATGCGCAACATCCATGGCCACCGGCTCCTCATGGATAGTTAGCTCATCGGTTTCTCGGTTAACCGTGGCCCGCGCCGCGGCGTCTCCTTTCTCCTTCAGCTTGGAGGCGATATTGTGGTTATCCATTGACAAAGTTTCGGTGGGTTTGATGACCGCCCGAGAAGATGCACCTGCAGAACACCAAACAAAGGGTTAGACAAAATATAAACTCGGTCAGCGGGAACAAGCCACAACTAATCCCCACTACCCACCGAGATCCCCCCCAGACGGCAGTGTTCCAACACCTCCCGCCAGATGAAATTGTAGGAACTCCGCTCCAAGTCGGACCAGCACCCAAACACCCGGACGATCCTGTTGTAACGGTTCGGCACGCGCAGTAGAAATATTGTCCGCTTTGGGAATCACCCCGCACGGTTTTGCTTCGGGAGCTGCCTGCCTGCTAGCTTCCCAGTAGGTCACCCATCCTGGGATTGCTACGATGCGAGCAAGCTTAACTTCGGAGTTCTCATCCCCTCCAAAGCCATTGAGCCCCCAAAACGCGTCTCTACATATTGTGCTAACCCTGCACATATAAGCATCGCATCTACTCTCCCTCGGGCGATGTGGGATTTGTGACCTATATACCTACCTGCTAGCTTCCCTAGCCAGGTCAAGTCAGGTCCACACAATCCACCCTAAGGCCGGGTCATCTCAATCCACCCCCCTTAGGGTCCGACGTCCGCGTCGGCACACTTCCAGCCGAGGACAGGCTCTGATACCATTTGTAACGGTCCGGCACGCGCAGTAGAGATATTGTCCGCTTTGGGAATTACCCCGCACGGTTTTGCTTCGGGAGCTGCCTGCCTGCTAGCTTCCAAGTAGGTCACCCATCCTGGGATTTCTACAAGGCGAGCAAGCTTAACTTCGGAGTTCTCATCCGCTCCGAAGTCATTGAGCCTCCAAAACGCGTCTCTACATATTGTGCTAACCCTGCACATATAAGCATCGCATCCACTCTCCCTCGGGCGATGTGAGATTTGTGACCTACCTACCTACCTGCTAGCTTCCCTAGCCAGGTCAAGTCAGGTCGACACAATCCACCCTAAGGCCGGGTCATCTCACCTGTACTGCTCCAGGTCTGACAAGACATACGACTGCTCGCCGATCGGCTGAAATGCTCCGGGAACGCGGTGGGCCCTGATCCTCTTTTGCCACTTCCCACTCGCCATCATCACCTTCTTCCTCCTGTCCTTGGCAAGCCAGGAAGGTAGGTTCGTGATAATCGGCTTATAATCCCAGGCGGCTAAAGTAATGCAGCCCCGGGATTTACTCTTCTTCGAGTATGTCAACCTGTATAGAGCCCAGAACTCGTTAACCGTTGGGATGCTCATATTACAAAACCCATACAGGCAGCCCATGCTCAGTAGTTGCCTCCACCGATTTCCGGGAAGCTGTGCCGGAGATATGTTCAGGGCACTGAGCATATACTGCACAAAGTCAGGCAGCGGGAGGGAAAACCCATGACGGAACTGGTCTTCATGAATGGCAACCTAGCCCTCCTTCGGATTGCACGCCGACTCCGCGGCCTTTAGCCGTCGCAGCTCTACCTCAGCGGGAATATTCCACCTTTCCCGGAAGGGAGCAATCTCTGCGGCACTCAAAATACCCTCCACTGGTTTCCGGGAAGCTGTGCCGGAGATGAATCAACTCTGAATCATCTGGGGGACGCCTCAGACTCACCGTTAATGTTGGAGAACAAGAAAATCTCACTAAACTTCTTATGCATGCACAATCTTATGGAAAGGAATTCCACGTATATCGATGATGCATTCGCCTACGCCGTTGCTCAAGAAATCATTGCCGACGACGAAATGGAACCCCGAACTATTGTTGAATGTCAACAAAGGGTGGATTGGCAGAAGTGGGAAGAAGCAATCCAGGCTGAACTAGACTCTCTAAAGAAAATGCAAATATTCAGACCGGTTGTGCCTACACCGCCGGACGTGAAGTCTGTTGGACATAAATGAGTCTTTGTCAGATTGTGCAATGAGAATGGTGAAGTCCAGCGATATAAAGCTCGACTCGTGGCGCAAGATTTTTCTCAACACCCTGGAATTGATTATGAGGAGACATATTCTCCGGTCATGGATATTATTACCTTCCGATACTTAATCAGCTTGGTAGTCTCAGAGAGACTCAATATGCAGCTTATGGATGTTGTAACAGCGTATCTTTATGGGGATCTAGATACAGAGATGTACATGAAAGTACCAGAAGGACTTTTGTTACCCAAGTCAAGTGAGCAAAAACCACGAAGTTCATTTGCTATCAGGTTAAGACGTTCTCTATATGGACTCCGACAATCTGGTAGGATGTGGTACACACGGTTGAGTGATTACTTGGTTGGGAAATGATACAAGAATGATGAGTTGTGCCCATGTGTGTTCATAAAGAGAACAAGTTCAGGATTTGCTATAGTCGCCGTCTATGTTGACGATGTGAACATCATTGGAACTCTAGATAAGATCAATGAGACCGCGACCTTTTTGAAATCCGAATTCGAGATGAAAGATCTGGGAAGGACTCGGTTTTGCCTAGGCTTATAACTAGAGCACTGAAGTGGTGGAATCTTTGTACACCAATCTGCATATGTCCGAAAGATTCTCAGGCGATTTAACATGGACAAAGTTATGCATCATACATGCACTCCCATGGTCGTTAGAAGTCTGGATATCAACAAAGATCCCTTTCGTCCGAAAGAAGATGCCGAAGAGGTCTTGAGAGCTGAATATTCGTATCTCAGTGCAATTGGAGCTTTGTTATACCTAGCTCAGTGTACTAGACCAGACATTGCTTTCTCAGTGAATTTGTTAGCTAGATTTAGCTCAACGCCAACACAACGTCATTGGGTTGGAATTAAGAATATCTTTTGATACCTAAAAGGAACCAATGACATGAGCTTGTACTATAGATACACTCATCAGGATTCGGCACCAAGTCGATCCCTTGCATCCAGTGATGCCGGCAACGGTTCGGATCGCTGTCGCACAACCGGCTCCTGTCCAGCTGCCCGCTGCACCACCGCCGTTCCTAGCCTCGGCTCGGCTGCATGCTGTGACGCCGTCGCTTCCGCCACCGTACCCGAACCCGAGGATGCCAAGGCGTGGTCTCGGTACGGCTTCGGCACTACCCCCTCCTACTCAGATACACCAAATGATGTGATGGTAGGATTCGCTGATGCTGGATATTTGTCAGATCCACACAAAGGATGTTCCCAAACCGGTTATGTTTTTACCATTGGAAATATAGCGATATCTTGGAGATCAACCAAGCAAACCCTTGTTGTTACCTCCTTGAACCATGCTGAGATTATTGCACTACATGAAGCAGTCAAAGAGTGTGTTTAGCTTCGCTCAGTTATATCTCACATTCGAGAGTCTAGTGGACTTGAGTCTACCACGATTAGACCAACTTGCATATTTGAAGATAATACAGCATGCATTGAGTAGATGAAGTTGGGATACATCAAGAGTGACAACACTAAACATATTTCGCCTAAGTTCTTCTACAATCAGCAGCAGCAAGAGACTTTGAATATCCAAGTGAAGCAAGTCAGTTCAGAAGATAATGCAACTGATTTGTTCACCAAGTCTCTACCCAAATATACATTTGTGAAGCATGTAAAGCGCATTGGTATGTGTCGCTTATCCAAACTCAAAGACTGATTGACCATTAGGGGGAGTTCTCGTCTAGACTTCAAGGGAGTCTAAGTATGCATGTCTCACATACTTATAGTTGGTGCGTCATGATAATGGGAAAAATTGGATTCAATTGTCAATTGTTCCTATAAGAAATAGCATTGACTACGGATCCGAGCCATAGCATATGGTTTCAGAAAACCGTACGATTTTCCCGATTTAAATTCTAAATTAAATAAAGTACGTAGGTTTTCCATGAAGAAGATTTGGCTCAGCATGTTCTATTCTTATGGGTAGGAGAAGAGCCCGACTCAGTAGTCTTAAAAAAAAATATAGAGAAATCAGAACCTAGTCAAAATGATATGGATCAACTCCTTCTTCTTGCGTCAAAGATCTTATCATTTCTGAAGAAACAAGAGTTACATCTCTTTTACATTTTCATTCAAGAGTTCTTATGTGTTTCCACGCCCTTTCGAAACCCCGGAAAGTGTACAAATTCCTTTTATTAGGAACACATACAAGATTTGTCACTACAAAAAGGATAATGGTAACCCGACCATTAACTACTTCATTTATGATTTATGAATTTCATAGTAATAGAAATACATGTCCTACCGAGACAGAATTTGGAACTTGCTATCCCCTTGTCTAGCAGGCAAAGATTTACCTCCGTGGAAAGGATAATTCATTCAAATCAACATGAGAGTCCAACTACATTGTATTGCCATAATTCGTGTTGTATATTTGAAAGAGGTTGACCCCCTTGCTTCTCTCATTTTACGATCCTCTTCCCGCTGAGCCCCCTTTTATCCTCGGTCTATAGAGACAAAATGTAAGACTGGTGCCAACAGTTCATCACAGAAGAAAGGATTCACTGAGCCGAGATCACTAACTAATACTAAATTAATACTAATGAAAATGCTAATATAATAGAAAAGAACTGTCTTTTTTGTATACTTTCCCCGAATCTGTTGCTGCCGCAAGCTTTACGTAATTGATCGGATCATATAGATATCCCTTCAACACAATTGGGTCATTGAAAGAATCTCGGAGACCCACCAAAGCACGAAAGTCAGGATCTTTCAAAAAATGGATTCTTATTCGAATAATGCATAACCGCATGGATAAGCTCACACTAACCCGTCAATTGAGATACAATTAGGGATTTTCCTTGGGAGGTATCGGGATGGAATTGGAATGTAATAATATCGATTTATATAGATACATTTGTATGGGTACAGAAAAAAAAAATCTTTATTGATTCAAACATGTACCTATAGGATAAGGATTGAGAAAGAGGAAAAACCAAAGATTTCACGCAGTATTTTTTATTGAAAAATCAATCTGATTTATTTCGTACCTTTCGCTAAATGAGAAAATGGGTCAAATTATACAGAATAAAATCTAAGGGACATTAGGAATGATGGAAGGGAATAAAATAAAAAAAAGAAAAGATAGGGAAAAATAAGTAAATAAAATTGAAATAGAAGAGCCCAAATTCAAAATGAATGAAAATGTGACTGAATTGGTCCTGGTTACTCTTCGGAAGGGAGTGGAAGAAGGGAAGAGATTCTCGAACAAGGAAAATGATCCAATGACTTCAAAAGAATTGAACGAGGAGCCATATGAGTTGAAAATCTCATGTACGGTTCTGTGGAGTGGCAGTAAGGGTGACTTATCTGTCAACTCTTCCACTATCACCCCTAAAAAACCAAACTCTGCCTTACGTAAAGCTACCAGAGTTCTCTTAACCTCTGGATTTGAAATCACTGCTTATATATATACTTGGTATTGGCCATAATTTACAAGAGCATTATGTAGTCTTAGTAAAGAGGGTGGGGGGGGGGGGGGGGGGGGGGGGGCGCGGGCGGTTATGGATTTACCTGGTGTGAGATATCACATTGTTCGAGGAACTCTAGATGCTGTCAGAGTAAAGGATCGTCAACAAGGGCGTTCTAGTGCGTTGTAGATTATTATCCAAGACTTGTATCATTTGATGATGCCATGTGAATCGCTAGAAACATGCAAAGTGTATGGCTAACCCAATAACAAAAGTTTCGTATGGGAACCGGAGCAGGCTACCATGAGACAAAAGACCTTCTTTCTAAAGAGTCGATGAGAGAGAGAGACAGAGGGCGCCGTCGTCTTCGTCGAGGCTTGGCGGCAGAGTCGAGGATGAGAGAGAGAGAGCTGTTGGCCTCATCAAGGATTTAAGAGCGAAGGCGTCGTTGTCGTCGAAGCTTGGTGGTGATGTCAATCTTTATCGAGGCCGAACTGTGGAGAGGGAGGGAGGGAGAGAGAGAAAGACGCCTTCGAAGCTTGGTGGTGATGTCAATCTTTATCGAGGCCGGACTGTGGGGGGGGGGGGGGGGGGGGGAGAGAGAGAGAGAGAGAGAGAGAGAGAGAGAGAGAGAGAGAGATATGGCTGGTGTTAATTAAGCACAGGGGTGAAACTGTTTTGTTCTCAAGATTCATATATTTGGGTGATAAACATTGGAATGAGTAATTTTTCCCCTAATTTTGTGCAAATGGTCATTTTTCCTAAGATATTTTGTTACACTAAATTGGTGTTGTGACAGTATGGTTTGTCCCAATTCAATATGTTCGAGCTCCGAGTTCTAAATTCTAATACCCATTTCCCCAGTACTATTTATTCAAATTGTTGCAACAGTAAGAACATATTCAGCAGACTCTCTATTATAACTCATTAACTATTTCAGATAGCATATTTAGCTTTTTGCGAGGGAGCTTCTATTCATACCTCACTACCAGTTTTGACAGAATAGCCGACGAAAAAATTTTCATCGGCTATTCCTTCTACCGACGAAAATTTCGTCGGCTATAAGTCGTCGGTAAAAGCCTGTCGGTAATACTAATGGCCGACGAAAATAACGAAATCGTCGGCCATTCCAAAATTATCACCGACGAAAATGAATTTTCGTCGGCCAAACTTGGCAAAATATCCGACGAAATTCGTCGGATATTTTCGAGTATGGCCGACGATTTTGGCAACTATAGCCGACGAAGAAAATCAATTTCGTCGGCTATTTGTCAGAATATATTAATATTTTAAGAGGCATAGCCGACGAAATAATGTGATTTTCGTCGGTAATAAAAGTTATAGCCGACGAAATTTCGTCGGCTATTCTTAAATTTTGGGGAAAAAAATAAATTATGCTTTGAAGGAGGAGGCCGGAGGAGGAGGAGGAGGAGGAGGAGGAGGAGGAGGAGGAGAGCGGAGGAGGAGGGGAAGGATTTACCTGGTGTGAGATATCACATTGTTCGAGGAACTCTAGATGCTGTCGGAGTAAAGGATCGTCAACAAGGGCGTTCTAGTGCGTTGTAGATTATTATCCAAGACTTGTATCATTTGATGATGCCATGTGAATCGCTAGAAACATGCAAAGTGTATGGCTAACCCAATAACAAAAGTTTCGTAAGGGAACCGGAGCAGGCTACCATGAGACAAAAGACCTTCTTTCTAAAGAGTCGATGAGAGAGAGAGACAGAGGGCGCCGTCGTCTTCGTCGAGGCTTGGCAGCAGAGTCGAGGATGAGAGAGAGAGGTGTTGGCCTCATCAAGGATTTATGAGCGAAGGCGTCGTTGTCGTCGAAGCTTGGTGGTGATGTCAATCTTTATCGAGGTCGGACTGTGGAGAGGGAGGGAGGGAGGGAGAGAATGACGCCTTCGAAGCTTGGTGGTGATGTCAATCTTTATCGAGGCCGAACTGTGGAGAGGGAGGGAGGGAGAGAGAGAGAAAGACGCCTTCGAAGCTTGGTGGTGATGTCAATCTTTATCGAGGCCGGACTGTGGGGGGAGACAGAGAGAGAGAGAGAGATGTGGCTGGCGTTAATTAAGTACAGGGGTGAAACTGTTTTGTTCTCAAGATTCATATATTTGGGTGATAAACATTGGAATGAGTAATTTTTCCCCTAATTTTGTGCAAATGGTCATTTTTCCTAAGATATTTTGTTACACTAAATTGGTGTTGTGACAGTATGGTTTGTCCCAATTCAATATGTCCGAGCTCCGAGTTCTAAATTCTAATACCCATTTCCCCAGTACTATTTATTCAAATTGTTGCAACAGTAAGAACATATTCAGCAGACTCTTTATTATAACTCATTAACTATTTCAGATAGAATATTTAGCTTTTTGCGAAGGGAGCTTCTATTCATACCTCACTACCAGTTTTGACAGAATAGCCGACTAAAAAATTTTCATCGGCTATTCCTTCTACCGACGAAAATTTCGTCGGTTATAAGTCGTCGGTAAAAGCCCGTCGGTAATACTAATGGCCGACGAAAATAACGAAATCGTCGGCCATTCCAAAATTATCACCGACGAAAATGAATTTTCGTCGGCCAAACTTGGCAAAATATCCGACGAATTTCGTCGGATAATTTCGAGTATGGCCGACGATTTTGGCAACTATAGCCGACGAAGAAAATCAATTTCGTCGGCTATTTGTTAGAATATATTAATATTTTAAGAGGCATAGCCGACGAAATAATGTGATTTTCGTCGGTAATAAAAGTTATAGCCGACGAAATTTCGTCGGCTATTCTTAAATTTTGGGGAAAAAAATTAAATTATGCTTTGAAGGAGGAGGCCGGAGGAGGAGGGGAAGGAGGAGGAGGAGGAGGAGAAGGAGGAGGAGGAGGGGAAGGATTTACCTGGTGTGAGATATCACATTGTTCGAGGAACTCTAGATGTTGTCGGAGTAAAGGATCGTCAACAATGGCGTTCTAGTGCGTTGTAGATTATTATCCAAGACTTGTATCATTTGATGATGCCATGTGAATCGCTAGAAACATGCAAAGTGTATGGCTAACCCAATAACAAAAGTTTCGTAAGGGAACCGGAGCAGGCTACCATGAGACAAAAGACCTTCTTTCTAAAGAGTCGATGAGAGAGAGAGACAGAGGGCGCCGTCGTCTTCGTCGAGGCTTGGCAGCAGAGTCGAGGATGAGAGAGAGAGGTGTTGGCCTCATCAAGGATTTATGAGCGAAGGCGTCGTTGTCGTCGAAGCTTGGTGGTGATGTCAATCTTTATCGAGGTCGGACTGTGGAGAGGGAGGGAGGGAGGGAGAGAATGACGCCTTCGAAGCTTGGTGGTGATGTCAATCTTTATCGAGGCTGAACTGTGGAGAGGGAGGGAGGGAGAGAGAGAAAGACGCCTTCGAAGCATGGTGGTGATGTCAATCTTTATCGAGGCCGGACTGTGGGGGGGGGGGGGGGGGGGGGAGAGAGAGAGAGAGAGAGAGAGAGAGATGTGGCTGGTGTTAATTAAGCACAGGGGTGAAACTGTTTTGTTCTCAAGATTCATATATTTGGGTGATAAACATTGGAATGAGTAATTTTTCCCCTAATTTTGTGCAAATGGTCATTTTTCCTAAGATATTTTGTTACACTATATTGGTGTTGTGACAGTATGGTTTGCCCCAATTCAATATGTCCGAGCTCCGAGTTCTAAATTCTAATACCCATTTCCCCAGTACTATTTATTCAAATTGTTGCAACAGTAAGAACATATTCAGCAGACTCTCTATTATAACTCATTAACTATTTCAGATAGCATATTTAGCTTTTTGCGAGGGGAGCTTCTATTCATACCTCACTACCAGTTTTGACAGAATAGCCGACGAAAAAATTTTCATCGGCTATTCCTTCTACCGACGAAAATTTCGTTGGCTATAAGTCGTCAGTAAAAGCCCGTCGGTAATACTAATGGCCGACGAAAATAACGAAATCGTCGGCCATTCCAAAATTTTCACCGACGAAAATGAATTTTCGTCGGCCAAACTTGGCAAAATATCCGACGAATTTCGTCGGATATTTTCGAGTATGGCCGACGATTTTGGCAACTATAGCCGACGAAGAAAATCAATTTCGTTGGCAATTTGTCAGAATATATTAATATTTTAAGAGGCATAGCCGACGAAATAATGTGATTTTCGTCAGTAATAAAAGTTATAGCCGACGAAATTTCGTAGGCTATTCTTAAATTATGGGGAAAAAAAATTAAATTTTGCTTTGGAGGAGGAGGCCGGAGGAGGAGGGGAAGGAGGAGGAGGAGGCTGGAGGAGGAGGGGAAGGAGGCCGGAGAAGGAGGAGGGGAAGGAGGAGGAGGAGGAGGTGGAGGGGAAGGAGGAGGAGAAGGAGGAGGAGGGGAAGGATTTACCTGGTGTGAGATATCACATTGTTCGAGGAACTCTAGATGCTGTCGGAGTAAAGGATCGTCAACAAGGGCGTTCTAGTGCGTTGTAGATTATTATCCAAGACTTGTATCATTTGATGATGCCATGTGAATCGCTAGAAACATGCAAAGTGTATGGCTAACCCAATAACAAAAGTTTCGTATGGGAACCGGAGAAGGCTACCATGAGACAAAAGACCTTCTTTCTAAAGAGTCGATGAGAGAGAGAGACAGAGGGCGCCGTCGTCCTCGTCGAGGCTTGGCGGCAGAGTCGAGGATGAGACAGAGAGAGGTGTTGGCCTCATCAAGGATTTATGAGCGAAGGCGTCGTTGTCGTCGAAGCTTGGTGGTGATGTCAATCTTTATCGAGGTCGGACTGTGGAGAGGGAGGGAGGGAGGGAGAGAATGACGCCTTCGAAGCTTGGTGGTGATGTCAATCTTTATCGAGGCCGAACTGTGGAGAGGGAGGGAGGGAGAGAGAGAGAGAAAGACGCCTTCGAAGCTTGGTGGTGATGTCAATCTTTATCGAGGCCGGACTGTGGGGGGAGAGAGAGAGAGAGAGAGAGAGAGAGAGAGAGAGAGAGAGAGAGAGATGTGGCTGGTGTTAATTAAGCACAGGGGTGAAACTGTTTTGTTCTCAAGATTCATATATTTGGGTGATAAACATTGGAATGAGTAATTTTTCCCCTAATTTTGTGCAAATGGTCATTTTTCCTAAGATATTTTGTTACACTAAATTGGTGTTGTGACAGTATGGTTTGTCCCAATTCAATATGTCCGAGCTCCGAGTTCTAAATTCTAATACCCATTTCCCCAGTACTATTTATTCAAATTGTTGCAACAGTAAGAACATATTCAGCAGACTCTCTATTATAACTCATTAACTATTTCAGATAGCATATTTAGCTTTTTGCGAGGGGAGCTTCTATTCATACCTCACTACCAGTTTTGACAGAATAGCCGACGAAAAAATTTTCATCGGCTATTCCTTCTACCGACGAAAATTTCGTTGGCTATAAGTCATCGGTAAAAGCCCGTCGGTAATACTAATGGCCGACGAAAATAACGAAATCGTCGGCCATTCCAAAATTATCACCGACGAAAATGAATTTTCGTCAGCCAAACTTGGCAAAATATCCGACGAAATTCGTCGGATATTTTCGAGTATGGCCGACGATTTTGGCAACTATAGCCGACGAAGAAAATCAATTTCGTCGGCTATTTGTCAGAATATATTAATATTTTAAGAGGCATAGCCGACGAAATAATGTGATTTTCGTCAGTAATAAAAGTTATAGCCGATGAAATTTCGTCGGCTATTCTTAAATTTTGGGGAAAAAAAATTAAATTATGCTTTGGAGGAGGAGGCCGGAGGAGGAGGAGGAGGAGGAGGAGGAGGAGGAGGAGGAGGAGGTGGAGGGGAAGGAGGAGGAGAAGGAGGAGGAGGAGAGCGGAGGAGGAGGGGAAGGATTTACCTGGTGTGAGATATCACATTGTTCGAGGAACTCTAGATGCTGTCGGAGTAAAGGATCGTCAACAAGGGCGTTCTAGTGCGTTGTAGATTATTATCCAAGACTTGTATCATTTGATGATGCCATGTGAATCGCTAGAAACATGCAAAGTGTATGGCTAACCCAATAACAAAAGTTTCGTATGGGAACCGGAGCAGGCTACCATGAGACAAAAGACCTTCTTTCTAAAGAGTCGATGAGAGAGAGAGACAGAGGGCGCCGTCGTCTTCGTCGAGGCTTGGCGGCAGAGTCGAGGATGAGAGAGAGAGAGGTGTTGGCCTCATCAAGGATTTATGAGCGAAGGCGTCGTTGTCGTCGAAGCTTGGTGGTGATGTCAATCTTTATCGAGGTCGGACTGTGGAGAGGGAGGGAGGGAGGGAGAGAATGACGCCTTCGAAGCTTGGTGGTGATGTCAATCTTTATCGAGGCCGAACTGTGGAGAGGGAGGGAGGGAGAAAGAGAAAGACGCCTTCGAAGCTTGGTGGTGATGTCAATCTTTATCGAGGCCGGACTGTGGGGGGAGAGAGAGAGAGAGAGAGAGAGAGAGAGATGTGGCTGGTGTTAATTAAGCACAGGGGTGAAACTGTTTTGTTCTCAAGATTCATATATTTGGGTGATAAACATTGGAATGAGTAATTTTTCCCCTAATTTTGTGCAAATGGTCATTTTTCCTAAGATATTTTGTTACACTAAATTGGTGTTGTGACAGTATGGTTTGTCCCAATTCAATATGTCCGAGCTCCGAGTTCTAAATTCTAATACCCATTTCCCCAGTACTATTTATTCAAATTGTTGCAACAGTAAGAACATATTCAGCAGACTCTCTATTATAACTCATTAACTATTTCAGATAGCATATTTAGCTTTTTGCGAGGGGAGCTTCTATTCATACCTCACTACCAGTTTTGACAGAATAGCCGACGAAAAAATTTTCATCGGCTATTCCTTCTACCGACGAAAATTTCGTTGGCTATAAGTCGTCGGTAAAAGCCCGTCGGTAATACTAATGGCCGACGAAAATAACGAAATCGTCGGCCATTCCAAAATTATCACCGACGAAAATGAATTTTCGTCAGCCAAACTTGGCAAAATATCCGACGAAATTCGTCGGATATTTTCGAGTATGGCCGACGATTTTGGCAACTATAGCCGACGAAGAAAATCAATTTCGTCGGCTATTTGTCAGAATATATTAATATTTTAAGAGGCATAGCCGACGAAATAATGTGATTTTCGTCAGTAATAAAAGTTATAGCCGACGAAATTTCGTCGGCTATTCTTAAATTTTGGGGAAAAAAAATTAAATTATGCTTTGGAGGAGGAGGCCGGAGGAGGAGGGGAAGGAGGAGGAGGAGGCCGGAGGAGGAGGGGAAGGAGGCCGGAGAAGGAGGAGGGGAAGGAGGAGGAGGAGGAGGAGGAGGAGGAGGAGGAGGAGGAGGTGGAGGGGAAGGAGGAAGAGAAGGAGGAGGAGGAGAGCGGAGGAGGAGGGGAAGGATTTACCTGGTGTGAGATATCACATTGTTCGAGGAACTCTAGATGCTGTCGGAGTAAAGGATCGTCAACAAGGGCGTTCTAGTGCGTTGTAGATTATTATCCAAGACTTGTATCATTTGATGATGCCATGTGAATCGCTAGAAACATGCAAAGTGTATGGCTAACCCAATAACAAAAGTTTCGTATGGGAACCGTAGCAGGCTACCATGAGACAAAAGACCTTCTTTCTAAAGAGTCGATGAGAGAGAGAGACAGAGGGCGCCGTCGTCTTCGTCGAGGCTTTGCGGCAGAGTCGAGGATGAGAGAGAGAGAGGTGTTGGCCTCATCAAGGATTTATGAGCGAAGGCGTCGTTGTCGTCGAAGCTTGGTGGTGATGTCAATCTTTATCGAGGTCGGACTGTGGAGAGGGAGGGAGGGAGGGAGAGAATGACGCCTTCGAAGCTTGGTGGTGATGTCAATCTTTATCGAGGCCGAACTGTGGAGAGGGAGGGAGGGAGAGAGAGAAAGACGCCTTCGAAGCTTGGTGGTGATGTCAATCTTTATCGAGGCCGGACTGTGGGGGGAGAGAGAGAGAGAGAGAGAGAGAGAGAGAGATGTGGCTGGTGTTAATTAAGCACAGGGGTGAAACTGTTTTGTTCTCAAGATTCATATATTTGGGTGATAAACATTGGAATGAGTAATTTTTCCCCTAATTTTGTGCAAATGGTCATTTTTCCTAAGATATTTTGTTACACTAAATTGGTGTTGTGACAGTATGGTTTGTCCCAATTCAATATGTCCGAGCTCCGAGTTCTAAATTCTAATACCCATTTCCCCAGTACTATTTATTCAAATTGTTGCAACAGTAAGAACATATTCAGCAGACTCTCTATTATAACTCATTAACTATTTCACATAGCATATTTAGCTTTTTGCGAAGGGAGCTTCTATTCATACCTCACTACCAGTTTTGACAGAATAGCCGACGAAAAAATTTTCATCGGCTATTCCTTCTACCGACGAAAATTTCGTCGGCTATAAGTCGTCGGTAAAAGCCCGTCGGTAATACTAATGGCCGACGAAAATAACGAAATCGTCGGCCATTCCAAAATTATCACCGACGAAAATTCATTTTCGTCGGCCAAACTTGGCAAAATATCCGATGAAATTCGTCGGATATTTTCGAGTATGGCCGACGATTTCGGCAACTATAGCCGACGAAGAAAATCAATTTCGTCGGCTATTTGTCAGAATATATTAATATTTTAAGAGGCATAGCCGACGAAATAATGTGATTTTCGTCGGTAATAAAAGTTATAGCCGACGAAATTTCGTCGGCTATTCTTAAATTTTGGGGAAAAAAAATTAAATTATGCTTTAGAGGAGGAGGCCGGAGGAGGAGGAGGGGGAGGAGGAGGAGGAGGAGGCCGGAGGAGGAGGAGGAGAGAAAAAAAGGCGGGCTGAAAGATTTAAAGCAGAGAGAATAGCCGACGATTTAAAGGATTTCGTCGGCTATACTTTGGAAGATCAACAGCCGTCGGATCTGAGCCATCCAACGGCGGACAATAAAAAGGCGCGGATCGCAAGAGTTTAGTCGACGAATTCAAACATTTCGTCGGCTATGCTTTGGAAAATCAGCAGTCGTTGGATCTGAGTCATCCAACGGCGGACAATAAGCGGATCGCAAGAGTTTAGCCGACGACATATACTTTTCATCGGCTAAACTTAGAGAATAGCCGACGATTTACATCAATTTCGTCGGCTATTCTTGATAACATATTAAACTGCCGTTTTGAGGCCCTAAACGAACTCCATAGCCCGAAAAGACCCACACATCGTGGCAAAGCCACCGGTTTGATTCCTGGCGTCGTTCCCTTTCCGGAATGGTATCACAATCGTCATTCGGACACCGGACGCCAAATCTGCAGTAAACCGGGTTTTGACTTGCAACGGTCAATCTGCACACAGATTTTGTCGGAATCTTGTCATTTTTCAACCGTAGACGTATTTCATTATTTCGGTCATATCTTATTTGACGACATATTTGCATTTGAAGAGTGTACGTATAGTAACTATTTGAAACTATACATTCACTTAAACACTTAGTAAACAAGTTAAGGAACATTAGTGCATATGTTCCGATTTTGAATCTAAAAGTTTGGAAAATCTATTCCAACCGTCAAATATCACCGTTAAGATTAAATACATGTATGAAAAAAAATCCAACTACATCTGACAACGTTAAAGGCTCGATCGGGACGGTCAACCGGGTGAGTCAACCCTTTAAACGCTTAGAAATTGTAATTGACATGTCTAAATGACGTTTTTTTGCCTGACCTTCCACAGATAATAGTTTCAAATCGATGAGACGCAACTAATCGTATAAAAATTTTCCGACGAAATAATGCCGAACGTCAGGCTACCCATAGGAAAACGGAAGTAAAAAACAGTTAACCGCAACATTCGGCACACAGATTTTGTCGGAATCTTGTCATTTTTCAACCGTAGACGTATTTCATTATTTCGGTCATATCTTATTTGACGACATATTTGCATTTGAAGGCTGAAGCAATGGTTTGTCGATAGTGATAGAAAATGGAAGGTGGTCTTTTTTTGGTTTTTTTTTTTTATCATAGCCGACGAAATCAAACATAGTACTCGTCGGCTATACTTTCAGAGAATAGGTGACGAAAATTTTAAATCGTCGGCCATTCAAGGGGTATAGCCGGCGAAAAATATTTTTTAGGGACGAAAGCAAAAGTCGTCGGCCATTCTTGTGGAATAGCCGATGATTTTTTATTTTTAGGGACGAAAGAAAAAATCGTCGGCCATTCGAGGGGAATAGCCGACGAATTTTTTTTTTAGCGACGAAAATAGTATGTCGTCGGCCGTTTTTTTTTTCGTCGGTAAAAGGCTTTTTTCTGGTAGTGCCTCCAAAAATGGCACTTGGAACTCCTTGCTTAATGGACCTCCAATTTACTTTTTACAATAACCAAAATAATATTTACACCTCTCTAATTTTTCCAAAATACCCAAAATCCAATTAAATCAATTAAACGAATTTTCTTAGAGAATATTCAGTTCACATCTAAAATCGGTAATTAAATATGCTTCGATATTTGAACATTTATTAATTATATTTTACTTTGAAAATTCATCCCAAATCAGGCAAATCTATTGCTCTAATGATCCGAAATTTCAATTTTTTCTCTCGATCTATTTTCAATAGATAAAAATTATCATATGGGTTTTATTTTATTTTTTCTTCTTTGTTGAGGAAATCTGGGTTTTTGGGTTGATTACATAGTTTGTCACTTTGCTTTATTTGCTTGTGAATTCGCCCAAATATCATGGGTGTGTTAATCCATTGACAACCTATACAATTAGCTTTGAGTTCTTCATTGAATTTTAGCCTTGATTATGTGATATTATCTTTGTTCCCCTTCAAGATCAGATTAGAAAAAAAATTAAATAGAATAAAAATGGAATGGATAGGGAATAGGGAAATATATTCTCTGCTTTCTCTTTCCCATTTGTGAAAAAAAAAATAGAGCTTCTATTCATACCTCCTAAATTGGCATTTGGACCTCCCTAGTAATTATTAGACCTCCAACCTTCTTTTACAAGTATCTAATTTGTTATTTACACCTCCCTAATTTTCCTGAAATGCCCATTATTTAATATCATGTATAAAACTATTTTTTTGAAAGAAAACTATATTCATAACATCCTTAGATCTCTGATATAATTAAACTAAAATTCAAAGTCCTAAAAAATCAAGAAAAATTTAAACAAAATCTCAGATAGAGATACAATTCGTTGGTATGGCAGTTTGGCTTTCTCCGACCTTGATGCAACCTTAATGACGGAAATCTCATATCAATTCGATTAATAAAAGCAATCAATAACAAAAGCCACAGTGAACGATTATAACGAAAGCGTTTAATATGCAACAGTTTTATAAACCTGCATATTTGATTATGAGTAGTATCTTGTGTTTGGAATTGTGAACACAAGATTAGGATCCAAGGATATATATGATGGTACAAATATTTAGTTCTTCAAGCTTGTTTTTTTTATAATTAAAATAGCTAATTACGTGTCTTTATTGGTAATTAGACATGAGTTGACAAAGTCAAATACAAACTGAAAATATTGAGAGGTCCAATTGCCAATTTTGGAGGTATGAATAGAAGCTAAAAAAAAAAAATTTATAAATGTGTTTGAAAAGATAATAGAACGGTAATTTCATATGGCTTGACAAAGTCAATACAAACTTAAAAAAGGAGGGAGGTTTAAATACCGTTTTTTGAGGTATAAATAGAAACTCCCTTTTGCGAAAAATAACAATTATATCAGACTCTCTATTAGAGCAAGTCCAACAGCTTCCCCAAAAATTTCTCTAAAATAGGGAAACAAACCTCATTTTCTCTATAATTTTTTGCTCCAATTCCAACAGATTCTCTATTTTGCAGATTTTGACATTTATAACACAATAATAAATATTATGTTCAAGGAGAAAAGATAATAGGGAGAACTTATGATTTATTGATTGATATAGAGGCCTTTATATATGCATTACAATAAGTATCCCGATAAATCAGGGATTCCCTATCTATTACAGAATCAACTATACTAGTCTAATTAGGTCAAGACACATTTAGAAAGTTACGGAAATAACCTTCCTACAACACTCCCCCTTGTGTCGAGCGCCTAATGTCTTAATGGTGCTTACCATGTTGCCTCACTAAAACCTTGCCAGCAAAACAAAACCTCTTGGGCAAAAATAAAATGCATGGACGAAGGGAAATGAGCACAACACACCAATACTACACTTGTGAATAACATGTGATGTAGACTCCCCCTGAAGTCTAACAAACTTAGAGCTTTGATATATGACGCATGCCTAGGCTCTTCACATGTTTCACATGCATAGATTTTCCCAAAGACTTGGTAAACAAATCTGCAACATTTGCATCTGAACTCACTTGATTAACTTGGATGTTCAGTAATTCTTGTTGTTGCACATTGTAAAAGAACTTAGGCGATATGTGCTTAGTGTTATCACCTTTGATAAAACCTAACTTCTTCTGCTCAATGCAGGCAGCATTATCTTCATACATACACGCAGGTTTATCGGTGGTAAACACTAGTCCACACGAATCACGAATGTGGTAAATAACTGACCTTAGCCAGACACATTTTCTAACAGCCTCATGGAGGGCAATGATCTCTGCGTGATTCGATGAAGTAGCAACCAAAGTTTGCTTGGTTGATCTCCAGGATATCGCTGTATTTCCCATGGTAAAAACATAACCAGTTTGGGACCGAGCACGATGTGGGTCAGAAAGATACCCAGCATCTGCAAAACCAACTAACACGTTGTTGGGAGTATTTGAGTAAGGGAGACGTCCAGAAAAGGGCACATTTAAGTGGCCGGATGCGTCGCCATCATCATCCTCCACGCTGCCCGCGCCAGCGGCAGTACCATGGCGTACCATGACACTACTGAGGCAGCCGAAAGTGTCGGTGTGAGGAGGGTGATCGGCGGGATCTTCTCTCTTTGTGCTGAAGGGATAGAACATGCCCAAATCAATAGAACCTTTCAGGTAACGAAACATATGTTTGATACCGTTCCAATGACGAAGCGTAGGCGCTGAGCTAAATCTAGCCAGTAAGTTCACAGCGAAAGAAATGTCTGGTCTAGTGCATTGTGCCAAATACAATAGTGCCCCAATCGCACTTAAGTATGGGTACTGAGCACCAAGAATCTCTTCTTCATCCTCCTTCGGACAGAATGGATCCTTGTTTATGTCCAGACTACGAATGACCATGGGAGTAGACAATGGCGTACATGTATCCATGTTGAAACGCATGAGCATCTTCTGCGTATAAGCAGACTGGTGAACTAGAATACCCTTGGTTCTATGCTCTAACTCAAGTCCTAAACAGAACTTAGTCTTCCCAAGTTCCTTCATCTCGAACTCGGATTTCAAGAATGAAACCGTCTATTCAATCTCACGTGAAGTACCGATGACATTCATGTCATCAACATAGACAGCTACAATGGCAAATCCATAGTCGGTCTTTCTAATGAACACGCATGGACATAACTCATCGTTCTTATAACCCCTCCCAATCAGGTATTCACGTAGACGATTATACCACATCCTTCCGGATTGTTTAAGTCCATACAGTGAACGTTGCAGTTTAACTGCATAAGCACTCCGAGGTTTGGAGTCTTCTGATTGAGGCACTGGAATTCCTTCAGGAACTCTCATGTAGATATCGGTATCTAGATCCCCATATAGATATGCAGTAACTACATCCATCAGTTGCATACTCAGTTTTTCGGACATTACTAAACTGATCAAGTAGCGGAAAGTAATGATGTCCATTACGGGAGAGTACGCCACCTCGTAGTCAATACCAGGACGCTGCGAGAAGCCTTGCGCCACGAGTTTTGCGTTATACCGTAAGATCTCATGCTTCTCATTGCGCTTACGAATAAAAACCCTCTTATGTCCGATAGGTTTAACGCCTTTAGGGATCAATTCAACAGATCCAAAGACTTGCCTTTTGTCTAATGAGTCAAGTTATGCCTGTATTGCTTCTTTCCACTTCGACCAATCTGCTCTTTGTTGACATTCAGTTATAGAGCGTGGATCAACTTCGTCGTCATGGATGATGTCTTGTGCGATGGAATAAGCATATATATCATCGATGTGTGTGGAGGCTCTATCCACAAAGAGACACGCGTAATTCAAACTGAGCGAGATTTCTTTGTTCTCTGGGGTCAACTTTGGATCTGTGCCACATATATGATTCAGTTGACTCATGGACATAGCTATAGTCAGAGAAAATCTCATGCGATGGATTCGCATCGTCGATGATGAGCGGATTTTGTGGCTTCGCTCGCTTCTTTCGAGGGTTTTTATCTCGAGAAAGTTTCGGTCTCCCCCTCTTCCTGGTGGGAGCCGAGGCCGAAGCTGCTGCCCCTTCAAAGTCCATCATGGCACCATTGCGATCCGATTCAGCAACAGCGACAACGTCCAGTAGGGCGGCGCCGCCGCCGGCGTTACCCTCTCCTGAGGATATGCCGACGGCACTAGGTCTTAGGACAGCTGAACCGGTCCCATAATTCGGGACCTCCAACTTTGCCGGTACGTTTGCAACAGGTACGTGTGATCTTGTCACTTTCGCAATATCTGTGAAAGCGTCGGGCATCGATTCCGTGACTTTCTGAAGATCGATAATGCGTTGCACTTCAAGCTCACTTTGAGCAGTGCGAGGATCATGAAGAGACAAATCGTTGGGGGCACACCATGTCAATTCCTGACGTTCATTCGGAATGAGTGCATTCCTATCTCCCCCTAACGGCGGGAAGTGTGTCTCTTCAATGTGACAGTCTGCGAATCGCACAGTAAATAGATCACTGGTGGTTGGTTCTAAGTAGCGGATTATCGTTGGCGAGTCATAGCCAATTTAGATGCCTAAACGTCGTTGTGGACCCATTTTGATACGCAATGGAGGCGTAATTGACACATAAACTGCACAACCGAAAGTACGTAAGTGCGATAGATTGGATTCAAAACCAGTTACCATCTGGTAGACACTAAACGCATTGTTGGCAATGGGTCGGAAACGAATAAGCATCGCTGCATGCAGTATTGCATATCCCCAAGCAGAAACTGGCAAATTGGTTTCCATAACCAATGCCCTAGCCACTAGCTGGAGTCGCTGAATGGTGGCTTCTGCAAGGCCGTTTTGAGAATGAACATGAGGAACAGGGTGCTCTACTTCAATCCCAATGGACATATAGTAATCATCGAATGCTTTGGAGGTAAACTCGCCAGCATTATCCAACCTAATAGATTTGATAGGATGGTCAGGGTGGTTAGCCCGTAACTTGATGATTTGAGCTAAAAGCTTGGCGAATGCAGCATTTCTTGTAGACAACAACGCGACGTGTGACCAACTCGTCGACGCATCAACCAGCACCATAAAATACTTGAATGGGCCGCATTCTGGTTTGATTGGTCCACAAATATCACCTTGGATCCGGTGTAAGAATGGTATATTTTCAGTTGAAGCTTTGGCGAATGAAGGGCGAGCGTGCAATTTAGCAAGCAAGCAAGCCTTACAAAATGAGCGATGGGCATTGGAAATTGCCGTTGTGGCATAAGAGGACACGTTGGGTGTCGCCCCATGTCCTTGTGAAGGGTTGGACGACACGATTTGCGGCGTAAAGGCCACTTCCTCTTTGGCCAGGTGCTCGGTCCCGAAACCCTGTGAAGGGAGGGGTGGTGGCGAGTGTGGCGTTAATGCCACGGCCTTGCGAGGAGCTTGGCTTCTGCGCACATCACGACGTTGAGTAGCGGTAAGGGGTTCTTTCAATCGCTTTTTCAACTTGAAAAATGGATGTCCATGGGAGTTCTTTAGAATCCAGATCAACATATCACGGCCGGGGTGGCCTAGTCGAGCATGCCAAAGCGTGTAATCATTAGTGTCACAAAAATTATCAGTGACAACATATGATTCGAAAACACGGGCTTTAGTGAGACATCTTCTCTAAGATACGGCGATGGCCGTTTTCTTGAGAAGTAATGCATAAGTATTCTTCACCATTCTCAGCATAGGTATCCAAGTGATAACCGTTGGCACAGATATCCTTAAAACTCAGCAGGGTTCGATTTGTTCTTGGCGCATAGAGAGCATCAATGACATTGATAATGGTACCATTTGGTAACATAAATTCAGCGGTTCCTCGCCCTTTGACAACCGGCGAGGTACCTATCAATGTTGTCATTGATGAGCGGTACGACATTAAATCCGTAAACAACTGCCTATTCCTTAGAATAGTGTGGGTAGTTCCACTATCAGCTAGACACTCAACTTCACCGCATGACATCTACAAAGAGAAGAAAACTTGGGTTAGTTTCTCGCGGGACACAGTCTAATCACTACACCGTAGCATAGAGAAAGAAAGAGGATGAAATCCCATCGAGTGTATCACATGACATTTAGATATTATAACTTCGACTTAAGTCGGAAAGTGCAAGGTTGAATGTTACATAACCAAGCAATCATCAGAAACCAAAACGAAGCCGAGGCTTCACACATTGTGGTGTGGAACACCTTTGGTAACTGGGATAAAACGAGGACAAGCCTCCTAGGATTGGTGTTAAAACACCTCTCTGGCTGCACACTAGCCGAAGCTGTGGATGTCAATAGCACATGGTGCCGTGGCACCAGAGTGTGGCGAGTACTAAGCCTACTTCATCTTAATGAACCAATGGTGGCTCGTTCGCTTCCCTTTATTTTTTAATTTTTTTTATTGAGCGTAGGTGGGATTATAAGTCCAAAATATAGAGCCAATGTAACCCAAAGGTGGCATCACAAGAACCACGTGAGTGGTTAATACACAAACCTGATTGCATAAAAACATAAAATTTCTCACAATATGGGAAAACAGAGAAATTTTATTAAGTGCCAACTTGAATACATCAACTTCTAATTCCAAAATAAACAGACTAACAAGAGTCATAAAAACATGGCGAGTGCCATTACAATACTTGATAAACTAGAAAAGCCAAATACATGGACTAATCAAAATCTGGGACATCAAGAGTTTGTGGTTGCGCCTTTGGTAAATCCACATGATGAGCATAATTTGCTTCAATCATCTCGTCCTCAGCATAATTGCTTTCTTCAGACAGAAACTTATTGTACTTCTTGTAGGCATTTAACATCTCCTTACTAGCTCGACAGTCGCGATGGTAGTGTTTGGAGGAACCACACTTGTAGCACGGAGCAAATTGGGCATTCCGGTTATTGCTATGAGGTCTAGGAGGGTTTGGTACTGGGCCTAGACGGGTTCCATGGCCGGTCCGGCCTCCCCCTGAAGGTGGTGTGGTTTCGCCACCTTCTTGCCTCCAAGTGTTGGAGCGTCGTGTCACTTTGTTTCCAGCATTCTGATTTCTTCTACGTACCGGATTGTACGGGCATGGCGGCCTTTATTTTTCTGCTTTGAAGCCTTCCCATAATGAGCCTGTGGTGTTGGAATTGGCTTTGTACCAACAGGTCTCTGGCTACTATTGAGCCTAATCTCAGAATAACGCTCTTTTTTAGCCAATATTGCCATAAGGTCAGAGAATATCCTGATTCTTCCTTCATCAACTGAGATCTTATACTGATGTCCGATGACATCGTAGGCCATAGGGAATGTGTTAAATGTCTTCTCCAGAAGATCTTTATCGGTTTTGATGACGCCAACCGTGCCAAGATCCGCTTGTAGACTAATCATATCCTGATTGTATTTGTCTACTTTGTCATAATCCGAGAAACGGATTTGTTTCCATTTAAGGGTGAGCTCTGGAAGAAGCATGTCATGGACATTGTTGAATCATTGCTGGAGCGTGTCCCATAAAATTTTGTGATCTTTTACCGACAAATATTGTCGCTTCAGAGTTGGGTGGATATGGCGCCTCAAATACATGAGGGCCTGAGTCTTGGCATGGTCCCCAAAACGGGTGTTGGCAGCTGTATCAGTCAGAAGGGTTGTAAAACCTTTGCTTTGGAAAGCAATTTCAACATCGGAAACCCATCGATAGTAGTCTTTGCCTTGAAGATCTAAGATCTCAAAATCAGGGCGTGACAGTGACGACGACGATATCTACAAGAGAATAAAACGTCGGATTAGTATCACTCATAAAGAGGTACTATCAAGTATATATTGGAATTAGAAGAGATATATTCGGTCTCATAAGTGATTTTTTTTTTTTCAATGCAAAAGCATTTTTGATGCATAAACCGACGATATCATATCGCACCTTCAAACAGTGGTGTACTCAGACATCCACATAAGCATCTTTTTCTTTTAATTCCCTTTCAAATGTGATTCCCCCAGGACCATCACTTAAAACTGCGACCGTAGGGGTGATGAATTCTCCATTCTAGGTCTCATCGGCGATTTAAGAATGGCCGGAATAGGAGTAGAAGAAAGGCTAATAGTGCCCGATATAATATATCTATAGTTCAAAAGCAGGAACTTTTAGAAAATTGTTACCTTTTGGAATTGATCAAAAGATCGAGTGCGTAAAGCTTGTTCTTCGACTCTTGTCTGATTCTCGAGCCTCTGCTTGCGCGAGTAAGTTGGAGGAGCTATCTTGAAAATTTGATGGCGAGCGAATGTGTTGGCGGCCAAGCAAATAAGCGTGGCGGCCGAGCGAGTGAGCGGGCGGGCGAGCGAGTGGGCTGACGAGCGAAAGTGCTGGTGGCCAAGCGAATGAGCGTGACTGCTGAGCGAGCGAGCGGGCGAGCAAGCGGGCGGGCGAATAAGTAGGCGGCCGTAGGGGGGGGGGGGGGTTGCGGGCTAGGAGAGACCGAGAAGGAGTCACACGGGTCCCGAGAAGGGAGGTGCGGCCGACGAAATGGATGGAAGAGGAGGAAAAAATTTATCAGGGTTTTTCTAGGGCTCAGGGAGAATACGTGCTGATAACGTGTTCAAGGAGAAAAGATAATAGGGAGAACTTATGATTTATTGATTGATATAGATGCCTTTATATAGGCATTACAATAAGTATCCCGATAAATCAGAGATTCCCTATCTATTACAGAATCAACTATACTAGTCTAATTAGGTCAAGACACATTCAGGAAGTTACGGAAATAACATTCCTACAACATATTCAACATTTATTGTAAATTGTAATTATTGATTACTTTTAAATTATTCTATAATAATAAATTTATTTATTTTAAATAGAATTCAACCTATAGGGATGAATATATTCTCTCCCATTAATGATTACTTTTAGTTTTCTATGTCAAATTGATTTGTTCATTAATTTTTCATTATGCAAATTTTTCTTTCTCTCTCTACAAGTATAGGGATTAATATATTCTCTCTCATCCAAATCCTCATTTTAGGGAATGAGATGGAGAATCTGTTGGAGCCCTGTTGGAGCCTAAAATCCCAAAAATTAAGTAAAATCCCTATTATAAGGAATCTGTTGGACTTGCTCTTATAACTCTATGTTAACTTTTAGCTATCTCGCTAGCCAAATTTGGAGAGCGTGATAGCTAAAAATTATAACATTTAAATTTAATACATCTCTTATATGGAATTATATCCAATTTATAAATACACTTAAACAACTTATTATTCATTTAATAAATATTTTAAATTCAAATCAAGCTATAACTAGTACAGGCCGCTCGTCTACTCTATAATCTATATCATAATAAATACTTGGGTTTTAGTTTAGGTTAAAGTTTAGCTTTCTGAAATATAACTATGGTTGAATTTTTTTACACCTGATTTTCAGTCAAGCTCGTATAATTGGAAGTATGAATGGTTTAGTTCTCAAACAAAAAATGAAATGCTTTTTAAGGAAAGTGATCGAGTTTCAAACTTTCAATACATAAAAGATTGAGAATTAGCTCACATAAATTTAAGCTAAGACTAGACACAGCCAATACTAAGAGCATCTTTAGCAGACTCTCTATTTTGACTCTTTAGCTATTTTAGAGAGTCTGTTTAGTTTTTCTTTATTAAAATTAGGAGCTCCAGCAGACTCCTAAGTGGCTAGGCATTTTAACTCTTAGCTATCTCGCTCCTAAATATAGAGAGCGTGATGAGACTCTCTATAATTAATACATTCATTTTAGATGATTTTATGTAATATATAACTGCATTTAAGGTAATTTTTTTTAAAATTTAATTAGTAATATAAGTTCAAAATAATTAAAATAGAGAGAACTGATACAGACATATTTCTAAACTAACTAGCCAAAATGAAATTTTAGCTATTTTGGTTAAAATTTGACAAAAAAATGGCTAACATTGCTAAGAGCATCTTTAGCAGCCTCTCTATTTTGACTCTTTAGCTATTTTAGAGAGTCTGTTTAGTGTTTTTTATCAATATTAGGAGCTCCAGCAGACTCCTAAGTGGCTAGCCATTTTAACTCTTAACTATCTCGCTCCTAAATATAAAGAGCGAGATGAGACTCTCTATAATTTAATACATTATTTTTAGATGATTCTATGTAATATATAACTGCATTTAAGGTAATTTTTTTTTAAAATTTAATTAGTAATATAAGTTCAAAGTAGTTAAAATAGAGAGAACTGATATGGACATATTTTTAAACTAGTTAGCCAAAATGACATTTGAGCTATTTTGGTTAAAATTTTAGGAAAAAATGGCTAGCATTGCTAAAGTTGCTCTAAGTGTCTAGCCATTTTAACTCTTAGCTATCTCGCTACTAAATATAGAGAGCGAGATGAGGCTCTCTATAATTTAATACATTTATTTTAGATGATTCTATATAATATATAACTACATTGAAGGTTATTTTTTTTATAATTTAATTAGTAATGAAAATTCAAAATAGTTATAATAGAGAGAACTGATACGGACATATTTTTAAACTAGCTAGCCAAAATGACATTTTATATATTTTAGTTACAATTTGACAAAAAAATAGCTAACATTGCTAAAGTTGCTCTAATATTAGCTAGCCCTGAAACAACCTAAAGTGCAACATAAGAGATGGTTAATGAATGGTTGTGGCCTAGCACATACAATATTTCTATAGCTAATTTCAGTTTCTTTATTTTTATCTCTCTACATAATCTCTATTTAAACATCTTTAGCAATATCACACTCAATAGCAAACTTCACTGAACATTTGACATTTCTAGCTCTACTAAAACAGGAGGGGATCATGGGACATTCTAATATTTCAACATCCTAGATAGCTACTAGAAACTAAGGTATATTAGAATCCTACTCTATCAATTTTTACAAACAAGTGAAGAAATATCTCTCTTTTTTCATTTTTTGGTTCCTTCCACCGTTTGATTGTGGTTTGTCAAAGTAATCCACTGCAACTTATATCCAACTTCAATTCAGCCGCTCTACCTCAGGTTGAGTATGAGACTTCTCTATTAAAAACTCGATTTTCTGTTAAGAAGATAAGAAAGTGTGGCAGAGTCACTATCTAGAATTAGGGAAGCTAAACAAGAAGAAGTAGAAGCAGAAGATGAAATCTACCTTTACTGATTTATTGACTTCTTCAAGTCTATTAAGCAGCAATTCACTAGGTAGTATGCTTCTGCGTTCTACTGAAGCATAGCGTGGTGAAGCTGCCATCTGCAAGATATACGCAAACAAATGTTTAAAAAAAAAAACCAACATGTAGCTTACAAAGCTGGCCAGAGACAAGAACACATTGTAGGAAAGAGGGAAAAAAAAAAGTTTGTTACTGTATATAATCAATAATACCTTTACGCTTTTAGCTGGTGACCTCAGAATTGGTGGTTCAGTCAAGGATGCAGTACGAGCCATGCTCTCCCCTTCTGCAGTGATAGTATTAGGCTTCCAACTTATTCCACTATCTTGTATAACTTTTGAAGCTTCCGCTATGATGACCTACTTATCAATCAATAAATGAACACCCAATACACATCTAACATTAGAAAGTTTCTTTGATGAGCATATAGACTAAGCAATTGTAACCACAAAACAGTCTCAATTTCAAATTAAAATTATAATTAACATTCATGTGGTTACAGTCCATTGCAAATGGATTACAGATCTCACCTTATAATGAACAAAAATCTCCACATCTGGTCCATTACACCATACAACACTTAATCTAGTTAAGCTTCCCCACCGTATAAATTCTAATCACAAATCACAAACATTTCCCCTAATCGAGTAGTAGACAGGGTCACGAGTAGAACAGTTGAAAGAAGCAATTGCATTGTAAACAGCTCAATATAGATTATAAATTCCAGAACCAAAGTTCCCTATAGCAATTTAGAACTCAACTATTGTATGCTTCTCAAAACAAAAGCTACCTCTAGCTAGTAGAATTTGGAAAAACCAAAAACCCAGATCAACCTGGCCATTCTCATTACAAAGATTCTAGCTTTAACTATAAATTAATCAGTTTCAATTGAAAATCTGAACTTATTAACCATCAAAGGATCCACCTCTTCATCCTTTTTCTGAGTTTTCACCCTCAAAATCCTGCTATTATTCTCCATCAACACCAAAAGATTGCATAGCATGTTTCCCTAGCACCAGACCAGTATCTCATCCACCAAAGAACTCAAACCTTTTGCTGAATAAAAAAACACAAGACTCATAGAATTTCTTATCTCACAAAAAAGAAATGGAGCAGCAGGTTCAGCATTCATTAACACATCCGAGACACACACCAACAGAGGAGAAAGAGGTGATACTGCCTTCACAACCACCAGATCACATCTTTCTTTCATCAAAAACCACTAAACCATTCATCACACCAAAACAAAGTAGCAAACTTTAACTCAATAAACTACCAAATTCACAACACCAAAGCATCAAACCCACCAAAGGAACCAAATCCAGAATGCAAGTATATACTCAGATCCAGCAAAAGTTTGAAACTTTGAGCAAAACAAGTAGAGTACAAGAAGCTTACTGATGAAGTTGTGGATCAAATAAGGAGGTGGGTATGAGAGTGGTCCATAAAAGAGCCCCGGCTGGGTGAGAGGATCCAAGTAAGGCGGTTGTGATGAATGGGTAAAAGGAGAGGGAATGACCCAAAGAGATAGGCAAGCAGAGATTTGGAAAACGAATATCTGGTTTGAAATTAGGGTTTGGAGATTTGGGGTTAGAGTGAGAAAGGTGAGGGATTCAGAGAGGAGGCGATAGTCTGAGGGAGAGAAGGCTCAAGTCTGAGGGAGGCGATGGTGATGGCGGAGGCGAGCGATAGGGAGGGAGAGAGGAGCAGAAGGTTAGAGGGGCAACATATGGTATTTCGGAAAAAAATCATTTAACTACAGTCTCCGCTACAGTGCCCATAAGCAGAAGCTGGCTTCCGGAAGTTGGGGTTCCCCTGCTTCTTCTTTTAAGAGAAAAAAAGCCCCAACTTTTCTTAAAAGCTGCTCCAGCTGAGTTTACCAAACACTTTGATGCCCATAGCTTATAAGCAGGAGAGCTAAAAAGCCCCCCCAAACGCACACATTATACCTCTCTCCAAGAGTGAAAGTCCTTGCCAAATGGTAATTGTGTTCAAACAAGATCAACGTTGAAATAATATTCCACTGATTACAAAACAAACAACAAAGTTGATATGGCCGAGTTGGTCTAAGGCGCCAGATTAAGGTTCTGGTCCGAAAGGGCGTGGGTTCAAATCCCACTGTCAACAATTCATTTTTTCAAATTTTTCCCTTCTATATTTTATGCTGACGTGCCCCTTTCCCATTCGCCAACTGCATAAAAAAAAAAAACAAACTGCACCGCACCGAATCCGGTCCCTCCCAAACTCGTGGCGCCAAACCTTATCTTGTATGAAGCAAAACCCAAACGGACCCCTTCGATAAAAACCAGCGGCCCTCAAACGGCCACTTCCTCTTCTTCATTTCAAAAACACTTAACGGAAGCCATGGCCACCTTCACCATGATTTCTCTCTCCAAACCGGCTTCCGGTTTTGCTCATCAACAATGTCCCAAATGGCGACTCCGATCTGCTTCTGCTTCTTCCTCTGCCGCTCCCGGCGTCGACCTCAAAACCCTGGAATCCGCCATCGAAAAGGTCCCCAAATTGCTCTACATTAAATCAATATTCCTTATTCATCAAAATAGAGATTGATCGAATCGACAACAATGGTCAAAACTAGTTGCTATTTTGAATTGTTGGGTTAGTGTTGATGTGGCTATATATATATATATATATATATATATATATATATATATATATATATATATATATATATATATATATATATATATATATATATAGGCCTCTTCCAATGAGAGATCCCTTATTTTGGTCATTTTGAGGAATCAATCATTTAATCTATTTTTTCGATCACATATTAACATCTCCACCGTTCAACTTTTTTGTTTATATGAGTAGATCATATTTAGAAATTTTCATCCTATTTGATAATCATTAGAGTATTCAAAATTGTAATTTACAAGTAAAAACATGAACGGTTCAGTTTTGACAGATTTCATACGTCCATTGATTTCATCTAGTTAGATACCTTAATGATCTACCAATTTGGCTGAAAATTGATCCCTTAAAATGAACAAAATAAAGGATCTCTTAGTGGAAGGGCCTTCAATATATATATATATATAATATTTTATTCGGTTGCGTAATTGACAAGTAATCATTTTGGTGCAGAAAGATAGCGGTGCGGTTAAAGAGGCACTGGATCAGCTAAAGGAAGCAGGCTGGGCTAAGAAATGGACTTCTCAGCCATATGTCTCCCGGCGTACGGTCAGTCTCCATTACAAGTGTGTGAAGTTCTGCCAAAAACTGCTACCCAAATATTAGCCTCATCTACAAATCCCATGCATACATGTACTTGAATCATCATCGTCGTCTGTTTTTATGTCTTCAAATTTATTTCATTAAGACAAATTCTTTGGTTGAGATACATTGGTTTGACTCTTTCAAGTTTCGACATTTTCCCACCAGACATCTCTTCGGGAACTGACAACTCTTGGGATTAAGAATGCCGAAACTCTTGCTGTTCCGAGTGTCAGAAATGATGTAAGTTTGCTGATAGTACTAGTAATCTATTTAAGCTACTTGCACACAGAATTTGAGTCTAAATCATATGAAGAAAAATTATGCGCACCAATTTTGATTTGGGGTTAGATATATAGCACCAATTGTAATTTCACTACCTTTTCCTCTTGTTATGCAACTTTCATTGAATCTGAAATGTTAAACAAGGCACATTCAAAAACTAATAGTCTATATGCTATTCAAAGGCATTGCTTCCAATATACTTGTTGATCAATATCTTTCAGTGATACAGGCAGCGTTTCTATTCACTGTTGTGGGGACAACCGGATTCATAGGTCTTCTTGCTGGCCAGCTTCCAGGGGTAATTTGACTATATCTCATTTTCTCCGTAAGTGCACATATAAATTACAGACTGCCTGTCTTCAACAGTATAATTTGGAGCAAAATTCATGTTCCAATACTATGTGATGTGATATCGTTATTTTAATTTGTTTCATATCTAGTATTCTGGTAGTAGTTTAAAGCTGAGATACTGAGTTTTCATCCATCTACCTGAAAGCAAATTTTTCTCAACATGTGTAACAATGTGACATTTGTTACAATTACAGAGTGCTTTTTCTCTCATCTTGAGAAAGAGATAGGGAATTGGTTTTTGTACTTTATTGACACAATGTACCATCACCTCTTCCCTTTAGTCGAAGTTTTACGAGAAAAGTTTTCTCGTGATCATGCACTACGTGTATCATACTTTGGGCATGTACTCAATAGGTTTGGCTATATAGAACTGATGGACTCTTAAGTTATGTAAAGTTAGCTGCTAGCTGATTCATGAGTACCCAAGTTAGTAGAAACTGAGGTGCTGCCGACCCAGCACAGGGTATTCAGGGCCATCTTCTAAGTTTATAACCATAGCAGGTCAAAATCCACTGAGGATCAAGAAGAAACTTAGCTATTTTGAAAATCTAGAAATTCAATTCTAGTTGTAGCTATATTGGAACTGACAATTGGAAGAATCATGTTATGTCTCTTATCCTAAATATTGTCTGATATTGTTAAACTGCATTTAGGGATAAAGGCTTCACCTTGGGTTCTTTCCCACACACACACGAACGTATAATTTCTAATTTGGCTGAGCTGTTAGATATACGTATACTACTTTAAGAATTTAATCAATTTATACATTATAGACCAAAAGTTTCTTTTTCCACTGTTTATGGATACTCACCTTTTTCTTTTCCAAAGATTTTGGCTTATCTGACACCTTGGGTTTGGAACATGCTGTTCTTGTAGGATTGGGGCTTTTTTGTGCCATATTTGGTAGGAAGCATCTCTCTAGTAGTTTTGGGTGTGGGAAGCACTGCCCCTGGGTAAGCCTACAGTGTTATATGCCTTGATATAGTCTAAAGTATGCTTAACTATCTCAACAAGTAATTAACTTTTTGCTTTTTGTTAACTTTCCAAACTATCATCAAATTTGTATTTCCTTGCTAGAAAAGTTAATATCTGCATTTTCAGGCTTCTTCAAGCTGCCATATCTAGCTTTTCATCATTTTTCCCAGATTACCAGGAGAGAATTGCTAGTCACGAAGCTGCTCATTTTCTAGGTAATTCATTGAAACACATGATATACTGGCCGATTTGGTTTATGCCTGATGGATGTGGCTTTTGCTTAGATTCTGATTAAATGATTATCTCTTTGCATAGTTGCGTATTTGCTCGGTCTCCCCATTCTGGGTTATTCTCTAGATATTGGGAAAGAGCATGTCAATCTCATTGATCAAAGGCTGGAAAAGCTGATATACAGTGGGCAGCTTGATGCAAAGGAACTAGATAGGTACTTATGTCATAGTTGCAGCTACAACAAGTTAGCATTTTGCTTCACTAGTTTCATTTCTTTGTGTATGTCTGAGAATTTTTGTTTAACTTTTCAAAATACGAGCAAGGACCGTGTTACTAAACAATAGTGCATCTTTTTACATACATCTATTAGTCTAAATCAGTGCTTCCATAGTCTGATTTGGCTGGGGAAAAAATAGTCTGTTGTATCAAGTTCATTTCTGTTCCAATATTAATTTTTGCTTGACGATAAATACACATGTAATGCCTGCATAGTTAAATATACTGATGCATTATTAAGTGACACATTTCATGTCAATCTATGAGTCTTGACTGGTTGGGAAAAATTAAACTACTATACCCTTTTTTAGGTTGGCTGTTGTAGCAATGGCTGGACTCGCAGCAGAAGGTCTGAAGTATGACAAAGTGATTGGGCAATCCGCTGATCTTTTCTCTCTTCAGGTTTATAGTCACTGTTTTCCTAGTGTTCATAGCTGTGTAGATATCATAATGTCTCAATCTGAGAGACTTAATTTTATTTCCCAGAGATTTATCAACAGAAGCAAGCCACAGCTTAGCAAAGATCAGCAACAAAATCTTACTAGATGGGCTGTAAGTTCCTCATTACACAACCTGTATGCTCAACTCAGTAGTAATTAGTATTTCATAATGGGATTACTATTGTTTTTTCCTACATGCTAATGTTATATTATTTGACATAACCCTTTTATATGCCTATTTTATCTGTCCAAAGAGACATTAGATGTCTAATAAAGGGTAAATTCCTCCTATGGTTCCTGACGTATAACTAATTGGACACTTTAGTATCTAACGTTTCAAAAAGAACAGTTTGGTATATGAAGTTAAGTTTTATGTGACACTATGGTACTTATGACTTATTTGTTAAATGTAAGGGGTAAAATTGACATTTAGATATTATTTATATAAAAAAAAATTAAAAACATGAATGCTATGCATTTAAAGTTATTGGTTATTACATTGATATTTGTTTTTTTTTTAATCTTTTAGGAGAAAATAAATATGATTTAATTTTTTGTTAAAAGAAAAAATATGAATTAAACTTTTGAGTTCTGTTGAAGGTAAAATAATTGAAATTTTGTTTAGTACATCTAGTATTTGTGATTTGAACACCCACGATAATACATTTGATTGATTAGATATAACTCCACAGAGTAGTCTTATGAGTGTTTACATTACCACGATTGAATTTATTAACTTATGTTTCCAACATAACTAAATAACATTAAAAATAGGGCTAATTATAAAAAAGGGCATTTGAATGCCCAAAATTATAAAAAAGGCCTTAACTTTAAAGGCCTTATAAAAAAGGACACTATTAAACTTCTGCCATCAACATATCAATAAATTACAAATGTGCCACCCAGCCATTTAACACCACCTCTCTCTCTCTCTATATAATAAAAACTCCAATCTCTCTCTCCCCTCTCTCTCACTATCTCAGCCATGAACCGCCGTGCACTAACCATCCACCGGTCCTCACCCGCCGCCACCGTCACCGTCGTCAGGAGGCCCCAGCCAATCCCCTGGACCCACGAAGAAATCGTCCACCGGTCGTCACCCACCGTCACCGCCACCGTCAAGCACCACCGGTGCCTCAACTTCGGGTCGGGTTGGCCTCGAGCAGGGCCATGAAAGAGTACCCGAGGTATTGAAGGAGCGTGAAGCTGAGGCTAGTCACAAGCCTTTATATCTCTCTCGTCTCTTTTTCTGTTTGATGTACTTTGGAACCTTAGCTTGCTCCTCCGGCGAGGTCTCTGGTTTCCGATAACCTTTTTCCCTGTAAGGTTCTTTGGCTGCGCCCCAAAATGTTAGGCGCGCTTGTTTTCTGATCCAAGACCTGGTTCCACAGGAGGAAAAAGACTCGGCGACTCTGATTCGTTGATTTGGATTCAAAGGCTTTACTGTTGTATTTAGTCCGATCCAAGACCTGGTCCCATCACCATCACCGCGGAGTCCATCGGAGATTAGAAATTGAGTGAGAGAGAGAGAGAGAGAGAGAGAGCTTGTGGCTCTGAAATTGAAGCTGAACTGAAATTGAAAGATGAAAAAAAAAAATTTGGCGGTGAAGTTAAAAATGGTAAACTAAGGGTAAGCGGTTCACGTTGAAAGCATGAAGGTGGTGGTGGAGAAGAGACTTGGCCTCAGGCTCACTCTGAAAATTGATAGTTAATAAGATAGTTATTAACATAGTTACACAGAATAGTTTACTCAAATGATAGTTACTAAGATAGTAACTAAGGTAGTTATTCAGACAGTTACTAAGATATAATAGTTACAAAATTGATAGTTACTAAAATAGTTACACTGAATAGTTTACTCAGATGATAGTTACTAAGATAGTTTCACAAAATAGTTTACTCAAATGATAGTTACACAGATAGTTAGTAGAATAGTTACACATATAGTTACAAAATTGATAGTTACTACTCAAATGATAGTTACTAAGATAGTTATACAGATAGTTACAAATTGATAGTTACTACTTAAATGATAGTTACTAAGGTAGTAATACAGATAGTTATAAATTGATAGTTACTAAGATAGTTACTAAGGTGGTTACACATAATAATTTACTCAGATGATAGTTACTAAGATAATTACTGATGCAGTGAAGGGTGGTAGGTTTACAAGCGTTAAACCTAATTGGTAACAAAGGTTCTCAAGCGAAGAACCCTAAAGGTAAATTCTGGAATCCACCAGAGAATAAGAGAAAACTCTTGTTTGATTGAAAAATAATAAGATAAACCGTCTACACCCGTTTAAGGATGTTTAAATACTACTAAACCAAACCTAGGGCAACTAACAACAAAACCCTAAAGCCCAAGGAAATAAACAAACCAAATCCAAAACGAATTAGAAAACATAAATTCTGAAAACATATTAAACTGCTGTTTTGAGGCCTTAAACGAACTCGAAAGCCCGAAAAAGCCCACACGTCGTGGCGAAGCTACGAGTTTGATTCCTGGCGTCGTTCCCTTTCCGGAAAGGTATTACAATCGAAAATCAGACACCGAAAACCCAATCTGCAACTTCCAGAACCGCCATATAATAGTTACAAAATTGACAGTTACTAAGATAGTTACTAACATAGTTACACAGAATAGTTACAAAATTGATAGTTACTAACATAGTTACACATATAGTTACAAACTATCTAACTATCTATCATTAATTATCTAAGTAACTATCATCCTAGTAACTATTTTACTGACGATCTAAGTAACTATCATCTTAGTAACTATCTTACGAACTATCTAACTAACTATCATCTTACTAACTATCTTACTAACAATCGGAGTAACTATCCCTTTAACTATCGGAGTAACTATCGAAATAACTAGTTACTATCAAAGTAACTATCTTACTAACTATCGGAGTAACTATCATCTTAGTAACTGTCTTACTAACTATCTAAGTAACTATCATCCTACTAACTATCTATATAATTACTAACTATCTATATAGCTACTAACTATCTAAGTAACTAACTATCTAAGTAAATATCATCTTAGTAACTATCTTACTAACAATCGAAGTAACTATCCCTTTAACTATATGAGTAACTATCAAAGTAACTATCGGAGTAACTATCGAAATAACTATCTTACCAATTATCTAAGTAACTATCATTTTAGTAACTATCTTACTAACTATCTTACCAATTATCTAAGTAACTATCATTTTCGTAACTATGTTACTAACTATCTTACCAATTATCTAAGTAACTATCATTTTAGTAACTATCTTACTAACTATTATAATAACTATTATCTTAGTAACTATCTTACTAACTATCAAACTAACTATCTTACTAACTATCATCTCAATAACTATCTTACTAACTATCTCAATAACTATATTACTAACTATCTTAATAACTATCTAAGTAACTATCATTTGAGTAATTATCTTACTAACTATGTTACTAACTATCTCGGTAACTATCGGAGTAACTATCAAAGTAACTATCGGAGTAACTATCCCAGTATTCCAGTAACTATCAGAGTAACTATCGAAATAACTAGTTACTATCGGAGTAACTATCTTACTAACTATCTTACTAATTATCTAAGTAACTATCATTTTAGTAACTATCTTACTAACCATCTAAGTAACTATGATCTTACTAGCTATCTATATAGTTACTAACTATCTAAGTAATTATCATCTTAGTAACTATCAACTTACTAACTATCTAAGTAACTATCATCTTAGTAATTATCTTACTAACTAACATTTTAATTAGTAACTATCTTACTAACTATCTAACTAAACAATCAACATAGCTAAACAATCAACATAGCTATACAATCAACATAGCGGGTGATCGTTTCTTCTCTAAAACGAGTCCCAACTTAGCGGGTGCAATGCTAGAGATACAGTCTACTGTGCTAAACAATCAAATAGCACACAGAGTATTGATTAGTAACCTGGTACTCAAAAACAGTCAGAGAATGAGTTTTATGCTCCCAGATGAACCAGCTTATAAGGAAATGATAATGTAAAACCAAGGCCACAAGGAATGATGAGTTTTATGCTCCTAAAGTAACTGATTCAGTCTTGTTTAGTGGGATTGCATAAAGGACCAATCAATCATGTACCCAACTGTATTAGTAACTACAAACTCAATTAAGCACAGAAATACCATTAGTCATGAGCATGGAAGAACTGAAGTCATTGACACCATATTGACATAACAAAGTCATACTGTTAATGCCAACAAGATAGCATAAAGCAGTAGTAATTCAACATGATCATCGGAATCGGAATCTGTCACCGTTGACGTCGAATTTCTTGAAGACCTGCTTGTCGGCGTCGGACTCATAGCTTGAGCTCGTCGTCATCTGAATCGCGGTTGCCTCACAGAAACGAAGACTAAGAGTCAGTCTCGGATCCCTCCTGGCAGAATTGTCGGCGTCGGATCTACAACTCATAACTCGATCTCGGCGTCGATGGCCGTGGTCGTCGGATCTACGACTCAAAACTCGATCTCGGATCTCGAATCGCGATCGTCGTCGTCGTCTTCGTTCTCCGACGAGCTCGTCGTGCTGTAGCGATCGTGATCGCCCCACTGTATGTTGTTGAGGTTGATTCCGATGTGGTTCTTTCGGGGTCGTTGAACTCGGGGTTGCGACCGGTGTCGAACTCGACGGCGAGGAGCAGCAGCGCGACGGCGAGGAGCATGGCGTTGGTGAAGAGGTGGAGCTGGTGAGGACGAAGCAGAGAGAAAGAGAGAGTTTTGAACTTTTGACAAAGAGAGAGTTTTGATTAAGAGAGAAATAGTATTATGATCATTAAGAAAAAAAAAACAAAAAAAGGGTATTATGGTCACAAATAAAACTAAAAACAGCCATTTTTTATAATTTAGTAAAATTAAATGGAGTTTGTTATGATAAACATATTAAAGGCATGTCCTTTTTTATGAAGTGAAAAACAAGGGGCTTTTTTCTAATTTACAAAGCTAGATGGTCCCTTTCTCTAAAATACACTTAAAAAAAATGCATGTTTTTAACTTAAAATATTTAAAAAAATGCAAGTTTTTAATTTATTTTTATAGATTATACTTAAATGTCAATTTTATTTTTATTTTTATTTAACAAAAAAGTCAACATAAGTACCAAACTGTTACATAAAACTTAACTTCATGTACCAAACTGTGCTCTTTAAAACATTAGGTACCAAAGTGTCTAATTGACTTTACGTCAGGTACCATATGAATAATTTAATTACACAACCCTAAAAAAAGCATATGCCAATCCCAACATCAAAGACTATTTTAGGTTCTTCCCCACTTTCACGTGCTATCAAATTTAGTGGCTGAGTGGGTGCCAAAGTTGCTTTGTTATCTGTGTTTTCAGTACATCACATTCATGCATTTACAATTCATGTGACAGTACTGATATTTTCGAGAAAAACGTTGTATTTGTCGTAGTTGACGGTCAAGAAAGAGAGAAATCCTTATCTTTTCCACTGGTTTTAATTTATTTCCAGATACTGATTATCATTTTTAATCTTCACTTTTCATGTTGTCCAAAAATACACTATGCTAATAAAGACTACAAAAAAATAAGTTTAAAAATCACTTATGACATGGTGAAGGAAGATTAGAAGTCCAAATAGAAGATGATCTTACTTCAATAATTAAATCCTTTTTGTAATGTTCTGATGCTGGGGCTGTACTGCAGGTTCTATTTGCTGGATCCCTGATTAAAAACGACAAGGCAATGCATGATGCACTGATAGAAGCAATGTCAAAGAAGGCCACCATACTAGAATGTATTGAAGCAATCGAGAAAGCTGCTTAGTCATATACCCTTCTGTATCTGTGGCAGGTCACAGATCGAGAAGCAAATATTTTCACCCATATTGGAATGTTTTCACTTTCTCATGGGGATGAGGAGTCGTGCCTTTTCCAGATCGGTGAATGACCCCTTTTTAGTACACACTCTTTCATTCTTCCTTTGCTTCTCAGATATTTGTATAAATTAGTATGTTTACCTTTTGCTACGTACCAAGATATTCATTCTGTATCTAATCCCTTCATGATGGAGTGCGACAAAGATATCAAAACACAGAGATATGTATAAAGCGTTCCATGATTTTCTACCACGTTTACCAAAATGATGCGATTTCGAATCATTTCCTTGTTGGGGAAAAGTTGTGTGACCCTGTTGCCCCAATTAGATACGCAATTGACTTCTTTCACAACCATTCGTTTGTGTTTAGGATTTTAGTTTTCTTTTTCTACTGGAAAAAAATAGGCCTTTAGTGATCAAGACTGAACGGTACTGATAGAGACACTGGACCATTTCTTCACCTTTGTGTACTCTTGTTGCTGTCGTTGCCTTAAATTCCAATTCTCCTGTATTAAGTGTTTTTTCAAGACTTTTCCTTTGTATTCTAAGAAGGAGATTGAAATTCACACTCCTCGTAATCCATTTCGTTTAAGAATGGATGATTCGGACAATGAAGCTTCGTTTTTTTTGCAATGACTCTAGCAATGGAACTGATTGACAGTAGACAATGCAATAACAAGGGACACAAAGTAGCCAAATCACAAATCCAATTCAAAGGCCAGGTCATTGTCGAAATACCAGCTCCTAACCCCACAAATGCTATCATCAACCATCAATCCAGCACAACTAGGTTTGCCTAGCCATTCTCAAAGATCAGTTCTTTGTGACTTTTAATAATACTTTACTGTGATGTTTTCCTTTTTGTTTTGTTGTGCATTTTTCCTACAGTTCTTAGATATTTCCTTTTGACATGTGAGTAGGTAACTTTACCTGGACGTGGAGTAGTATTATTGTAGACAAAGTATCTAGCTTGGTAATATAGCAACTTGCTGAAATTAGTCCAGCCGTAAATCAAAGTATCAAACTGGTCGGAGATATATTCTATTATAATCTGCCCTTTTGGCTACTGCTGAGTAAAATATCTCACAAGCTGGATTCTGTTGCTGCAACCTTTCCTTTTATGCAAATTCCTCTTCTTCTAAATTAGATCATTCAGTTATAAACATCGATCTACTTCAATCCTTTCTCTTTCAAAGTGAATCAGATTCACCTCAGTTTCAGGTTAGTGGGGCTTTAGCTTCAAACTGGGATTGGATTCAGAAATACTATTGCTCTATAGCTAACTCATCTGATCTCCATTTTTGCAGGAGCTATATTATTTTTTGGTGTTGTAAAGCTTAGAATTATGGAGCGCTTCCGCAACAATGACTCCTTTGTGATCAAGTTAGTTTCTTTGACTCTTTGCCAGCATTCTTTGATTTCTGTTAGTAGTGATGTTTTGAAAAATATGAATCACCTAAGCATTTATTATAAAAATGGTAATAAACAGTTCAGGGATTTTATTAATGGCTGTAGAGCCCATCTTACTTCAGTTATTTACCATACAAGTGGTTTGACTCTGATAAGATCAAGAGGGGTTTGAAGTACATGTATGTTCCTTGTAAAGAAGCACTTTTTATCATATTTCTGGACAGAGTGAACTCATTACCTTTTTCTTGATGTTGTTGTTGTGTTTGTTAGTATGCCAGAATACTGGGGACTAGTGACGGGGGATTCTACGCTGAATGATACATCAATGAAAAAAAAATTGCCTATAATAAAGGACCTTCTTGATCCGGAGGGGACATTCCTTCCTTTGTGGAACAAAATATTTGTAATAGCTTGCGTAGTTGCTGTCTTATCGGATCCTTTGTTTTTTTATATTCCTATCCTCAAAGATGATATGAAGTGCCTGGGATTTGATTCAAAGTTGAAGAAAGTAACTCTTGTTTCAAGATCAGTAACAGACCTGTTTTATATCGTGGACATTATTTTACAAATTTGTAGTAGACTTACTGCCAAGACATTTGCAGCCTCATGGATATCGATTACTGAAGAGACGTTTCCTTTGAAAGGAGAGAAATCAGTTAAGGATGCTCTGGCATTAGCCAAGAGGATTTCGCTGTCATATATTCTAATCGACATTTTAGCTGTTCTTCCCCTTCCCCAGGTAAGAAAAAACTTTTTTGACGTAAAGCATTTTCAAAATACATGATTTGTCTGACATTAACATGTGAGAAAGATTTTTCCCTTGGAACATTATTTCAATATTAAGAGCTGGCAATTACTGCTAATTGAAATGCCATTCACAAATGCAGCATATCTGATATCAGAATAATGACAGGTTTGATATTGTTCAGTATGATAATCAGATTGACTGTCCAGGTAGTGATTCTCATGTTCTTTTCAAAAGTGAGGGCCTCAAAACCTTCGATCACAAGGATATTCCTGAACTCTCTTGTTCTGTTCCAATATGTGCCGCGGGTTCTTCGCATCTACTTGTCAGGCAAGGCTCCTAGCATAGAGAGTGGAATAGGATTATGGATTAAAGGCGTGTTCAATTTTTTTCCCTTCTTCCTTGCTGGTCATGTAAGTTACTCTCGTCTTGATTTCACTGCAACAGATAATCTGCAATAACTCAGTGTTATTGAATCATGACTGTTTGGTTAGATTTGCCTCTGAGAGTTTAGGTTCTTCATTCATCAACCAACATAAACCATCGTTGGATAACATTTTGAAAACTTAAAGAATCATGCATTATCATTTTAAAATCTAAGGTGAGGAAGTGCTACTTTTATCTCTGAATCCTTTGGACGTGCCAAAATTATCTTCCTTGAATAAATTTTCAGGGTATCTGTTTATCTCAGAATAATTATCCCTCCACTTGAGTGTATTTGTTTTCCATAATCTCAAAGTTTTCAAAGAACTTACGTCCTTAATCACCTTGGTGGGTTTAGGTACTTGGAGCAATTTGGTATTTTTTTTCTATTCAACGAGAGACAGCTTGCTGGGCATATGCTTGTCGAGGTGAAAGTGGATGTGAGCGCAGTACTTTTAGTTGTGACAACAATGTGTTCAGAAATGTCACACACATAAATTCCCTTTGCCCGAAAAATCCACCAGATGCCACAGTCTTTGATTTTGGTATATTTCTGGATGCTCTTCAGTCTGGTATGTTGGAGTCAACAGATTTTCCACAAAAGTTGCTGCAATGTTTCTGGTGGGGCCTGCGAAATTTAAGGTTTGCACAAATGACTGATTAAATTTGGATATTTGAGACTGTATTATTACTAGATAAGAAGCAATCTTACAATTAACAGGTTCCTTCGAAGTATTAAAAACATCTTAAGACCCAAGAACACCATCAATAATAGCAGAAAAAAAATTCTAACTTATGCATAGATGGTGTCAGTTGCCTTTGTGCATTTTTCAGCAATGCCAACATAATTCATAGCTGTCTTACCTTCTGTGATAGCTGCAATTTTTTGTCTAGTGTTTTAGGCCTTTTTTTGTTTATTAATCCTTATCTTGAACCCAAATTATTCATGGCAGTGTCCAGTAAATATGTTTAAACTAATGCTTTTATCCTGGGGAAATGGTTCTAGATGTAAGAAATGATGGTGGATCATAAGGCAAACCTGAAAACTGAGTATAAGGAAAAGCTGGAGTGGATAGATATAGTTTTGTTTAACTTTGATCTTACAGAACCTATAACTTTAGTTTGCATCTAATATATTGATCCATTTCATTACTGCAGTTCTTTTGGTCAAAACCTCGAGCCAAGTCCCTATGCACTGGAAAACCTCTTTACGGTTTTGATTTCTATAAGTGGCATGCTACTATTTTTAATCTACCTCAATGCAAATTTGCAGGTTAGTGTTGGCATTCACATAACTTCTTTGTTTTTTTTTTTTTTTCAAATGGATGCTACATATAATTTTCTTGTTGAGTGGTGAACTATGTTTATTTACTGGTCTATGAATAGAGAGGGTACACAATATATTTGATAATTAGTAGCCTACTCAAAGAAACAAATGCTGGGGAAGACTTCTGCCATCAAAATCTTTATATAGATATCACAGCATCAAATTGATGATGCATTCCTGCATGGTCATAAATGAATTGATTTCAATGTCCTCATAGTATGTTCTGTGTTTTTATGAAAATGATATAATGTAATGACTTTAATTGTCTGTTTAACAATTGGTGTATAAAGTTCATTGTTGGTATTACCTGTTGGAACCCTTCATTTTATAATTATGGCATCTTTAGCTTGATACTTCGGATTGAAAGATTGAAGCAGCGTTTAGTTCAGTACATGATGCCATTGATGCCACAGAATACAATATTTATATTCATTTATTTATTTCTCAAGATCTATTGAACTGATTCATGTACTTGTTATGGAAATAGACATATGTGGAGTTGGAAGCAAAAAGATCCGACAATCTTAGATTCAGACGGAAGATGCAAATCATAAATCCAGAAATTGATTTGTGGTTACATAAGAATGGTCTTCCTAAAGATCTGAAGATGGGAATAATGGATAATGTACAACAAAAACTTGAAGAAAACAAAGATGTTCATGTGGAGAATATCCTCTCTATTCTTCCCTTGAAACATAAAAGACATATAATGCGACTTCTCCGCTTGGCTTCACTAAGGAAAGTAAGTTAGTTCCTCTGTATCTCAAGAAAAGTGCACATAAATAGATTCAAACCCGTGATTTGATTAGCAGTCTCATTTAACCAAAATATTTAAACATGATCATATTACTAATCTCAAATCTGTTATCCAAATGTAGCCTTAATGTATCACAGGTTTGCATAATGATGATCTTATTCTCTTTATTCATATTATTTATATTTTATAATGCTATAGGTATCAATGCTTAAACATATGGATGAACAAGTGTTGAAGGCAATTTGTGAGCATCTTAAACCGGTGATATATGCCGAGGACAGCTATATCATCAGGGAGGGGGAACCACTTGAGAAAATGATATTCATCACACAAGGCATTGCATGGACTTATGCAACTAATATTGGTGGTGGAACAAGTAGTAGTTCGTCTGGCGTTGGGTGCCTTGAGAAAGGTGATTTCTACGGAGAAGAACTTCTTAGTTGGGCATTCAATTTTTCCTCATTTTCGGAGTTACCTACTTCGACCAGAACTGTTAAGTCCCAAAGAAAACTTGAAGCATTTGCTATCAGAGCTAACGACTTGCAGAGTGTTGTCTCTAAATTCTGGTGGCATTTTAGCATGGAGCTTACTCCTGATAATCAACCAATGAGGCGAGAGCATTTGGCAACTTCTTGTTTACAGAAAACCTGGCGCCGGTATCATGCAGGGGCTAGGGGTGGAACTGGGTGGAAGAAATTTTATAACGATTTAGTGAAAACTGCATAATCAACTATTTTTTGGTGGAAAATTTCTGGCTGGCATATTGTTCAATAGAAGTTAGTTTAAGGATTAAAGTCTGACTTCTGTCTATACTTTTATACTGGCTGTAGAACATGCTAGAAAAGTTCACGGTTTGTGAAACTGCTGAATGTATAAACAATGTATGAATCTGTTGCCTTATTTGGCTTTTACTCATCTTTCCCAGATTATGAGGAGAAAATTGTTAGACATGAAGCTGCTCAACTTGTGTTCTTAGATTTAACTACATGAACTACTTAGGATGTCACAGTAGTTAGGACTGATAATCATATATGAGATACTGATAAAACAATTGTCTATTTAATATTGTTGCTCATTTCCTATGAAAGACTGGAAAACTGACATACAGTGGGCAGCTTGATGCAGAGAAGCTAGATGTTGATATACGACGAAGTCACCAATTTTCTGGTCATTTCACACTTCAGGTTTCAACAACCATGCTCTAGATATTTTATTATCCCAATCTCAGAGCCTGAGGATCTTATTTTCCAGACATTCATTTACAGAAACAAGCCGCAGCTTAGCAAAGACCGGCTGACGACATGGCATGTAAGTTTCCTCTTATGATCACAGTTACACTGGCAGTATTGGTTAAAGGTACTATATCTACTTTATTTTTTCTGATTTATATTGAGATTTCTGCAATTAAGGTTTTTTTTTTTTTTTTAAACAAGTCGCTGTTAGCTGGACTTGCTGTAGTTGTTTGCTAGCAGCCAAGTTACTAACTAATAGCCTTTCAAGGAAATCATACTGGTGGATTTATACAATGTGCCCCTACTTGTGGATAAAATACTCAAAGTAAAACTAAATTAGTCTATAAAGTGCAATATGCCCTACTGGCTTACCTGATATTAAATGTAGTTTTATGTCTCAGATCTGATTTAAAGGGGATTTTGGATATCTTCATTTGCTAGATCTGTTTCTGCTTCTCTTCCTTTCCTCCAATCCAGCCTCTGCTAATTGAACCATTGAGGTATTGCTACTGCTACTGTCTTATATTTCGTTCTGGTTGATCTCTGTCTTAAAGAACTAGAATCAACTCATTCTAGTCAGCCAATATATCTCTTGATTCGTTCTTGTTATAACAATTCTTTTCTTTGGCAGTTGGAATTTCCTAGGTCATTACTTTAGTCCATGCATACGTTTGGAATGAGTTGGATTGACCTCTAATGTGTGTTGTTTTCTTGTTTAGTATACTGGATTTGATGGAGAAGGAAACTTGCATGGTAGTTGGAGGTCACAGATCAAGGAGAAAGTGGCGAAAAACAAAAGATGTTCTCAATCGACAGACGTCATATCATCCTATTGGATTTGCTATCTTCCTGGATCTGTTGTTTTCATACATTCCTATTATCAACGACGATATGAAGTGCCTGGGATTGGGCCCAAATCAGCTTTCTTATAGTGAGTTCCAATCTTCATGTTATGTTTTACCTGATCAACAAAATTTGCTTTGTACTACTGAGGAGTTATCAATGTTTGGTTGGATTTCTGCCTGAATTCTGAAGTTATGAATATTACCTGGAGTTAGTTTCTGTACGTTTTCATAATATCAACAATTATATGTATCTATTTGCTAATCATCACCTTGTTGGTCCTTTAGGTACTCGGAACATTTTGGTATTTCTTTTCTATTCAACAGGAAATGCTGCTTGCTTGGCATTTGCAAACCTAGTACTTCTGACAGTCGCAACAATGTCCTCAAAGCTATCACACTTCTATATGGTAGGGCTTGCAATCTGAGATTTACACATTTGATCCAAATAGGAACTATTTGATCTTTCATTTTCATTACCAATACGTTTATATAAGTATTAAAGAACTATTAGATGTCATTGCAAGCATGTGGAGATGATTTATACCTGTATTTTTGTTCTGTTTCTTAATCTTGAACTGAATCCACATGCTGGTGTTTATGTCATAGAGATGTCCAAATCATATTGATGTGGCTTACCATTGTTAACTCTTCACATTAAGCTCTCATGGATCAAGTATATTGATGTTTCTTTTTGAATTTGTTCTCTTTGTTTTCTATTTCTGATACTATATAGGTGCCATTGCTTCAAAATATGGATGAACAAACAAGTAATGGAAGCAATTTCATCGGTGGTGGATGTATAACGAGGATAGCCATATTATTCGAGAGGGGAACCGCTTGAGAAATGGAGTTCCAACAGAAAGTAACAGAAGTAGGAAAAGTACTTGTTCGTGATGCATTGCTTGCCTTGAAGGTCATTTCTATGGAGAAGAACTTCTTAACTAGGACAGATTAGTTTGCCTTTTAACTTATTAGGGTTTAGGGGAAAAATTGAATGCTCAAATACATTATGCAGGCCTTGGAAGGCTTTCTCTGTCTTCTCTCTCTCTCTCTTCCTATGGTGACCATACTGAGAATCGATGTCTGTTAAGACTTTTGGGTTCTTGAAATTCTGGGAACTAGGAAGATAGCATACATTTGCTGCCATACACCCATGCAGTGTATCCCAGCATAGCCGGACTAATTCACTGCATCGCAACGGGACAAGAACACTTAAGAGGCACAAAACCTTACGGCTGGGCCTCATGAGGTTTCGTACTCTAGACTACAGTTAGCCTTCTACTGCCATACTATCTGTAGTAGTGAAATTTGGTGAAGCTCTGAGAGCCTCGTTTTATTACAAAGTTTGCCATACACCTAAAAATTGAACTTTATTTCTTTCTTTTTAAATGGTAAATTATTATTTGGGATTAAATCCCTTCAATTTTAGAGCAAAAATTTGTCTAGTCCTTTGGTTTTAATCACCTGAATCTAAAATTTGAAATCGGCACAAAACATAACGTTATTTGTTAACTTCGGAATAACATTAGGTTTCATACTTTAAACTCTTAAGAATGACAAAATATGAGGCTCTATGTTGGCTGAAGTCAACAAGTGATGCTATTTGATAACACGTTTGGCTTCAATTTCAAATTTTGGACTTGAGTTACCCTATTTGAGAGTACGAGGACCAAAATGGAATTTGAGATCAAGGGACTTAAACTAACTTTAACTCTAAAGTTGAAAAAACCAAGCTGAATTTAACCATTTTTCAAAGTAAAATTGTAAAATAAAATTAATCTGTGTAATAAAAGACCCGACGACGTCGTTTAGGCATAGAGGCTTTACTTGTTCTCCAGCGTCTTCTAACTCTCGTCTCTTCATAGATCGGTTTAACCCTCTTCTTCTTCTTCAACCCCTAGTCTCCTTCTTCTGCGTCTTCACTTGTTCTCCATTCTCTCCGAAACGTCAAGCAACTCTAGCATCTCGTCGGCCTCGAATTTCGCTTTTCGTAAGTCTCTATTTCAATTCTTTTCCTATTTGCATACAGATTGGGAATTTATATTTTTAGGGTTTTACTGGGTTTAGTTGCTTCAATTCGTAGTTTAACTCATATGAAATTCTCACGCATTTAGTTACTGCTAATTCGATTCAATCTGCTCTAGCTTTGGAAATCTATATGCTTTCAATGTTGTTGGTCTCTTAGCTTTAGTTCTGTACTCGTTTTTTTTTTTTTTTTTTTTTTTTAATCGTTGTAGTTTTTTGATGGTGTTTAATACTAAAAGCTTGGAATTTGAAGCCAGGTTAATGCAATAAGTAGGTTTATAGTGACAAATTTTGATGGGGTTATAAAGCTTGCTCTTTATTGTTTTTTTTTTTTTTATATATATTTTGGATCCGTGGCATTATCTGGAAACGGTGAAGACAATTGGTTATGAACTCATAATACTCTGGTCGTATGTTTTCGATGATTAATTTGAAGGATTAAGAGTTGTGATGGATTCGCCTGAACGTAGTAGTCGGAGTTATGTGAAACGAGATGTGGAGGATGGATCTGATTTGAAGGGTGATAGGGTGGGGGATGAGGAAGACTGGGAGGGGAGTGATAAGAGGAAGCACAGGTCGAGCAGGTCGAGGAAATCGGGGAATGGGGAGGACGTGGATGGCAGTGGAAGGAGAAGAAGTCATGGGGATAGGAGTGAGAGCCGTAAACGGTCGGGTGGTTCTAGCAATGCGGATAGTGAGGAAGAAGACTATGACTCGAGGAAAGAGTCGCGTTCTAAGCTGATGAAGAAGAAGCAAGAAGAGAGTAGTTTGGAGAAGTTGAGCAGCTGGTATCAGGATGGAGAATTAGAGATTAGGAAAGATGGGGGAGATAAGTCGGGGGGTAGAGGGCTGGTTAGAGCTGAAGAGAATGAAAGAAGGAAACTGGCTTCAAAGCTCGCACAGCAAGAGAATTCCCAGACTAAAAGTAAGAGCAAAGAAGAAAGGTCTCATGATGGAGAACTTGAAAAAACACTGGACAGAGATTCCAAGTATTCGGACAGGAAAGAGAGCATTCGAGAGAAGACTCATGGGTCTTCCGAACAGGTGAAAACTTCTAGAAGAAAATGGGATGAGTCAGATGGTGGCAAGAAAGCAGAAGAAAGCTATAATGAAAGATCGGATTCAAAAAGTAGTAAGCCTTCTGATCCCAAGTATGAGCCTCCTAAAGAGAAAACTGTGTCAGCAAGAAATGAACCAAGTGAAAGTAAAATCAGGGGATTAGATTCAAGCAGTGAAAGGGGCACTAAATCTAATAACAAAGAAGAGAGAAAAGCTGATGTGGAAAAGAGTAAGAGCAAAAACAGGGGAGAAATACTTGAAGAAGATAACAGGGGCAGTCCTATAACTCGTGAAGACAGATCTGGCAAGGAGAAAGCTGAAAAGCATAGACAGCAGAGAACTCCCTCTGCTCGTGATGCTGCTGAGGGCAGGGAGAGGCTGTCTAATGCAGATGATGATGCAAGTGCAGGGATGAAAGATAAGGCTGCTAGAGAATTTGGAAATTCCACCAGGTCAAGAACACCTGAGAGGACCGGGAGGCGATACCAGGATGCAGAACACTTTGAGACGGATTATGATCGAAGTTTTAATCTCAAGCGGAAGGAACTGGAGAAAGATGGTTATAGGGATGACAGACCTAAAGGCAGAGATGATAACTATAGTGACAAGAATAGGGACCGGGAAGTCCCCAAAGAGAACTGGAAAAGACGGCAACCCCCCACTAATGACAAGGATTCCAAAAACGGAGATACCAATTATGATCATAGTAGGGAGTGGGAGCTGCCGAGACACGGTCGTGAGAGGGGTGATAACGAACGGCCTCATGGTCGGTCTGGTAATAGGAAAGATGGAAACCGGGGTGAAGCTGTGAAAACTTCATCAAACTTTGGAATTTCAAATGAAAATTATGATGTGATTGAGATCCAAACGAAGCCAATAGATTATGGAAGAGCAGAGTTGGGATCCAACTTCTCTAGGAGAAACGAAGTTGGTCAACAGTCTGATGGAAAATCAGCACCAAATGATGAAGAATGGACAAGGAAGAGTGATATGTATGGTTCTGGACCAATTAGGGAAGATTCAAAGGAAAGATATACAGATGATACTTCCTCGCGAGACCAGAGTTCATGGAAGGATGACTTTGATGCCCATGGAGTGAAGGGAAGGGGACAAAGAGGTTCTATGCCTGGTCGCAGTGCTGGTGGCCAGAGTTCTAGTGTCGGTTCACAGCCTCCATATGGAAATGCAGAGCCAGGACCCTTCAACAGAAATGCTTCTCAAGTAGTAAAAGGGGGTAGAGGCGGGAGAGGAGGAAGGGGTAGGCTTACTGGAAGAGACAGCCAGCAGATGGCAGCCCCAATTCCTATGATGGCATCACCATTTGGACATATTGGAATGCCTCCGCCTGGACCCATGCAGCCGCTTACTCCTACCATGTCACCAGCTCCAGGTCCGCCAATGTTTCCATTTTCTCAACCCGTGTGGCCTGGGGGTCGAGGTGTTGACATCAGCTTGCTAACTATGCCACCTGCTGTTTCACATGGATCATCAGGCCCAAGATTTCCTCCTAATATGGTGACTCCGACAAACCCTTCCATGTTTTTTAATCAATCTGGACCTGGAAGAGGAGGTCCTCCGAGCATATCTGGCCCTGGTTATAATCCTGCAGGGCCAATGGGACGGGGAACTCCCGCTGACAAAAATCAAGGTGGTTGGGTTCCTCATAAAAGTAGTGGACCGCCTGGTAAAGCTCCTTCTAGAGGAGAGCAGAACGATTACTCTCAAAATTTTGTTGATACTGGTTTGCGACCCCAGAATTACATCAGGGAGCTAGAGCTTACAAATGTTGTGGAGGATTACCCCAAACTTAGGGAGCTTATACAAAAAAAAGATGAGATTGTGGACAAAGCTGCTTCTCAACCCATGTACCATAAATGTGACCTGAAAGAGTTTGAGCTGTCTCCAGAGTTCTTTGGAACCAAGTTTGATGTGATTCTGGTTGATCCACCATGGGAGGAATACGTTCATCGTGCTCCTGGTGTTGCTGACCATACAGAGTATTGGACATTCGAAGAAATCATGAATCTTAAGATTGAGGTAATCTGACTGGTCAATATGTTAGCTTTTTGAGGCTTTTATCTCTCAACGTCATACTTATAATTGTAACGACAAGCATATGACTCATATCAACATAATTCATATACAATTAAGGCTTACTTTATGTCTTACTTGTTTCAACTCACTTTTGACTCAATATCTGGATTTCTGTCCTTTATCTTCACAGGCAATAGCAGACACACCTTCCTTTATTTTCCTTTGGGTGGGTGATGGCATGGGTCTTGAGCAGGGTCGTCAATGTCTGAAAAAGGTAGTTAATCACCCTATACCTTTTTCCCTGTTATATGATCTAGGTTCTTATGTTTTTATGAACTAGTTGTGCTTATCTATGTTTCATCATTGTGCTCCTGCAGTGGGGATTTCGTAGGTGTGAAGATATATGTTGGGTGAAGACAAACAAAAATACTGCAACTCCTGGTTTACGGCATGATTCTCATACATTGTTTCAGCACTCAAAGGTTGGTCCGATTTTTCAGTTGTGCATGCCTTCACCTGAACTTCTTCCCTATTTCCTTCAATTTTTATTGTCACATTATTTGATGTTATAAATGGATTGTCTTTCTACCTATACCCGAAGGAGCATTGCTTGATGGGAATAAAGGGCACGGTTCGTCGCAGCACTGATGGCCATATAATCCATGCCAACATTGATACTGATGTAATAATAGCTGAGGAACCCCCATATGGTTAGTATCCTTATAAAAAACCGACATAAATTGAAATGATGTTCTGGTTTTCTTTCGTGTGTAGTAGAGGTTTTGTGGGTTTGGTAATTCCATGCATAAAGACAAAATTGTCTTTGTAGCATAATTTTGCATTTCTTAAATAACTCTTCATAAAATCCTCAGTTCCAAAAGCTAACTTATGATAGTCTCTTAATTATTATCTAGAACAACAAAATCAGTTCTTGTGATGCTAACTTTTGGTAGTCTCTTAATTATATCTAGAACAATAAAATCAGTTCTTGTGATGCTACTTGGGATTGCAGGTTCAACCCAGAAGCCTGAGGACATGTACAGGATAATTGAGCATTTTGCCCTTGGTCGCAGGAGACTTGAGGTCTTTGGTGAAGACCACAATATTCGGAAAGGTTGGCTGACTGTTGGTAAAGGATTATCTTCATCAAACTTTAATGCTGAGGTAAAATATCAGTTTCTGCAACTGGCTGATCATTTTGGGTGAGGTTGTCTTACATTCTACTGGTTGATAATTTAGGCTTGGCCTTGGAAAACATTTTTTCTTTCTTTGTTTCTTTCTTTCTTGTTTACGGCTTAACCATTGAGTTAAGTGGACCTGGATAACGTAACTCAAATACTCTTATGGTCTGAGCGATTAGAGGACAGGAATTGTTGAGTAAGGAAGAATATGTGTTTCCAATAAATGGCATCAAATCCACAGCACGAGTTATCCTTGAAATTTGTATCTCTTGGTCTTCACTGTAGCATCCACACGTGCTAAGAACATATACATCACATATAAGCATCAAATTTTTTTGCAGCATCTATGTCCTTTTTCAATCATCAAATTGATTCTGTGAACTTGAACAAATTTCTGAAACTATTTTCTGGTTTCTGTTTATAGATTCTGACCATGAATGGGTTACATGCAGGCTTATATCCGGAACTTTGCAGACAAGGATGGGAAAGTTTGGCAAGGTGGGGGTGGGCGAAATCCGCCTCCAGAGGCCCCTCATCTGGTTGTGACAACACCCGATATAGAAGCTCTTCGGCCCAAGTCACCAATGAAAAACCAGCAGCAGATGCAGCACCAAAATTCCACACCTATTTCTTTGACAACAACAAATTCCTCCAACAGAAGGCCTGCTGGAAACTCCCCACAAAATCCAACTGGTCTTATTATGAACCAAGAAGCTTCAAGTTCCAATCCCTCAACTCCAGCTCCTTGGGCGTCTTCGCCAATGGAGGGTTATAGAGGGAGAGAGGGCAGCATGATGCCTTCAGATGATAAGGTCTTTGATATGTATGGTTATACTGGACAGGCAAATGGAGACTATATAGATTTTGAGGCTCACAGACACATGAATTTGTTGTAATGAGACAGTCTGGACTCAATTCATATGCATCTCTCTAATTCTTTTTCCCTCAAATATAAATGGAAAGAAAATGCGCAGTGTGTGTGCGTGCATCCTTCTGAGTTCAAACAATGCTTGATTGCCTACTCTGCATTTTAAATTTCTGAAACATCTCATCTGCATTTAATCGCCACCCGCCACCATTCGAAAGACGATCACAGCTTACTCTACTGTGTAACCGGACTAAGCTACGCCGGAGAACCATATTTTCACTGCAGTGTAAAACTTCATACCCAACTGTGGTCAAATTCGAGAGGTTTGATATGTAGAATGGCCTGACATTCTGCTGATAGCTGCAAATAATACTATATATACAATTCAATATTTTGCAAGGGACCAAAACACACTAGTTTACGGAAAATGCTTGCATAAATAGAGAACCTAAATTCTCTTATTTACAGTCAGCTAAACCCATGAGTCCCTATTTGTTGAAAACATTCCAAAGATCATACCAATGGATAGTTACACTAATGATCTTTAATGATTGACGTGAACCACAAGATGTAGTTGAATGAGAGCTATATTGTGAAATTCAGTTTCAAATACCACCCATTCTTATTGGAGTTAAATTATAGTCTTATATTGTGAAATCTTCGGCATGGATTAATTTTTAAACATAGAAATTCTTTAAAGAAATTGTGTAATCTCGATGAAACATATAATAATAATAGTTAAACATGACTTTAAAAAAAATCACTCATTACATTGAAAAAGTATATATTTATTTTTTTTAATTTTTAAAAGACTTTCTAGACCCAAAACTTTAATGGAAGACAAAACCTCAGTGGCGGGAAAGAGTATACCCGACGATATCCTAGCGGACACGTACATACTCAACAGATTGTCGGTGAAGTCTCTAGCCAGACTCCGATCAGTTTCGAAACATTGGCGTTCCATCATCTCAGATCCACTGTTCGCCAAACCCCACTTGAACCCTAATCGCAGGCACCTCCTCTTCTTCTCCGCCTCTCACCTCAAATCACTACCCTTGGATGAGCCGATCCCATTGTCGCCGCCGACCAGTAACCTAGCTTGCCCACTCAAACCACTAAAATCGGAAACGGTATTGGAATCCACGAAGATACTGGGATCTTGCAATGGTGTTATGTCTAACTTTTAGTACTAATCTTTACGTATGGAATCCGACTACCGAATTCTTACGTTGGTTACCCGAACCCGGGTTTCCGTTGAGACATGAGAACATCATGTATCATGGGTTCGGGTATTGTTTGGCCACTGACGACTATAAAGTCATCGTGGCCGGACGTCGGTACGATCACTTACACAATTGTTATTATCGGGAGATGGAGGTGAGGCTGTTCTCATGGAGAGCTGGGGTTTGGAGACCGATTGAGTCCCCTTTGGAGTGTTACGTGCCTCATTCTGGTGCTTACTTGCGGGACACGCTACATTGGCTCCAGCAGCTGATCGTCTTATATGTGCTTTTGATTTGGTGGAGGAGGAGTTCAGGACGATGCCGGAGCCGCATTTTGTGGTGGTTTATGGGTCAACGGTTATTGTAAATGTGATTCTTGGGGAGGAAATCTCTATGTGTTTCGTCGGCGTTTTTGGAGTGACTGGGAATGTATTGAGGCAATTGAGCTGTGGGTGATGGGAGAATATGGTGTGGGTGGGTCATGGAATAAGCTCTGTGACTGTGAATTCTCCCATTTGGTATATCCGCCTCCACGGCCAGTGGCTCGCTGCCCATTCTTGGCTTTGGGGGAGAGTAGCACTGTTGTGGTTGTGGCGACATTGGTTTCAAAAAAGCCTTACGGGATGAAGATTGGACGTGAGGGTGAGCAGTTGGTTGTAAATGTAGTTGGGGAGAGCAGCAGGGGTGTTTCTGATATGATTGTGTATGAAGAGAGTCTACTCCAGCTTCCTGAATGTCGTGTCCCTGCCAAGCAGAAATCAAGAAGAATAATCGCCCGCTGCAAGTGCTGCTGGTTAGTCCTTACTTCTCGCTTTCACATTTCACTCTTATGCAATGTTTTAAAAGGCTAAGGCGTAGCCAAGGCGTTGTCGGGAGAGCCTCAGGCAAAAAGCGTAAGTCTTGAGAATAAAAGTCCTGTATTTATGCATTTATCGGTGTTATACATAAAACATGCATTGTATAATTGACATCCAAAACAAATATGATAAATTGTCATTTATTTTTAACAAGTACACACTTAAACCATGCAATTTAACCAAATCCCCTTACATAAACTGTAACGACCCGAACCTTAAAATACGTTCCGAAGGGTTTGAAAAATTGACTTTTTATAAATTGACCCGACCGAGAATTTTATTTCTCGACGAGATAGATGTCGTTAAAACGAGTTCATAGACACGTAGCGAGTTTAATTTGGAATCTGTATGAAAAAGTTATGATGTAAAAATCGGAGGGAGGAAATTTCCGAAAACGAGCGGAACTTTCCAGATTGGGGAATATTCTTGGAGAGGGGGGAATATCCCATTTTTTCTTTTATTTTTCTTTCTTTCTCTCTTTTCTCTCTCTCTCTCTCTCTTCCCCGATCGGGCCCGAGCCCGAGCTCCCCACCCAAAAATCGCCGGCCCTCGTCCTCCGCCGTCCGGCCATCGATCGGCGCACCACCGGTGCCGATCGGTTCGTCTTCTTATTCTCTTCACTTCTGGGGAAGGTATTTGGGGCGAATCGGCCAAGGTAAGTGGGAATTAAGGATTTGAAATTTTAGGGTTTTTTTGTTATTTTTGGTGGAAGTTGTGATTTTGTTGTTTTTGATGTAATTGGAGGTTAGAATCGTGTTCAGGGCATTGTTTGGATTTGATTGGGTGTAATTTGATGTTGAATTGGATGAATTTTGGTGAAATTTGGGATTGGGGGGGTGCTGCCGCCGTGCCGGCCACTTCTCACAGCGGCTGGGGCGCCTCGGCGCCTAGACAGCCAAGGCTGAGGCTTTTTCTTTGGCGCCTTGCGCCTTTCACGCCTCAAGGTGCGCCTCAGGCGCGCCTTTTAATACCTTGCTCTTATGTGCATTGGAAAATTCTAGCAAGCTTATTTTTTGTTGATTCTCATGTGCATGCCGCTCAACTATCTGTACTTGTAGATGCGTTTGTGCTTGGTCATTTTTAAAGAAGGGGTGTTTTGTATGGGCAGCATTGTTTAGAACTTTTGCTGATTTCCTCGCAATCTGGTTTAGTTTATATAATGAGCTTAACAGGAATAAGTTGATAACCTTGTTTATGTGGGTTAAGATGTATAATATGACAATGGCATGATCCAACTTGGTATATGTTTGGGCCGAAACTAACATTTGCCTGAGACTTTGGCTCGAGGTCCATGAGGTTAATTAGTAAAAGATAATCTGATATACATTTAATCTTTTCCTTCTTGGAAAGGATTTGGGGTTCCTTTAGGAATCCGAAAAGGGGTTGGTTTATGGTAATTGAATCCTGATCGATCTCCAAATCTATTATGCTACTTGATACGCAAGTATTGGGGTTTGGCATCCTCTCTATAAAGAGCTCTTGTACAACGTAAAAAAGATCCCCGATCAATCAAACAAACACACAAGCTTTTGCTCATCGCAATTCTTGCAAAGCCTCTTTGGAGCATCTTACGCGCACAGCCTTCACAAACTGCAAACAACCTCGCTGCAACCTTACGCCCGCCACCGGTCGTTGTATCCTTGCACGGTTGTCGAAGTGTGCCTTGCATTTGTGTCGAGAGTCGCTAAGACCTATCGCTTCCAGCATATCCGCACATCGTAGCCGCAACTTGTCACCATACGTACAGAGCCGCACCTCGCCGCCATACGTACAGAGTCACTCGCTTGTCTCGTGTTCGTGTTCGCTGAAGCACCCAGTGTCATTCGCTACGCCGTAGCCAATTGAGTCGTTACTCAGGTAACAAAACACAGACCAATCTGCCATAGGTTGGAAAATGATCGTTTCCCGCGGTCTTGAATTATTGCTCTGCTTTGCGTCTCAGGATCAAAGTAAGATTACTCGATCTGCAATAGGTTGAGAGAAAAATCCTAATATACTTTTGTTAGGTCTTGTTCGAGCCTCTTACGCTGGCCTTGTCAACGCCCGCGTAACAGTCGTTTGATCAGGAAGTCAGGAATTGGGAGCAGACAGACACGCTAGCCAGAGAAGTACGCTTGCCAGAGGTCGTCCGCATCGAAGTTGTACCTAACTCAAAGGTACTGGCACGCTCGCACACATCACAACAGGACTGAGATTGACGTCCGCCACTCCACGTGTTGACCGTTCGCCGGATACTAAATCCGCCACGAACAGTATAGCCTCTTCAGAAATAGTTGGTTAGGAAAGGGAAGCATAAGAGCCACAGGCCATGGTTTATGTTAAAACAATGCAAATGGAACATAAAAATGGCCTGCTTATACATGTCACACTGTCCTTCCTACGACATTGAGTTCACATAATGCAACATAGATGCAGGCTGCATCCGTTGGTAGATCACTTTTCTGTTCTTCATTAGAGATATATCCTGGATCAGATGTCATATGATAATGTAAGTGATGATGTTCAGTAGTATGCTAAGATTTGATCAGCTTCTACGCTCTTATTTCGCTTTAGTTACTTTCCGAATTGTAGAATGAAAATCTTTAATTCTGAATAATGTAAATTAACTTATCAATTTATGAAGACCATTAGTACTCAAAACATTTGTTGTTTTATTAGAAAAGGGAGGGATACATTTTTTCCTGTTGGTTATTGAGTGTGCCGTTGCTTTGATTTTGTAGGGGTCTTCAATCTGGGGTTGCAGGAACTAGTGCTTCACCAGGTGAAGTTTAGGCATTCCAGAGTATCTTGTTGCAAACATCATTTCGACTTGTTCTCTATACTGCTGGTTTTGGCAACTCTTTTGAACTTGAAATTGATATATATATGTATGTTATAGTAATGTTGTATTATCTTGATTTATCATCATATAGGTACAATGGTATTTAGTTTGATGATGTTTTTTTTTTTTAACTTTGGTAAAATAAGCTAGGTTTTGCAAATGAGCAATCTCACAATTGACTAACATTAAAATGATACAAACAGCAAATCTAGTACGTTACGCGATACAGAAATATACATGTTATTGAGATTGTACTTGTACAGTAAGGAAGGATATGAACACAAAGTTAGAAGGAACATGTGGAATTATTGATCAGAATCTCTATTAGACACTGGTGTGTTACAACAAAAGTTGATTGCCGACTTTGCATTTGGTTATGACCACTTATTGAAATGAAAGAAAAAGAACTCGGAATCGATAATCTACAGGCGCCCGTACATCGACAACATGTCCTTCAGTTGCAAAGCTTCTCTCTCCAAGCTATCAAAGCTCACAGAGCTAGGCATCCTCCAACCCCAGTTTCCGAACTGTGCATAGAAAAAAAAAAAGATATCAGTGTATGTTGCATTGGCAAAAAAAGAGGAGAATTCTGTATGTGTGTGAAGTTGTCACTTACCTGTGTTGCAGGAATATTCATCCTGGCAGAACTTCCTAACCTAAGAATATCTTGCATAGGCATGATTGCAGTTTGGGCGACGGAAGATAACGCAACCTTTATCATTGCCCATGAGACACCTTCTTCTTCATTAATTGAAAGATACTTCAGAACCTGATAGAAAAAAAATATAAAAAAAAAGTTAATCTTGTTTGTCATCTGAAATGGAAGAAATTACATATGCTAGTAACAGGCCTATACGAATAAAAAACCAAAAACTCACGTTGGACCTCTCTTCTTGGGGTAAAACATCCCACCAACCTCGAATCTGTCATTTATACAAATTAATCATTAACAAGCTTCATACAAAATCCAAAAAGGAAACAAATTAATATCATGGAATCAGAACAACCACTAGGTGTTCAGAACTGTAAATACTAGATCTGGGGCCTATAATTTTTTAGCAAGTTATGGAACATAGGCCTCAATTGACAATGCCTTTAAAAGAAGCTGATAAGTTCATGAACTTACCGTGTCATTATCATGAGTTCCAGTGTACACAACTTGATTGCGCTCATGATTATGAGGTAAATGAGGATTAGCAGCATCACTTCCAAAACCTAAATACAGCAATTACAGATCAGGACATACCATTCATACTTGAAATTATTTCTCAAAGCTTAATATACAGTCACAAGAAATCGTTACCAAATTGGAGGACGGCCATTCCAGGTGCTCCAATGGACTTCCTGAGCTGAATTACGTCCTCAGTGATAACTCCCTGTCATAATGCAATAGTAGGGATATGATGACATATCAACTAACAGCAATCAGAGGCATTTATCATGTCTTCACTGTGGCCATCAACTATTTTAAACAACAAAATTCTGAATCTACACAAATTACTGAGGTCCAGAAATTGAAGACAGTCTACAATGTTGAATCTTAACATACTAATATAACCTACTAATACATCACAAGAACGGTGGAAGTGGAAAATCATGTTACATCTATTTTGAAACACATTTTGTCTTTTCTCTTTGATTTCCTTTTGGTAGGAGGAGAAATAGAAAATTCAGCTAAAACATACCAAATCTTCAGCTATAATGTTGGTCTTCCCAACTGCTCTGGATATGGCATCAAAAAACGATTTTCCAGGTCCTGCCTAACGTCATGAAAAAGAAAGGTTTCAGATTTGATGTCAATGACACATAAAAGAAAGAAACGGAGCTATGGCTATATTTCATAAACTATGAAACCTGACCTTCCATTGTCCAACCATTGCAACTTTTGCTTCTGTACACACAGACCCAAAAAATATGTTAGCTTGATACCAACACGGTGAACATGCACATATATTTAAGAAACGATTGTAAGAAATCTGATTATAACTTCGCACCAGAAGGAACAGCCCAGAAGCCGGCAAGTCCTCTGAAGTGGTCTATTCTGAACTCATCATAAATATTCTGTGCTCTTCTTATGCGGCGTATCCACCATGAAAATCCCTCTTTCTCCATGGCTTTCCAATCATATAGGGGGCTTCAAGTAAACAATAACATTTCCTAGCAAGGTCAGCGATATAGAAACCGATGAAAAAACATATTTGAAAGATTATGTATAAGCTTTTTAAACCTGCCCCATAGCTGACCAGTTTCACTGAAGGCATCAGGGGGAACACCACTAACTAGCAGAGGATAACCTTTTCTGTTCTGCAAGACTATTTGATCAGTAATAGCCATCTGTAACAACACACAACTGAAGCAAGTCCAAAAACTAACATGTACTTCTTATAACGTTAAAGTACTCACCAGCAAAAAATGTTTTCTATTGGCCCAAACATCTGCACTATGATATCCAACATAAATCGGCATGTCTCCCATGATACTGATCCCCTTCAACTGTGCATACTTGCGAACTCTCTGCCATTGTCTTTGAAACAAAAATTGTTCGGCGATGAATAGATTTATCTGCTCAAATAAAAGCATAAGAGATTATGGAGAAAATGGGGGCTCCTAAAATCAACTGTATATATCATAAGAAACTAGAAATTCATTAAGTAATAGCCAGTCACCCAGATCTCACAAAATGATGTTTGCTCTGATATATGTCTTCTAAGGCTGCAAGATGACGATCTTTCAAGGGTTCAGGCCACTCGTACCAGCTAAAAGCATCTGCACTGCTGTCGATTGCAGCAAAATAAGCAGCATCTTCGAGCCAGCCTGGATAATTGTGAAAAAAGAATCACTTGTAGATGAAGGAGCAAATGCCCACCAAAACACACCACATCACACTTGAACTGTAGTTTTAGCACATCAGGAGAATTTAGGACACCAAGTTGAAATTGCCAAAAGACAGCATCACATTTTGGTAACAAAGTGTTTAACATAGTTTAACTGCGTGTGTGCACTCAGGTGTTGTATATGTATGTGTGCATGTATTTACATACATAAGTTCAACCAAAAACACACCAAAGCACTTAACTAGAGTCCAACTTCAATTTCGTTTCTCTTAAACATGTTCAAATTATGTCGACACGGTGCTATAACTGTCTGATATAAATATTAGAGCACAAATAATATGAAAATCTCACATGATATATCAGGGTCTCTACGGAAATCTTCAAGCTGGCTTTTTAGATCACCGTCACTCATTATAAGCCTCTCTGCAGCCTGAGAAAACACTAATTTAAGAAACTTTTTGATTCATTATAGTCAATATAAGTAGATCAGACTGATACTTGTTGATAATCAATAAATTATGGACAATCATTTCAACTATCCTACCAAGTTGATTCAAAGGACCTCACTCTACACACGGAAACACCATGCTGCCAATTTACCTTAGTTATCAAAGGATCTTTCATTTCAGCAACTGCCGCATAGTTCACACGCTCCATATCACTGCATCAATCAGTTAACACCAAACAACACTGTCAGACACACACTGTTATAGGAAAATCATATAATAAAACTCAAGACGACGACAAATGCATAAACAGAAGTTCACTCACACTGGATTAGGAAGCTCTTCCTTTGTCAACAAGCCATCCTTCACAAGTTCATCAAGTGATATCAATAACGTATTTCCGCAATTCGCATCCTAAAACACAAAAATCCACCATCCACAATAACCACCACAAATCGAAATTGCGAGAAAAACACAATCAGCACAACACTAGACGATCAAATTTTATCACATTTCATCTAATTTAAACTAACTGAGTTAAAATCTTGAGTACCTGACCGGAGTAAGGTGAGCCTTCCTCATTGGCCTTCCGGCCGGGAGGAACGAGCGGGAGGACCTGCCAGAGTGAGAATCCGGCGTCGTGGAGCCAGTCGATGAACCTCAACGCCTCCTCGCCGAGATCGCCGATGCCGTAAGGTCCCTTAAACGACGTCGGATGGAGCAAAACGCCGGCTCTCCTGCGCTCACACGGATCCGCCTGCGGGAAGACCTCGCCGTAGTCGAGCGGCAGGTCCTCGCCGACGGCGTATGCGGCGGAGGTGGAAACGGCGGCGGTTTTCATTCGGAAAGGCGGGAGTCTGGTCCGGAAATGAGCGGAGGAGAAGAGGATTGAAGAGGAGAGCTTGGGGGAGAGAGTGGAGGGGAGGAGTGAGAGGGAAGTAGCAACGGCCATGAGAGAGAGAGAGTTGCAGAGAGGGAGAGGAAGAAGAAGATGAAGAGAGAGAGAGAGAGATTGGGAATCGGTTACATGTGAAGAATCACGAGGGAGGGATGGTGATTTGGGTTGCGTAGATATAGGAAATGAAGTGAGCTTTTGAGAATTTGTATGAAGGTCAGGTGCCACGTGTCGTGTGGCTCGAGTGTTGAGGAGTTGACATGTGAGAACGAGTCCTATACTAGAAAAATATCAACGAGAAATTGTTTGGCGGACCGACGATATTGCCGTTGGTCGGTCACCGTCGCTCACCGTTAAAATAGTTGGATTCGATAGTTAACTTAGCTTCATCTCAGTCTCGCTCGTCTACAGCTTTCAAAACTAGAGCCTTATTTCCGCCCCTCTCTCGCTCTCTCTCTCTCGGTTCTTTGGTAATTCACGTATTAAATTGTGTGGAGAACGTACTCTCATGGCTGATAATTTTGATGGAAGGATCATCTTTTTCCGACATATAGGTCATACCAAAATTACATAACCTAAGTTTCATACAGAGCTTCATTTGATTCGTTTTGTGTTTAGTTATCTCTAGGCTAATTTTTTATGTCTTGTTTGTATTTATAACAAGAATTACGCACTCTCTTTACTTAATTTATTTCTTAAAACAGTTCAGTCCCTCACTTTTTAAATTTAACTCATTACTCAACTAGCTCATTCAAATTCTACCTTTTACCCCACCAAGTTCTCTCTCTCTCTCTCTCCTAAAGAAAGATGAAGTAAATTTAAAGATATACTAGCCTATCCACATATGCTATACATATGTAAATGTAAATGTGATTTTTATTTTTATGTGAGAAAATTTATAAAAAAATTGGAGGTTATTACAGATAGTGGGTGCACATAGTGGGAAGTTACCTGCAGAGTTTTGTGCTCTTTTTCTTATTTTAATTTTATATTTTGATTTTGTTATTTACTCTTTTGTCCCTTAATTATTAAAAATAATATTATTTTAACATATGACTTAAGGATGGATATGTAACTTCACGACGATTTTGGCTAACAAAGCATGTTTCTTTAATAATAGTATAAATAATACTGATAGAGAATTTTAGGAGAATAATCTTGATTTAAAAAGTAAAACTTCTTAGATACTAGGGCGTTTTGGCCCGAAGGACCAAAAGCCCGGCCTGAAAAAGCCCGAACTGAATGTGTGTAGGCCCGAACGGGCTCGGGCCATGTTTTTCCGTGGACCGAAAGCCCGAACCGGCCCGATCCATATATGTGTTTGCCATGTGTCATGTTTTGATTGGTCCATAATTAATTTATAAAAAAAATTGATTCCTCTTGAGCCTGTTCCTCAGCAGCATCGAGTCCTCGGGCTATTTCTTCCTCTGTTCACCATCTCAATCACCATCAGCCCAGTCCTGCCTCGGCCTCACCGCGCCCAGCCTCGCGGCGTCTAGGCCGCCTCGCCTCGCCTCGTCCAGCCCAGCCTCGCCTCACCTCTGTTTTTGGGCCGAAAAAAGTCCGAATGGGCTTTGGTCGGTCCCTGAGGTTCTGAAAGCCCGAACCGGCCCGAGCCCGATATTTCGGGCTTTGGGTCGGGTTCACAAAAAATTCGGCCCGGCCCGTGCCCAGCCCTATTAGATACTACTTGCTTCATATACTTTTGCTTCATAAAGTTTTGAAAAAAAAAAAAAACGTATATAGAGTTGTTCCTATGATATATAATAGAAGGCATAATAGTCGAAATGCAACCTGAACTTAGCTCAAATTGTCAATTTGCACCCCGAACTTGTAATTGCGAAATTTTACCTCCTCAACTTGTCAAAAACTGCCGATTTTCACCTCATCCGTCAAATCTAACGGTTTTCATCCAATTAAAAGTCACATGCCTTGCACATGAGGGGTATTTTCGTTATTTTATATTTATTTCATTTTATTAATAAAAATACACGATAAATTTATATTTGTACAATATTTTCTACAATTATATCATTGTACTTGTGATCTAAATATTACGTTTGTTGAGATATTTGAGTTATTTAGTCTTAGACAAATTATATCATGTTTCTTATTAATTAAAATAGTGGTTCGACAATTCAATTTTAGTTATCCACATAATTTTTCTTATTGACAAATTATATCACGTAAGGTATGCGTTATTTAAAAAAAAAATATTATGAGTAAGTAGACATAACTGTACAAAAAATAAATTCCTTGTGTAATTTATTTAAAAAACGAAATAAATATAAAATAACGAAAATATCCCTGATCATGTGCTAGACATATGACTCTTAATTAGATGGAAACCGTTAGATTTGACGGAGTGGATGCAAATTGGCAGATTTCGACAAGTTAAGGAGGTAAAATTTCGCAATTACAAATTCAGTGTGCAAATTGACAATTTGAGCGACGTTCATAGTGCATTTTGACTATTATGCCTAAATAGAATTGCCTACTAAAAAGAAAAACCTATAATTCAGACAGATAGCTATATTGACCAAAAAGAGATCGAGAGAGAGAGATCCTAGATATTTTTTATCATTGGCTTGGTAACTATGTACTTTAAGCTATAGCTACAAATTTACAATAAGGATATATGATTTATGTTTAACTACAATTCAATCTGCTAGGTGAAAGTTAAGTCTACAAAGGATGAACTCACAATTCATCCCCATACATATGCATCCAAACTTGCTCAAACACACGGTAGCTAGAAGGAGCACATATAACATTTACTACGTACTATTATCTAACTCTGTAGATGGAGCACTTGTCCTTAACTTTCAGACGTCGTCGGACCAATCAGTAATATCGGTCTCGTAGAACAAGCCGTCGACGATCTGGTCAATCAGCGAATCTATAAACGAGTTACATCCCAGAGTGAAGATCCGACCCACTCGACTTCGAGCACTGGTCGTCCAAGCAGCAACCACAGCACATGTCACCGCAGCCAAACCAACCCCCACCGCTTCCGCTATCCCTTTCGTCTCTACTTTCCCGAACAACGAGTTCCCGGTCACCACCTCCATCGTCACCGTCGCCGCAAACACCACCTGCATGATATAACAAGTGTCAAACTCTGATAGGTCGAGTTTTAGAAGTACTAGCATAGCTTGAATTGAAAGTGAAACAATCTCAAACAAACCCTAAGTAAGTCTCTCTTACCATGGCCAGACGACCGGAGACGATCTCGAAGTCCTGGCTCTTCTTGGCGCTGTCGATGTAGTCCGAAAGAGTCTCAAAAAACGACATCGCTTCATCTCCTACAACTCCTCCACCATCTTTGTTCGTCTTCATGACACTGACGAGATCCGAGCCGTACGATCTCAGAGTGCATAACCGAGGCTGAAGCATGATCTTCGTGTTCTTGGTAAGTTTCGGAACTGTAACCTGAGCCGGAGGTAGAGGTTGATCTCCTCCGCTGCGAACCTCCGGAGTCCGGAACCTCCTCAGCTCGCAGCGAAGCCCGCGCGCAGCCGTGGCCATAGTTAGAGAGAAAATGAAGCAAAGAAAAACAAGAGGGAATCCGAGATTCCTTGAATGTGGGTTGTAGTGTAAGAAGATGGGATGGATTTGTTGGTGTTGGTGGTGGGGTGGTGGTCTATGACTCCACGTCTTTTGTATTGTTTGTGGAGGTGGTGGTGGTGATGGAGGTGTGGGGATACGGTGGTTACGTGGCGGCTGTTTGGCTCGTTGACGTCGTTTTCAGGGGACTAGTTGGCTGGTTCTGGTAAGGACTCGTCGGTATATGAAGCTAATGGAATAAAAGGACTCGTCGTTTTTCTTGAAAAGTCTTTGGTTTGTTGGTTTTGTTCTTATACGATGAAAGTGTTCTAGGTCGACGAACGCACCAAAGTAATTCACACAAGGTTTGGTCAATGATCGATGGGTTACTTAGGGCAATTCCCATTACCGGCGCCGGTGACCTGGTTATGAGTCTATGACCTGAGTCGCAATGCAATTTCCACTTTTTCATGTATGTGATAGTGGATATATGTTAGATCGTTATATGATTCTTAATGATCATAAAACGATTTTTTCTGATACTTATAATATAGACTTAAATTTAAATAAGTATATGAACACACACAAGCTAATGGCGTAAAAATTTTGATTGGTCTCTACCCCTCGAAATTTTTAAATAAACATTGTTGGAGGTATATATGGTACACCGCCAAGCATGTTCGACGACCTCGTGGACCGTGCAACCGGCGTCATAGGTCCTACTTTCTGCATCCAGCGGGTAGACCGCCACCCCGGCTACATTCCCAATGTCAGAGATCACCGGTGCCGCACCCGGAGGACGTGCCACCGGGCACCTGAAGTAGCTTCGTGAATAGGAAAATATGTAATAGTGTAATAAGCATCCCACATTGGAAACGTAGTAAAGGTGGGAGACCTCCTTGCCTATAAATATAAGGTTTCCCCTTAGAGTTAGAGATCTTGGATACTTGCTACTCTTGGCATGTAACCACCATCCGATGGTTTATCGGCCGATCATACTATATTCCAAGTGGACGTAGCCGTGCCCTCTGATGGCACGGTGAACCACTATACTTTCTTGTGTCTATTTACAGCTTTATTATTGTGCTTCTGTTAGGCCTACAGGTTTGCGCGGAAACAATTGGCGCCGTCTGTGGGAATCTATACAAAGGGTTCATTGTGCTCTACTGGTCGTGTTATCCGGACAGCATGTCCAAACAATTAAACTGGCCAACAGTTCTTTTCTTTTCATCCGGATTAGCAGTAGCCCAGCCCAGGTCAGCAAGAGAATCTTGCTGCCAGCAGGCCCCGGTCAGCAAGTCAACCGGTCAGCAGTACCCGGCCCAGCGAGAAGCCTGGTCAACAGGTCAGCCCGATCATGATCATCGAATCTTAGCTTAGCGGGTCAAGCACAGATTTTCTCTGGGCACCTAGGACCTGCACTCCCGGTGATCTCATCCCCCGCTGCTCCAAGCGTCAACACGGACCGCCAGTGTCGCCCGGGCGATCTCCCCTGTTCCGCACCCGAAACAACCTACGGCGGCCACGGTCCGGCCCTGCGGCAGCGGCTGATGGTTGGCGTCTTCCTGTCTCCGATCGCCTCCCCCTTCTCCGGGTGCCGGTGGCATACCTCCTCCCCAGTTCAAGTCGTATCCCACCTTGGTTCAGGTTCTCACTGCTGGGCCCACCGTCTAAAGAGCAAGGTAGAGAGAAGAAAGCAAGATACAGAGAAACAAGAAAGAGCAAGCATATATTCAGGGTACCGGAGAACTCGACAGGCTGCGCGGTGTCGGTGGCATCCGGTGGGCTTCTCGTCCGGGCCAACAAGAAAACACGTTGGCGTCTTCCTTCCCGGTGACGTCCCGTCTCCCCACCAGCTGCGCGAGGAACCTTAGCCACCCGGTCCGGCAACATGAGGAAGTTATACTATCCCTCCGGTTCCGGTATCCTCCGATCAGCAGCCCCTCTTCGGCCATCTACTCCGGATACCAGTGCATCGTCTCCTCCGTGCGCCGGCACGCCTTCCTCCCTCTCCAGTTCAGCCGACGCCTCCCACTCCGGCTTGGTCGTATTCTCCGTACGCCGGTGGCCCCTCCACTCTGGTTCGGGTTCGTCCTCCTCTCCAGGTGTCGCATGCTCCTCCTCTCCGGTTAGGATGGTCTCCCCCTCCGGTTCGGGTTCGTCCCCTTCGGTGCGGGTTCCTCTCCTCTCTCCTCCGGACACCGCTCCTTTCCATTCTGGACTGATGGCTTCCCTTTCCGGGTTCGACCGGTGGCTCGTCTCTCCAAGCCGGGCAGTCGTTCTCATCTCCTGGCACGACGAGAAAGAGACCAAAAGAAACCAGAGGAAGGAAGAGATAAAGAAACCAGAGGAAGGAGAGAAGAATGGTGGCCCATGCAGAAGAGCGGAAAAAACAGAAGGAGCTAGGAGAAGAAGAAGAGAAAAGGGCGGGAAAGAGAGAATTCAAAAAAAAAAAAAAAAGCGGGTCATCTTCATCCGCCCAGTCAGCACGGGCCAACGAGTCACCAGGTGGGCCGGGCCGGGTTGGGCAGCAGCAGCGGGTATGTGCAGACAAACTTCTCTGGACACCCAAATATCTCCTTTGGGCACCCACTGCTCCAAACAGCAAATCAACCTGCTCACTTCCAGCAAAGCTAAGTCTTTAATTCCCCGCTGCAATATAACCGTATACGCATGCTTCACCTGTGCATAATCTGTTTGGGAAAATTGATGATTAGACATGTGATAAAAGCACGAGCACGGTCTAGGATGCATCGCATATCATATGCGTTTATCAGTGCTGTACATATCATTATGCATCGGTGTACGCATTTTAGTGCATGACATTACAATGCATCGCATATCAGTATGCATCGCATTACGGTGCACGCATTTCAGTGCATGGCATTACAATGCATCGCATATCATATGCGTTTATCAGTGCTGCACATATCATTATGCATCGGTGCACACATTTCTGTGCATGGCATTACAATGCATCACATATCAGTATGTATCGCATTACAATGCATCGCACTACGGTGCACGTATTTCAATGCATCGCATCTCAGTGCGCGCATCAGTATGCATTGCATTCGCATCTCAGTGCGCGCATCAGTATGCATCGTATTACGGTAACACCACTCCATTGGTCATGGAACACTCCACCGCTCCACAGGCATCTCACCGGTTATGTAGCATTCAACCGGCTCCATAGCATCTCACCGGTTATGTAGCATTCAACCGGCTCCATGGCATCTCACCGGTTAGGTAGCATTCAACCGGCTCCATGACATTCCACCGGTTACGTAGTATTCAACCGGCTCCAAGGCATTCCACCGGTTTGGCCACTTTCCTTCGCCCCTGCGGGCAAGGACAAGCCAGCAACAACTCAAGGCTTCAAACACATGGGCTTTATAAACCCGGGAGAGTTTACATCTAACACATGCAAACTTTTCCAGCAGGCTAAAAACCCTGCATCACACTGAACTGTGATAAATATGGGGATCCACGGCGAGATTTGTTATCTCCACGGCACCCCACCGGGCAGATTGTTTCTCTAACACAGAACAAGTCTCCCCGCAGGCTAGAAACCCTGCACATTACCCCACGCTTATTCCAGCACAAGCTGGGCCGAACCACCAGGCCACTCCCCGGCCTGCCTCACCGTTGGCAGCAATTGTACTGGGGGACTCGTTCCGACATGGTAGTCCACCGATCGAGTCCTCACATCATCATCCCATGCACTCGTCCGGGTCTCACCCCGCTCCACATTTATTGCATGGGCACCCCGGTTCCGCACCACTGTGCCAGAGCCTCGACCCATGCACCACAGATCACGCTAGCACCTCACCTCCAGCCTCGTGAGCTCGGCCGCTCAGTCTATCAGCTCACCCTCTGGCCCGGTCCTGTCTAGCAATCAGCCCAGCCAGCGGGTCACCCCAGATTCAGCAGGCCCGGTCCTGTCCAGCAATCACCTCTGCCAGCGGGTCACCCCAGATTCAACAGGCCCGGCTCTGTTCAGCAGCGGCTCCGCCCGATCAAGCTTCAACGAGTCAGGACCGGTCAAACCCGAATCCTCCTTGGGCACCCACCGCCACTCCAGAACCCGGCACAGACAGTGAGGATCAGAACCCGGCACCTCAGTACACCCCCAAGCAAGACCAAACACGGAGGACACTAACATGGAAACATCACTCCAGGCCAAGTCAAATCTCCAACACGGACTTTGGGGACTACTATTGGGAGCACATCAGTAGCACTCGAGCGGAGGGGTGGGACTCGGCATTCGAACGCCCGGTAAGAGCCCAATATCACTTAGGGACTTGGGGGACTGGTAGTAATAGGGGTGACTCGGTCACCACCTACGCTTGGCGGCACATGATGATTAACTCCCCAAGTAAGATTTCACTCTTACTCGGGAACTTGGGGGACTTGTTGGAGGTATATATGGTACACCACCAAGCATGTTCGGCGACCTCGTGGACCGTGCAACCAGCGTCATAGGTCCTACTTCCGGCATTCAGCGGGTAGACCGCCACCCCGGCTACATTCCCAATGTCAGAGATCACCGGTGCTGCACCCGGAGGGTGTGCCACCGGGCACCTGAAGTAGCTTCGTGAGTAGGAAAATATGTAATAGTGTAATAAGCATCTTACATTGGAAACGTAGTAAAGGTGGGAGGCCTCCTTACCTATAAATAGAAGGCTTCCCCCTTAGAGTTAGAGATCTTGGATACTTGCTACTCTTGGCATGTAACCACCATCTGATAGTTTATCGGCTGATCATACTATATTCCAAGTGGACGTAGCCGTGTCCTCCGATGGCACGGTGAACCACTATATTTGCCTGTGTCTATTTACAGCTTTATTATTGTGCTTCTGTCAGGCCTACAGGTTTGTGCAGAAACAAACTGTTGACAGTAGCCATAGAGGGGCTACAACAGGCCCTCAGACCCGCAACCAGTGCACCCGGGGCCTGCCTAGGGCCCGGGACCGGATCACCAGCACCCGGACCCGGGGTCCAGCAGTCTACCTTACGACCAGGGGCCCGGGGACCGGGGGCGCCAGCCTGCCAAAGAGGTCACCAGAGCTGCCCTTTGGTGTGCAAACAGAAGGAAACCAGTCCCACATGGAAAAGTGAGGCCATACCTCACGCCCGGCCACCTATATAAGGGCCTCAACTACTCTCATTAATAGGTAACTGATCTCTCCAACCGCTTATCATACGTGCTTACGTTATCTATTCATCCCAACTGTACTAACTTAGGCATCGGAGAGGAGAAGACCGGCCCGCCCGGTATTTCCCTTAGTAAGCAGGTTTACAGGAGATCGCACTTGGATTCATCTGTCTCTACCAGGCCTACGGGTTTGTGCAGAAACAATTGGCGCCGTCTGTGGGAAGCTTGGATAAAAACCACGTAAGCATTACTAATGACAGAAAGCTCAGAAGCAGGCCAGGAAAGAAATGCCACCGAGGAGCAGCGTGTTGCACCAGGGCAAGCGCTCATCTCCACCCCGGTCGTCGCGCGAGAGCAGTGCAGCGACCAGGGCAACCAGAAAGATGGGAGATGTGGGAGGCCGGCCGGCACGCCGGGGCCATACCATGATAGCTCGCGCGGGAAAGGCCCGGTGGAGGGCAACCAGCCAGCGCACCGGGGCTTTTCGCTGACGTTCTCGGACGATCCGAGCGACAGAAAGGAGAGCCCGCTCGGTGACAGTGACCGGGACACCACGTAAGCCCCGACCGGCACGATATGGCGGGGGAGATACGGGCGATGAGGGCAGAAGTCGGTCGCCTGCGCGAGGAGGGCGACCTAGATAGAGCAAAATCCAATGCCCTGTATGAGGAAATGGAGACAGTGAACGCTGCCCTGGTAGCCACCCTGGAGAGAGGACAGCAGCGCAACGACGCTATGACCAGGGCACATGCACCCACACCAGGCCGATCTCAGCGGTTTGAAGCGGGACAGTCATCGGGCGGAAGGCCCAGCCACCTCGAGCGAACGGAGTCCCCGGCCGGCACGGCCCCAACAAAGAGCACGCCAACGCCCCAACAACCACACGCTTCATTCGAGGATGAAGTCATGACCCCGACTGCACGGGCATTGCAGATGCTCACCGACACTGTGTCAGATCTGAAGGCCCAAATGGAGGCCAACGAGAGAAGGGCGGCGCGGCCGATGGAAGGCGTGTGATTCAACGAACGCATGGGCCCTTTCTCGCACCGGGTTCTGGAATCGGGGAGGTCCGGTAACCAGAAATCCCTAAAGCTCACATACTTAGGATCCGGCTGCCCGTACCAGCATCTGGATAGTTTCCGGTCCCAGACGTGCTCCAAGGGCCATTCCGATGCAATATGCTGCAACATTTTCCAGGAAACCCTGTCTGGAGAGGCGCTCAGCTGGTTCTATGAGCTTCCGGCAAACTCCATCGAGGCGTTCGAGCAGCTGGCCGACCAGTTCGTAGGTCGTTTCATCCTCCGGGTCGAGGGAGCCCGGACATCGACCATCCTCTTCAACTGCATGCAGGCACCTGGCGAGGAGCTGAGGACGTTTGTCAACCGCTGGCAGACGACGACGGCCGGGGTTCGGAACCTCGACAAGGGTATCGCCGAGATGGCGTTCAAACAAGGGCTCCGACCAGGAAAATTTTCCTACGCCGTACGGGTGGAACTCCCGCAGGGGTATGACGAGCTAATGGCGATGGCCATTAGGCATGCTCAGGCTGACCATGAAACGTACGGGCAGCACCTGCTGAAAAGAAAACGGGACGAGCAGTAGGAGGACCACCCCCGGGAGGGGCACCCCCCTTCCGGCCAAGAAGACAAAGCGAGAACCGAGGTGCCCGACCGAGCCGACCCAGCAGAAATTGGGGGCAACGGCAGCAGAGGCCCTATCATGACAAACCCCAGGTTGAGCACAAGCCGGCGTAGCACCGGCAAGAACGCCCCCTGGCAATCATTCCAGCAGAACGTCAAGAGGTCTTCACCACTCTAACCTCTTCATACGAGGACATCTTGCACGAGAACGGGAACATCATTTCCCCACCGCTCAGGAGAAAGTACCCAAAGGGGAAGCTTACCCCGGCGCAAACGGAGAAGTACTGCTCCTATCACGATGAAGCTACTCATCGGACGAACAAGTGCTTCGCTCTCAAGACAGCGGTGGAGGGTTTGATTAGCAACGGCAAGCTCCAGCGGTATATAGGGGAAAGGAGAGCAGATCCCGACCGAGAGCAGGGCCAGGGCTGGTAGGCACGCCCAAACCTCCAAGCGGTTAGTTTGGCATATCATCGGTTCAACCGCTGTAACATCATGAGATATGTATGCCAACTATTTTGAGAAAAATTCCACCGGTTCCACCAGTGTAAGTGTATTTATATCCAAGGAGTAATACAAACAAAAACCGTTCCAGCGGGTTTACAAAAAAAAGAGCAAAGAAAAAATCTTAAGGAGCCACGCCTCCCCCCTTAGCGGGCATTCCACCAGCTTTTCCAGATGAAGCCGCCGCACCTTCTCCAGCAGTTTGAGGCCCGCCTTCCCCTTCTGGTTGCTCCTCCTCTACCGACTGCTCATGGATATCCGACTGCTCATGGATATCCTCATCAGCTCCGGCCTTCGGCATTCGAGAGGTATCCATGTACCCCTTCTCTTCCCACTCCACGTACGCGTCCGCGATACCCGATTCCCTGGCCTTCTCCAGGAACTTAAGGAACTGATCGCTCTCATGATACTTGAGGACAACCCACTGGTAAAGCTCTGGGTCCTCTTGTCCAGCCGCAGCGGCAGTGGCGGCGCGTACAGCGGCAGCTCCCACCTGGAGCTCATCCACTTTGGACTCCAGCTCGGCGCTCTCCTCTTCAGCCAGCTCCTTCTCCTCCTCGAGGCTCCGGACCTGCTCTTCCAGCTTGGCCACCTACTTCTTGGCCCTCTCCTCCAGTCTGACCTTCTCCCGCTCCAGCCTGGACTTCTCTACTTTCAGACGCTCTCGGGCTTCTGTCAGAGCGGCCACCTGCCTCTTCCGCTCCGGCAGCTCCTCGCTCGGGTCCAGCTGGTACAGATTGTACAACAACTACACAACAACATGGAGTCAATTAGGCAAGCAACAAAGGTAACGAGTTACGAGCGGTGCCATGGCACCAAGCAATTCTTACCCGGAGGACCGACTCCTTGCACTTTTGGCGGTTCTCCCCCGCCAAGGCTCCGGTGACCCCAGACCTGTCCAGACCAAGGCCAGCCACATCTGCCGCCAGCTTCCGGACGAAGGGACTCTCCAGACCCCCCCTCTGTTCCTCCGCAAGAGTGGGGCTACTCTGCTGACCGGCAGAGTTTGGAGCAGCAGCAGCCTTGTCCCCAGCGGAACTCGACGCACCGCTGACCACCTTGAGCCGCTTCGCCAAGTTCTCACGACGACCGGCCGGTCAGCGTCACCAGCGCGGAGAGAGGAACGTCCATGACCCTCCGCCTCTTCTCACCCTGGCCGTCTGGTGAAGAAGATTGTGCGCCTAACCGGGCGGTACGAAATCCAGTTCACCCCACCGGGAACCTTTGGCGGCCCCCCGGTGGTCTTGCCCTTTCCAGGTCCCGCCTTGGGCGCAGCAGGGTGACTCTTCACACGCCTCAGAATATAGGCGTCATCCTCAACGTCCATGGCCCTCGGTTCGGCATGAACGGTAAGTCGACCGGACTCCTCATCCACCGAGGTCCGCGAAACGGCCTCCCCTTTCTCCTTTAGCCTTGAGAGAAGGTCTTCACCGTCCATGGATAAGGTATTGTCGAGTTTGATGACCGCCAGGGAAGATGCACATGCAGGACAAACAAAAGGTTAGTGTTTAAAACTCGGTCAGCAGAAATGCCTCTGCTAAACCTTGCTACGCACCGGGATCTCGTCCGAGACAGCAATACTCCAACACCTCCCGCCGAATGAAGTTGTAGGAACTTCGTTCAAGATCATCCCAGCATCCGAGTATAGTCGTAATCCTTTCCCGCTCCAACTCGGATAGTTCGAACGACTGATCGCCAAGGGGCTGGAAGGCACCAGGAACCCGGTACATCTTCCTCCTCTTCTGCCACTTCCCACCCGCCATCACCACATTTTTCCTCCAGCTATTATCCACCCAAGACGGCAGATGGATGATGATAGGCTGGAAACACCGGGCGCTAAAGGTCAGACAACCTCGGGACCCTCGCTTCTTCGAGAAGGATATCTTGTACAGTGCCTGGAACTCGTTCACCGTTGGCATGCTCATCCCGAACAACTCGTACAGGCAACCGAGGCTCAGCAGCCGCCTCCACTGGTTCCCGGGAAGCTGCGCGGGAGACACTTGCAGAGCACTGAGCGTGTACTGCATGAAATCAGGCAGCGGGAGGGAAAACCCGTGGCGAAATTGATCTAAGTGCACGGCAACCCAACCCGCCTCCGGGTTACAGGCCGACTCTCCGGGATTCAACGACCGTAACGCCACCTCATCGGGGATACTCCACGTCTCCCGAAAGGCGGCAATCTCTTCGGGGTTCATGCTACCCTCCGGCTCATCGCACACCACGGCCTCTTCCCCACTCCCGATGGTGTAGCTCACGGGCGGAGTGCCAGAAAAGCTCACCCCGTGCGGGATTTCCTTAGATCCCGAGGACCCAGAAGACGAAACCCCGCCCCGGGAGCGGTCAGCGGCTTCAGACTCCGGGGATTCCGAACCGAGCCAATCCTCCAGTCTCTCCTCATCGTCCACGACGCCTGTCGGCCGATTCGGAAGCCCCATCAGAGCTTGCAGAAGCCATTTAAACCTAAGGGGAAGAAAACAAAACCCCACCGCTGGTCAGCCACAGGCTAGAACAGCGCCCTCTGCGGCTCCTCCCCAAGATTACCGCAGACGCCCCAATTAAAACAACTTAGTCGGCGACAGACCCCCCCCCCCCCCCCCCCCCGCGCCGCAAAACGCAAAAAAGAAAAAGAAAAACACCAGGCAAAAAAAGCAAGGCTTACCGATTACTATGCACAACCGAGGAAGGTCCGTCCTTCGAAAACACTGAGCAATGATAGGCAAAGAACAAGAACGCTTGAGGCAACGGATGTCGCGGGGCACCTCCACAGAGCTTTCGCCCGATTCCTCTCTAACCTTCTCTTCTTCTCTCTGAGCCAATAGCAAAACAGAACTTATGAAGGCAGAGGAGACCTTTTTATAGACGGGTGCGGTGCCCTAGGCGCTTGTAATTATCCCAAAATATGCAATCAGGACAACTCAAACGCCTGCGAATCCAGACCCTCCATCTCAGATCGCTCCCTACTGGCACATGTCCCAGTATTGGTAAACTTCCCACGCCATCAGAACTGACGGGACTGATGGGCTTCCTCCTTAAATGCATGTCAGCCACTTGTCCTGCTTACGAGCGACAGGTAAGGGAGATAGGAGCGGGAACCGAGGCGTCAGGCCCCCCACTTCCCCAAGAGCCAAGGCAGTTCACCGGTTATGATCTTTCAACCGGCTCGAAGGCTTCTCACCGGTTATGATCTTTCAACCGGCTCCATGGCAGTTCACCGGTTAGGTATCATTCAACCGGCTGCATGGCATCTCCAAGGCAGTTCACCGGTTATGATCTTTCAACCGGCTCGAAGGCTTCTCACCGGTTATGATCTTTCAACCGGCTCCATGGCAGTTCACCGGTTAGGTATCATTCATCCGGCTGCATGGCATCTCCAAGGCAGTTCACCAGTTATGATATTTCAACCGGCTCGAAGGCTTCTCACCAGTTATGATCTTCACCGGTTATGTAGTATCCAACCGGCTCCACGGCATCTCACCGGTTAGGTAGTATCCAACCGGCTCGAGACCATCTCACCGGTTATGTAGTATCCAACCAGCTCCATGGCATCTCACCGGTTATGTAGCATCCAACCGGCTCCATGGCATGACACCGGTTATGAGAACATTCAACCGGCATGGGCATTATACCCCCGGGTGAGTTTACATCTAACACATGTACTCTTGTCCAGCAGGATAAAAACCCTGCATCGCACTGAACTGCGATCAATGTGGGGCTCCACGACGAGACTTGTCACCTCAACGCCACCCCACCGGGCAGATTATTTCTCTAACACAGAACAAGTCTCCCCGCAGGCTAACAAACATGCACATTACCTCAACGCTTATTCCAACACAAGCTGAGAAGAACTAGCCAGTGTTAAACGGTGCTTCAACATGGCCGCAACACCCACCGGGGCACCTGTTGGCTTATTCCAAGCTCCAACAGGCTCCTCCCCGCAGGCTAGCAGTCTTACCCCATGCTTATCCCAACACAAGGTGGGCCGAGCCATCGGGCTACTCCCGGCTCGCCGTTGGTAGCAATTTCATTTTGGAAACTTGGGGGACTCATTCCGACATGGCAGAACACCCGGTCGAGATCCCATGCACCCTCCGGGTTTCACCCAATCTTCAATACGGACTCGTTCCGACATGGCAGAACGCCCGGTCGAGATTCCATGCTCCCTCCGGGTTTCACCCAATCTTCAATACGGACTCGTTCCGACATGGCAGAACGCCCAGTCGAGATCCCATGCACTCTTCGGGTTTCACCCCGCTCCATATCTATTGCATGGAGGATTTCAACGCCCCATTATCATCCCATGCACTCTCCGGGTTTCACCCCGCTCCATATCTATTGCATGGCGGATTTCAACGCCCCATTATCATCCCATGCACTTTCCGGGTTTCACCCCGCTCCATATCTATTGCATGGCGGATTTCAACGCCCCATTGTCATCCCATGCACCCTCCGGGTTTCACCCTGCTTCATGCTCATGGCACGACAACACTTGAGCACAATACCATTTGTATTGCAAACATACTCATAACTGTCGCACATCATCATTAACAGGTACTCACCACGCCTCCTCTGACCGAACGCCCGGTCACGCCCAATCTTCAATACGGACTTGGGGGACTGGGCACCGTTGGGTTGGTAACCATGCGGGTCTGCGGGACAGGAGCAAGACATATTAAGTCCCCATTCAAGATTGCACTTGACCGGGAACTTGGGGGACTTGTTGACAGTAGCCACAGAGGGGCTACAACAGGCTCTCAGACCCGCAACCAGTGCACCCGGGGCCGGCCTAGGGCCCGAGACCGGATCACCAGCACCTGGACCCGGGGTCCAGCAGTCTACCTTACGACCAGGGGCCCGGGGACCGGGGGCACCAGCCTGCCAAAGAGGTCACCAGAGCTGCCCTTTGGTGTGCAAACAGAAGGAAACCAGTCTCACATCGAAGAGTGAGGCCAGACCTCACGCCCGGCCACCTATATAAGGGCCTCAACTACCCTTATTAATAGGTAACTGATTTCTCCAACCGCTTATCATATGTGTTTAAGTTATCTATTCATCCAAACTGTACTAACTTAGGCATCGGAGAGGAGAAGACCGGCCCGCCCGGTATTCTCCTTAGTAAGCAGGTTTACAGGAGATCGCACTTGGATTCATCTGTCTCTACCAGGCCTACGGGTTTGTGCAGAAACATAAACATTTATCAATTTTACCCTCAACACGCTAGTTTAAGAGTAAGGGTTACAAATTTTGCTTGATGAAATGATGAAAACAAAAGATGGACTTCTTTGTAGCAATACTCAATAACTTGGGGTCATAATACCGAATCAAAGTCAAACTTGAGCACCCTTTGTGGCTCGTTGCAATGTATTACATTGATATTATTGCCCTAGTTGCATTTAGGAGTCGTCTTTGTGTGCCGCCCTAGTTGCATTTAGAAGTCAGTCTTTGTGTGCCTCAGTCACAAATTCATCTTCATCTACATTTGAAATCATGTTCTCTTCAGTACGTAAAGGGACTCTTTATGGACTACGAAAACAAAACGAAATAAGGTAATCCCAGCCTAGCTAAGCATGGAGTTAACTTCAATTATGTGATGTCTTCAAGTTTGTAAATCAATCAATCTACAACTTTACAGAACAAGGCAATCAAAAATGAAAAAAGAAAGAAAGACACATCTTTCTTAAGGAATAGATTGATCAAACCCTTCTCCTTGACATCAACACCTTCTTCTTACTACCCTAACTCTTATGCATGCCAACAATTCTATCCCTTCATAATTCCCTAGCCTTCCCCTAGTGTGTCAAATCCTTACAAAGAAAACACTGAGCTCAGGCCCGTTATTTCCTTCGGGGCTCAACATATACAACGTTTCAGAGTCCTTCGAGCCTATAACTCGCTCGAAGAGGCCCCGCATGTACGCCATTTCGCCATCCGGGCCCTCTACGTCGGACTTCCCGGGCAACACGCCCGCTCCCATAGTCACAGCCTTGAGCAGCTTCATAACATTCAAGTCCTCCTCCGTTGCCTCCCTCTTAACCGCGTAACCCGTCTTCTTCCCATTGCAAAACATAGTCCACACCGGCTCGTCCATCAACTTTGTCTTGTCTTTGTCCCCTCTCTTCTCGCATTCGAGAGCGATCCTCACCATCCCTGAGCTCATCTCCTTCTGCAGCACGTTGGTTTGCATGGCTAGCTCGACAATGAAGCTTGGGAGAGTCTTGGAGCTTTCTTGTACCGAAAGGCTCACTCGTCCCTTACGGTAACCGAAGAGCGTGCCGCTGACTCGGACGCCGGAGGTGACGGTACGGCTGGAGTCGAGCCGGCCGCCGGGGAGCGACGGCATTTTGCATGCTGTGGGTGTGATGATGGGGAAGGATCGTAGGACGGATCGGAAGATGCGGAAGACTATGGTTTTGTCCTTCTTTTTTTTAACGGAGGGCTCGAGGAGGGTGGAGGAGTTTGGAAGAGGATTGGGAAGTGGTGGCAGAGGCACCGGTCACTACGCCATTTGTCACTTTAAGCGACGGACAATGTCCGTCGCTTCAGTATCCAAGTCCGTCGCAGTCCTGTTAACGAGACGGACACGCCGTCGCGTGTCCGAGGTCGGTTAAGTATCGTCGCTATAAAGTTTGCGCGACGAACATGACAAACTCCGTCTCTTAAAGCCCTTTAAGCGACTGACATATAGTCTGATATTTATCCGCCGCGATAAAGGTTTAGCGACTGACTTTCGTGTTTGGTTAGTCGCATAAATGTGATTTTATGCGACGGATTTTGTACTCAATTATCCGTCACTGTAATGGTAGAGCGACTGACCGAAATCCCCAATATCCGTCGCTTAAATGTTTAGGGTTTAGGGTTTAGGTTTCGCTTAGTGTGGTTAAGCGACTGACTTGTGTATTGTCAGTCGCTTAGTGTGTTTTATGCGACGGAAAAATACAAAACCCGTCGCTTAGTGTGTTTGGAGAGACGGAAAAACACTAAAATCCGTCGCTTAGTGTTTGTTAAGCGACTGACTTTGAATGTTGTCAGTGGCTTACTGCGTTTTATGCGACGGAAAAATACAGAAATCCGTCGCTTAGTGTGTTTTGAGCGACGGAAAAACATCAAAATCCGTCGCTTAAGTGGAGTGTCTGATTGAGCACAGAATGTGCTTCTGTGTGTTGCCCTTTTAGACAACCAAGGATAAACAAACCTGCACATCCAAAACATATCAAACCAACACATTCAATTCACATATCCGAAACCAACACATTCATTCAAATATCCGAAACCAACACATTCAATCCAAACTCAATTGTGCTAGTACATAAAACTGTTTTTTAAGCACAACCTATATATACTAAACATATCTAGCAGTGGTCAAGAGTCTCGAAGTCGTGAAGTCACGGGTTCTGAGAAGAACTACCTGCACCCGCATCCCCTTGCTTTTGTTGCGCAACGAGCATCGCAATCATGGCTTCCATTTGACGCAGGCGCTCATCACGGTCTTCCTGCAGCGCCGCCATTCGCTCTTCCATTTGCGCCGTTAATTTTTGTTCAACTACACGAACCCGTTCCTCCACGATGCTATCAACATCCACTTGCCGGGCCCCTCCCCTCTTCTTCGGCGACCGCTGCATGCACCGTCCCACCCCTCGGACCTCGGTGCCTCTCTTGACCCCAAGTTCAGTGGATAGCACTTCAATTTGTTCATCAACGGGGAGAGGTTCTTCGGGGGCAATATCCGGGTGTAGGGTCGTCCTTTCTTCTACTAGTCTGTCCACATGTGCCTTCATCGCCTCCTACAATAACACACATAACCAATGTTAATAAGAAATACATAATTACGCTATTGTAACACAAGAAATGGAACAAAAAAGGACTTCAGATCTCTCACCACGTGTGGACCGCCCACCGGGTCTTTTGCATATGCATCCTCGAAGGCACGGACAAACGGAGCTGGATGTCCTCGCTCCTGATGCAACTTGGCCCGGTAACTGAAGGCAGTCGTCCCAGAGTGGTGGTTCATCTTTTGTGGACGCGATCGGATCTCCTTCATTCTCGCACATAAGGCCTGCACCACATCATTTACAAGCATTATATGTAGAGGTTAAACAATGCACCAATAGAGTATTAACATATTGTTAGAGCCGAGAGAGAGAGTTGATTACCGCATGAGCTGGGTCCTTGAAGTGGACCACCAACCACTCCCACTGCGCCGGACGATGCAGGAACTCAAGAGGAACGTCATCCCCCCACTCCAGCCAATGTTGGCGGCAATCGGATTTCCAATCCTTATACCGATCGGCTGCCGTTGTTTGAACATACTTCCACAGGCCATCATGATCTGGGGGGATCCAGTAGTGTGGCTACATAGACACAATGGACCCACATTAGTAACAAATCATAACAAAAATCAAATTAGTAAGAAAAGCAAAAACCAAAGAACGGAAATATTACCGAGAGGTAGTCGGTAATGATCCCTCGGTCACTGACGCTCAACTCTCTGTACGTGGGCTGTACCATAGGGACACTGTCCTTCACACAACTTCCAATGTCCCGAGAAAGAAGGCTGCGGACCTTGGGATCCTTGGGGCCTTTGTGGTACTCATCGTACTCTACCACAATCTTCCCCCCCGTGGTCCGGACCAGCTCCTGTGTCTTCAGTCCGACCACCACACCTCTCCTCCTTGTGAGTGGTGTATCTACACAGAAAAGGGGAAATAAGGTTATAAACGTTAAATCCTTAATTAGCGCCGATATTCTAAGCTTTCATATTATCTATTTCTATCCGTACTGAAATGAAACAAGAGAGTTGCCGAAATATACCGCTCGTCTCCAAGTTCTTGCAACGAATGCTGCGTGCAGTCGTCGAAGACCCGGTTGATGCAGAACCGGTACTGGGGCCGCTCGACGTCATTGGCGTCATTGATGGGAGTGAGGGAGCGCTGAGCTGCAAGGCCGATGGCGCATGTAAAGACGCAGCACCAGGAGGAGGACCATGAGCAGGAGCTGAAACAGTAGGGCGAGGAGCTGAGGGAGATGGAAGCGATGGAGTTGCAGGAAACTGTGCATGAGAAGTCGGTGAGAGCCCTGATGAATCAGACTGCGGCGTCGATAGTGGTGGGGCTCGTAGTGATCGTCTGATCAACTCCTGCCGAAGCTCACGGTCCTCAAGCTCGACCGTCTTCTTCGTCTTCGAATATCGAGGTTTTGGAGGCATTGCTGATATAAGAGGTAATAAAATAAAATGAAAAAAAATTGGATATTAAAATAAAAACATTGATCAATATAATAAAGTCATCAAAGTACATCAAATATAAACTATGTTAACCTTGACGAATCTATAGACCAAATATCTATTTAGATCCTATAGATAAAGGTAAAATTTATCTATAAATAACAAAAACAAGTAAACGTAAGAAGTTTCTACATAAAGTGAGGAACAAACTAATGCACATTAGTAAGATAAGACATTTATATATTAACGTCATAGCCAGCCATGTCACACTAGGTCTCCTACTCATTATATGACTTAAACAAGTAAGAATGACAATTTTGACTCCCACAATTTTGACTCCCATAAATCCAGGGCAAACACAGATTGTCAATTCCTAATTTTGAATGATTAGCCAGAAACTAGTAGATTTTGTATCTGTCTATATAAGGCCAACAATGAAGTCAGAGCAACTGTCAATGTCCAATACAATGGACATGATATTCAAAGAGCTTCCATTATTTTTTTTTAATTTCTTAATTCCTTAATTTCTCTACTACTGGACCAAATCAATACTTCTTTGATGATCAGAAGCAAGACAGTATATGAATAGAAATCTAGATTTAGCTAATGATCAACTGGTTCCGATCGATCCAGTTCAAGCGTTCCAGTCATGCAAGAACAATAAACAATGAACAAAAGTATAAAATTATATCAGTAAGCAGGTTGCTGGGAAAAGATGAAGGAGCCATCAGCTAGGCATCAGACATTGACTGAATAATGCATAATTACAATGGAAAAAGCACGAGTAAACAGAGATGAAAGTTGCTCAAAGGGGACAGATATTACTGAAGAAATTCAGAGCCATCTAGATGACCAAGCCACTAAGTAAATGAAGAGATTAAGAGCCATCAACATCATTAACAGATCATCAAATTAATTAAGGCAGTGGGAGGACTAGGGTAAAACATCAAAACCAAAACAGTTGCACGGAAAATGGACTAAAGTTGTACTTGGATATATGGATGGGTTAGTCAAGGATAATGACACATACAAATTCTTTTTAAATCAACATACAATCAACCATGGACTTTGATTGGTGCCATATATAAGATAGTCTAGCAAACAGTTAATTAATCTAGTAATTTGGTGGATAATTCTCTTAAACAGATCACTATTACCCAGTCAAGTCAACATTGTGTTATTGCTCTTGATCTAAAGTATTAGCTGACATGCTTGCAGCACTAAACAGCTAAAGTTCAACATTGAATATATGAATAGATGCACATTGCCTAGGAACTAATTAACATGACTCAATGATGTCGATGATATGATGGGAATTTATGCGAAAACTAATCCAAAAACACAGTTCCAACTTCAGGAAAATAAGTGTAAATTACTCAAGTTCTAAATGCATCTTGGAATCAGTAAGAGATCAGTAATTGTCCACGAATTCCAAATTTTCCTCTTTGTCAGAGAAATACATGTTTACAGGACAAAGTACCATTTCTTTCCTAAACATGCACATTGAATCCTGATTCTACAAATTTACAGTCTAAATACCACGCTATATTGCTTCACACAACAAAAGAATTCTCACATTCCATTGATCTCCTATCGGCATTGCAATCTCGACTTCCAACAACAACTCAACACAAGTATAGTTTTAGATATAGAAGAATTATTACCAGCAGAAGTACATTCAATGTCAAAATCACAGCACCAGCAGCAAGTACCGCAAATGCAACCGCAAAAACTTCAGACTGCAAACATCAAATCCATTTTACCATCAGATCATCAGCTCAACCTAATCAACTCAGTAAAAAAAAAACAAAAAACCAAATATCAGGCAAGAATGGATCATGACCTTTTTGACAGAGGCAGACCAAGAGAGAGTGAGGCCCAAGAAGACAATGAAGAGGGACAGTGGGCGGGGACCCGAACCCGAACCCGGTGGGCCCAACGGAGGCAGAGACTGGGGGAGGAGGGGCGGGGACAGATGGCGGCTTGGAATTGGGCTTGGAGGGAAGAGGGGGGAGGTTGGATTGGATGAAGGGGGAGGAGGAGCCGGGGATGGAGGCACGACTGGAGGTGGGGCTTGGGGGCTTGGCGGGGAGGACGATGGTGGGGCCCGATTGGACGGAGGCGGTGATTAGGTTTTCGATCTCGTCGATGTCGGATTGGAAGGAGGGATGGAGAGGGACAGTGGTGGTAGGGTGGTGGCGATTGGGGCCGGATCGGAGTAGGGCTACTGAATTAACTCCCAAGTCTGGTCGAACGTTTGAGTCAGTAAGGGCGATTTTCGGGCTGTATATCCACGCTTAAGCGACGTATATTGATCTAGTCCGTCGCTTAAGAACGTTTCAATTTTCAGCCCAATTTTTTGGCGCAAAGGCCACGCGCCATTTCCAAAACACATTAAGCGACAGACCCTGTTCTATATCCGTCGCATTTCCAAAAAAAAAACAGTAAATTTCCAAAATTTTCATACGATTAGTTACTATACGTAGACTCTTCAAATGCAAATATGTCGTGAAATAAGATATGACCGAAATAATGAAATTCGTCTACAGTTGAAAAATGGGCAGATTCCGGTAAAATCTGTGTGCCGAACGTTGCGGTTAGCTGGTTTTTACTTCCGTTTTCCTATGGGTAGCCTGCCGTTCCTTAAATCTAAATCGTAAAATTTTTATACGATTAGTTGCGTCGCATCGATCTGAAACTATTATCTGTTGAAGGTCAGGCCAAAAAACGTCATTTAGACAGTCCAATTACCATTTCTAAGCGTTTAGAGGTTTGACCGGGCCGGTTGACCGTTCCGATCGAGCCTTTAACGTTGTCAGACGTAGTTGGATTTTTTTTCATACATGTATTTCATGTTAACGGTGATATCTGACGGTTGGAATAGATTTTCTAAACTTTTAGATTCAAAATCAGAACAGATGCACTAATGTTCCTTAATTTGTTTACCAAGTGTTTAAGTGAATGTATAGTTTCAAACAGTTACTATACGTGGACTCTTCAAATGCAAATATGTCGTGAAATAAGATATGACCGAAATAATGAAATTCGTCTACAGTTGAAAAATGGGCAGATTCCGGTAAAATCTGTGTGCCGAACGTTGCGGTTAGCTGGTTTTTACTTCCGTTTTCCTATGGGTAGCCTGCCGTTCCTTAAATCTAAATCGTAAAATTTTTATACGATTAGTTGCGTCGCATCGATCTGAAACTATTATCTGTTGAAGGTCAGGCCAAAAAACGTCATTTAGACAGTCCAATTACCATTTCTAAGCGTTTAGAGGTTTGACCGGGCCGGTTAACCGTTCCGATCGAGCCTTTAACGTTGTCAGACGTAGTTGGATTTTTTTTCATACATGTATTTCATGTTAACGGTGATATCTGACGGTTGGAATAGATTTTCTAAACTTTTAGATTCAAAATCAGAACAGATGCACTAATGTTCCTTAATTTGTTTACCAAGTGTTTAAGTGAATGTATAGTTTCAAACAGTTACTATACGTGGACTCTTCAAATGCAAATATGTCGTGAAATAAGATATGACCGAAATAATGAAATTCGTCTACGGTTGAAAAATGGGCAGATTCCGGTAAAATCTGTGTGCCGAACGTTGCGGTTAGCTGGTTTTTACTTCCGTTTTCCTATGGGTAGCCTGCCGTTCCTTAAATCTAAATCGTAAAATTTTTATACGATTAGTTGCGTCGCATCGATCTGAAACTATTATCTGTTGAAGGTCAGACAAAAAAAAATAGTTTACAAATTACAGTTTACATAAAACACTGAATAAAACGATCAATTTAATGTCCGGATAAAACACAGTTGCCTAACAAGGGTTTACAAATTACAGTTTACATAAAACACTGAATAAAACGATCAATATTAATCAGATAGATCTTCCTCATAATCAGCATAATCATCCTCTCTATCACTTCCGCCTTCATCTTCCTCACTTCCGCCTTCATCTTCCTCACTTCCGCCCTCATCTTCCTCACTTTCGTCGTCATCCTCGTCACCATCGTCGTCCTCTTCATCATTGTGACATTGAATGGGAACATCTATGTGTGGGAGCGAACCGAAGTCCATGGTGAAACCAAATATAGGAGTGTAAGTTGGGATCAAGTCCGCGGTAGGTTCTTGATAGGGTTCATCAATTTCATTCCTCCTAGGAGGTATGTTAGGTTCCCTTGCAACTGTGGTAGCACTGTACGTACCTCTGTGTGACATCACATTAACCACTTTCCAAGGTTCACCAGCCTTCGGGTCATCCAGATAAAACACTTGTCTTGCCGTGGCGGCAAGAATAAATGGTCTATCCTCAAACCAGCTAGTAGATGTGTCCACTGATAAAAGACCGTGATCTAACTTTACGGACCCAGGCTCGGCAGGGTCAGTATTGTACCATTTACACTTGAACAAAACAACATGCATGCCTTCTGAATATACAAGTTCGACTACGGCTTCAAGAATCCCGTAGTATGAGATGCCTTCCGTCTCTACCATGACCCCACTGTTTTGAGTCTTCAACCGTTGGTCTCGCTGCCACGTGACAAACTTAACTCCGTTCACAGAACATTGTGAATAAATACGGTGTGCTTGAGGGCGGCATGCTAAAATGTGTAGTTCAGGCGTATAATCTGAACTTCCTTCTGCTTGCAGTCGTGTGATCTGTAACAATAATACAAACCATTAGTGCCCTATGACATCTCTGGTGGTTTATATAATGAGCAAATTATAGTGATTGTATACCCAAGTTTTAAAGTATGGAAGAAAGTTCTGAATACGCTCTTCATCAGTCATATGTGGATAGATTTGAGTTACTTGATTATTGTAAATCTGAATGAAGTCAGCCGCTTCTGTACAGTGCTCCATTACATTCCAGTGAGCCGCATATAGTTCTTCTCTACTTAAACGAGCCTTTGCTATGAAACTTTTGGGCTTCACGAGTTCGGAAACAACAGAGATATTGAATTGAGGCGCACTGGCAACGTTAGCATCTCCTGTCCCATCATCCATATAAAAACTGCAGTATGTCACACACTCATTTGTAAGGTATTGCTCAGCAATACACCCCTCTGGGAAACGTGTGTTTCTAACAGTCTTTTTGTAGTCCCCGAGTTGCCTGTCCAATTTTATAGTTAGTACAATACATATGATCCTGACCGTGTAGTGAAAATAAATAAAATAACGCATCACCTTTCCATAGGAAACATCCAGGTAAAATGTACTGGTCCGGTAAGCAGAACCTGTTCGGGAAGGTGAATCATGAGATGAACCATGATGGTGAAGAAAGCGGGAGGAAAGATCCTTTCTAATTTACAAAGAATCATGACTATTTCTTGCTTCATGTCACGGACCTCCTGGCTCTTCAGCTCTCTAGCACAGAGTTTCTGAAACCATCTGGACAACGCTATTAACGGCTCAACCACGTAATATGGCAGATATGGTCGGATAACCACTGGAAGAAGACGTTGCAGGAGTACGTGGCAGTCATGCGTCTTCAATCCATAAAACTTTTTATCATTCAGATTGACCTTATTCTTCAAACTTCCCGCATAACCATGAGGAAACTGTGCATCTCTAATCCATTCGAAAATCTCGGTTTTTGCCTCAGGAACAACTGTATACGGTGCTTGAGATACTTTCTCTTTATTTTTACTTGAACTGGGTTTCGATTTTTTCCACAGCCTCTTTCGTATCCCTAGTTGTTCCAGACCTTCACGAGCTTTTGGATCGTCCTTAGTCTTTCATTCGAGACCGAAAATGGTTCCGCTGATGTTGTCGTACACATTCTTCTCAATATGCATGACATCTAAGGTATACCTTATTCTCGATGTGGTCCAGTACGGCAGCTCCCAAAATATACTGACGTGAGTCCAACACAGTTTCTCTCTAGTTGCTCTGGGCTTGAACTTGGGATGCAAACTCTGAACAGGGTAGTCATGACAGAGGATACTGCTATAAATCTCATCCCCAGTCCATGAGCGTGGTTCTCCCCTTAACTCAACATTCCCATTAAACTTATCTGCTGCTCGACGCCATGGATGACGCCGGTCTAGCCATCTGCGGTGGCCCTGGTATGCCATTCTCCCTGTCAAGTTGCTTGAGTCAATATCTTCCAAACAAATGGGACATGCTTTGTACCCTTTTGTCTGGATGCCTCCCAACATCCCTAATCCGGGAAAGTCGCTGATGGTCCACATCACTGCTGCTCTCAGTATGAATGACTTTTGCTCATGTCGGTCATAAGTCTGAACTCCAATAGTCCACAACATCTTTAGCTCATCGATAACTGGTCTCATAAACACATTCAAACACTTTCCAGGAGACTTTGGACCGGATATTAACAATACAAGCATGTTAAACTCTTTTTTCATACACATTGAAGGAGGCAAATTGTAAGGCATCGCCACAACAGGCCAAGTGCTGTGAGGACTGCAGGATGCACCATAAGGATTGAACCCGTCGGTTGCTAGTCCGAGGCGCACATTCCTAATGTCGTTGGCAAAATCTGGAAAATCCTTATCAAACTCTTGCCACGCTTCCCCATCTGCCGGGTGTTTAAGAAAATCTGGATCTGAAATCCTTTCCCCGTGCCACCGCATTTCCTTTGCTGTGTGCGGTGACATATATAGGCGTTGCAACCTGGGTGTAAGAGGGAAATAACGAACCTTTCGTACAGCAACTTTTATACCCTGTGCAGAAGATATCCATCTTGACTCATGGCATTTGGGGCAGTTGTCTAGTTCTGCATTCTCTTTGTAAAACAACGCACAACCATGCTCGCATGCGTGAATGATCTCATAACCCAGACCCATGTTCTTTAGGATCTTTCTTACAGTTCTGTATGAATCAGGACACTTGTTTCCTGGAGGAAGCGCTCTCTTGATCAACTCTATGTTGTCATCAAAACTTTTGTCTGACCATCTATTTTCCGTTTTTATCTTAATTAGTTTAAGGATGATGGTTAACACAGTCTCCTCACTACCATCATACAACGGAGTCTGCCCTTCCGATAAAAGCCTGCTATACTTCTCATAAGCATCTCTGGCAATAGAATCTAAATCATTTACATCATAAAAATCATTTAAACCACCAGCATTCTCTGCCTCATGAAATCTATCCATGAATGGGAAAGCATCATACAAAATGTCCATACTGGGGTTCATATGAGGACCCGCACTACCACTAGAAGAGGTTCTTTGCCGAAGATATTGTTCTCTCTGCTCATACAATGAAGGACCGCTTGCCACCTCACCGTGATGTATCCATGTAGTGTAGTTAGGCATCATACCGTTTTCCCTCAAATGCGTAAACATCTCATCCACTGTAATCCTCCGCTTATGCAACCGACAACGCTTGCACGGACACTTATGCACTTCTGTGTGACTGCTGCTATTTTGAAGAACAAACGCAGAAAAATCAATTATCCCCTGAATGAACTTCGGATCACCTCTTGATAAGCCGATCCAACTCTTGTCCATGTTTCCTGTCATAACATAAACATACAATATGCATAAGGTTAGCACACAACATGTAACTTAACAATCAAAACATGTCCCAACACTTCTTCTCCTTATGCCTCCGGGTTGGGTCCTATCCCCTTCAGGCGAACACGAGTTTGTTGATCCTTTTGGTATTCATGTGGTTTCAGCTACAGTTTTGGAAAATTTCGGCAGCATCTCCCTACAGTTCCTCAAGTGCACAAAAATCTAAACAACCTAATTTGCACTCGAGGAACATTGTAGAGAGACACTGTCGAAACTATATCCCAAAACTGAAACTTAAACCACATGAATACCAAAATGATCAACAAACTCGTGTTCGCCTAAAGTGTCCAAAATGGGACAATTCGAGAATCAACAACTCATCTCGATCAACTAGATGCGTTGTTGATTCTCAAACGGGAGTTCTAAGCTGATAAACACCACAATTATACATAATACCAAACAATAAATTTACACACGGCACCACACTCCCTCACTAAGCCACTCGCATGTTTCAGAAACCCTAACTACCACAATCCACACACAGCACAAACCAATTATATCATTAATTAATAATGTGAATTTACTCTACCATAAAATTCACAAAATTTCACTCACTAAATTTCACTACTAAATTACACTAAAATTCAATTGCACTTAATTTCACATTCATTCAATTGCACTAAATTTCACAAACTAAACTAAATAATCTCAAATTCACCAAAATCAACACAAAATCGATCATATATTCAAACACCCAATATTAAAAACAACACAAAGCACATTATAAACAAAATCCAACTCAAGATATCAAAAACTAAAATCAACCAATCAAATCGAAATATGGTGATTACAATGAAGATAAGAGATTATACTAACCTACAAAGCAATTGGAAGAGAAAACCCAACCTTTTCAATCCCGAAATTGACGAAATCAGCCGTTGGGGAGATTTTTCGCCGGTAGCTACAGTGTTTTCTGCGTTTTCTTCTTCTTCTGCAATCTGTCCAAGCCAAGGGTTATATAGCTGATCTTAAACGTTTAAGCGACGGATTTCAATATCCGTCGCATAAAAGGGTTTAAGCGACTGACACAAACCATTAATATTGAAATCTGTCGCATAAAATGGTTTAAGCGACTGACACAAACCATCGATATTGAAATCCGTCGCCTAAAAGGGTTTAAGCGACTGACGTGAACCATCGAACCATATTAGTCGCATTAGGTACCTGTAGCGACGGATTTATCTTTATGGGACGGACATATGTATCCGTCGCTTTTGTAACTTTGACTGCGACGGACGTAGTGTATGTCCGTCGCTTAAGGTGACAAATGGCGTAGTGGGTACCGGAGGTACGGTGGTGGAGCGGTTGGAGGAGGAGGATGTTGCTGACGACGGACGCTGTTGTTCTCTTGATACAGCTTTTGTTGGCTCCCCCATTAATGGCGCTGGTGATGGTGATCCAGGAATGGGAGAGTGCCATGAGAGAATGGGGGAAAGGGAGGGAGAAGAGAGTAAGGGAGAGAGACCGGGATCAGAGAGAAGGCTGGGTCCGATTGCCAAGTTTGTTATCGGATTTGTGGCATCGATAAGTGTCCTAACCTTGAATTGCGGTATGCGATCTTATCTATCTGTTTTCACTAGGCCCTATACTTTTATATACTGTTAAAATTGAAAGAGTTTTGTAGAAGAAGTGGTTCCAATATTTTTTTTTTTTTACTTTATATCTAATTAGGAAATGACTCATAAAGTGTATTTCAGAAAGCCAATTACAATGATTGAACAGAAGATCAACACCAAATTCCGTATAAACACTTATTTTTCTTTGCTTTGACTTCTCTATAGCATAGACAGGTTAAGCAAATTGTTGCTCGTAAAGAAATAGACCATATACCCACCCCCATTAATTCATTAAACTTATTTTTGACAGGTTAACCCTACCACAGGTTGGTTGATTCAATCATACTATTTTGTGTACCTTTCTGAGTCATTTTACTCAACTGAAACAAATTATCAGCTATATATTTCAATACAATCCGCCAAACACATATACATGTTGAATTGTTCTTGAAGGTCAGACTTAAGATTTGGAGACCCGAAGTGAATTCTAAGACCGGTGCCCTCATACGAGAAGAAAAAAATCAACGACAATTATACAATATTAAGTCACACTACTTAATATCCAAAAATAGTTTGTGTTTCTGTTGTAATCCGTAGGCCTGACAGAGACTGGTGGATTTTGGTGTGATTCTTTCCTGCAAGTCCTGCTAACTAAGGGGAATACCGGGCGGGCCGGTCTTCTCCTCTCCGATGCCTAAGTTAGTACCGTTGGGATAAATGGATAACTTAAGCGGGAACAATAAGTAGTTGGAGAGTTGGTTACCTATTAATGAGGGTAGTTGAGGCCCTTATATAGGTTGAGCGTGAGGTCTGGTCTCACTCTTCGATATGAGACTGATCTCCTTCTGTTCATATATTGGGGCAGCTTTGGTGGTATGTTCAGCAGGCTGGCGCCCCCGGCTCCCGGGCCCCTGGCCATAAGGTAGGCTGCTGGGCCCCGGGTCCAGGTGTTAACGATCCTGTCCCGAGCCCGGGTGGTGCGGTTGCGGGTATGTGGGCCTGGATAGTCCCTCTGTGACTACCGTCAACAAGTCTCCCAAGTTCCCGGTCAACTGCAATCTTGAATGAGGACTTAAATATGTCTTGCTCTGCAGGCCCGCAGGGTTACCGACCCAACGGTGCCCTAGTCCCCCAAGTCCGCGTTGAAAATTGGGCTTGGCCGGGCGTTCGAGCAGAAAGCCTGTTATGATGGTACGTGGTGATGCGAGTGCCTGTTCATGATGATGTGCAACCGTTATGAGTATGAGCTGTGATGATGGTGGTGTGGTGCTTGAGTTCCGTCGTGCCCTGCATATGGAACGGGGTGAACCCGGACGAATGCATGGGATGATAATGTGGCGTTGAAATCCGCCATGCCATGCATATGGGGCGGGGTGAACCCGGATGAGTGCATGGGATAATAATGTGGCGTTGAAATCCGCCATGCCATGCATATGGGGCGGGGTGAACCAGGATGAGTGCATGATATGATAATGTGGCGTTGAAATCCGCCATGCCATGCATATGGGGCGGGGTGAACCAGGATGAGTGCATGATATGATAATGTGGCGTTGAAATCCGCCATGCCATGCATATGGGGAGGGGTGAACCCGGATGAGTGCATGAGATGATAATGTGACGTTGAAATCCGCCATGCCATGTTCCGCAAGGACTCGACCGGTGAACTGTCATGTCGGAACGAGTCAGGTATGAAATGCTCCGGGAGGACCCGACCGGTGAACTGCCATGTCGGAATGAGTCAGGAATGAAATGCTCCGGGAGGACCCGGCCGGTGAACTGCCATGTCGGAACGAGTCCCCCAGTGAAAATCGCTACCCACGGTGGTACAAACCGGAGAATGTCCTGTGTTAGAGGTTAATTCCCGGTGGGGGGTTGCGGCCATGTTATAGCACCGGTCAGCATCCGCTGATTCGTCCCAGCTTGTGTTTTGTAATAAGCGTGGGGTAATGTGCAGGGTTGCGAGCCTGCCGGTAGACCTGTTGGGTGCGAGCCAACAGATATACCGGTGGGATGTTGCGGCCGTGTTAAAGCACCGGTGGAAGTACAATAATGAAGACTAAGAGTTTGCTGACTAGGTGGAGCCGTTGGCCCTGGATACATTTCCTTTGGTAGTACCGGTGGATCTTCTGACGAGTCTCCTCCTGGCAAACCTGAACCTGCTAACTATAGGAAATACCGGGCGGGCCGGTCTATTCCGCTCCGATGCTTAAGTCAGTATAGGTGTGGTAAACTGATAAATTGCCAACGGGAGATTAGTAGTTGAGGAATTGGTTACCTTTAATGAGGTTGTTCGAGACCTTTATATAGGCATCCAAGAATGAGGGCTAGCCTTATTCTTCGATGTGGGACGCTTTCTCCCGGACTCACCGCCGGGCCGTCTGGGCCACCGCTGGGCAAGCCCACGCTTTGTTTCTTGCTTCCTGGGCCGAGGCCTAGTATTTGGGTCTGTGGGCCTGAGTAGCCAGCCTGTGGCTACTGTCAACAAGTTCCCCAAGTTCCCGGTTAAGTGTCATCTTGAACGGGGACTTAAATATGTCTTGCTCTTTCAGGCCCTCAGACCCGATGGACCTCTGACCCCCCGGTGCCCCTAGCCCCCCAAGTTCCCGTTGAAGATTGGACTTGGCCGGGCGGTCGGGAGTACCTGTGTTTTACCGTGTGATGCTGTCATGAGTATATATAGGCCAACGGTGCTATAGGAAAATAGATGCCAATCAGTGCTATAAGTAAATAGATGTCATCGGTGCTATAAGTAAATAGATGTCATCGGCGCTATAAGGTGTTTCGGTGCGAGTCCCCCCAGTGAGAGTAGAGATCGATAGGAAATATGCCGTTTGTCAGAGTGAATTTTCCCGTTGGGGTGTTGCGGCTGTGTTAGAGCACCGGTCAACACGCGCTAGTTCGTCCCAGCTTGTGTTTGAAATAAGCGTGGGGTAAGGGGGATGTTGCGGCCGTGTTAAAGCACCGGTCAACATCCGCTAGTTCTTCTCAGCCTGATCGTTATAGGCATGAGGTAAGGTGGATGTTATGGCCGTGTTAAAGCACTGGTCAACATCCGCTAGTTCTTCTCAGCCTGATCGTTATAGGCGTGAGGTACGGTGGATGTTGCGGCCGTGTTAAAGCATCGGTCAACATCCGCTAGTTCTTCTCAGCCTGATCGTTATAGGCGTGAGGTACGGTGGATGTTGAGGCCGCGTTAAAGCACCGGTCAACATCCGCTAGTTCTTCTCAACCTGATCCTTATAGGCGTGAGGTAAGGGTGGATGTTGCGGCCGTGTTAAAGCACCGATCAACATCCGCTAGTTCTTCTCACCCTGATCGTTATAGTCGTGAGGTAAGGGTGGAGGTTGTTGCGGCCGTATTAAAGCACCGGTCAACATCCGCTAGTTCTTCTCAGCCTGATCGTTATAGGCGTGAGGTAAGGTGCATGGTTGCGAGCCTACAGGGAGGCCTGTTAGGTGCGAGCCAACAGACCTGCCTAATGGGATGTTGCGGCCGTGTTAAAGCACCTGTCAACATCTGATAGTTCTTCTCAGCCTGATCGTTATAGGCGTGAGGTAAGAGTGGATGTTGCGGCCGTGTTAAAGCACCGGTCAACATCCGCTAGTTGTTCTCAGCCTGATCGTTATAGGCGTGAGGTAAGAGTGCAGGGTTGCGAGCCTGCAGGGAGGCATGTTAGGTGCGAGCCAACAAACATGCCTAATGGGATGTTGCAGCCATGTTAAAGCACCGGTCAACATCCGCTAGTTCTTCTCAGCCGGAACGTTATAGGCGTGAGGTGGGTGCAGGGTTGCGAGCCTGCAGGGAGGTCTGTTAGGTGCGAGCCAACAGACCGGTCAACATCCGTATGCATGACATTTGTACCACCGGGCGGTATTTGTATCTCCGGGCGGTATTTGTATCACTGGGTAGTCAACGTGTTCACAAGCATAGTATAACAACTCTGTGCTTGTTGTAAGTAGCTTCACTTCTAATTAATTGTTCATTTTTTTTTTCTGAGGTGCATATATATCATCCAACGACAAAGGCATGTCACCAGTCAGGCATTCCAACGGTAACAGACATTTCACCAGTAACAGGCATTCCACCGGTTAACGGTTATCTCAACGGTATTCCAAAGATATTCAAAGAGTAAAGGGTTTCCAACGGCACAAGAAGTCCACCGGAAAACCTGGGGGACTCGGCATTCGAACGCCCGGTAAGAGCCCATCTTACATACGGAGTTGGGGGACTAGTGGGGGTGATATCCGGTATCGTCACTCGGTCGTCACTTACCCTTGGCGGTACTTGATTTTAACTCCCCAAGTAAGATTGCCTCTTACTCGGAAACTTGGGGGACTTGTTGACAATAGATATATTGCTCCGCCAAGCATATTCAACGACCTCGTGGACAATCCAACCGGTGCCATAGGTCCGACTTCCGGCGCGCATCGGATAGGCCGACACCTCGGCTACATCTCCATGATGGAAGATCACCGGTGCCGCATCCCACATTGGAAACTTGTAAAAGAAGGGAGTCTTCCTTAGTTATAAAAGGAAGGCTTCCCCTGAACGGGAGCCGAAGCTCGCATGCAATAATAAACCCTACAAAAGATCGTTAGTAGTATAGAATAAGTAGGGATCGTTCTAGCCGGGGATTAAGGGTACCTGAAATATGTAATTGTTAGACAAACATATATACATATATACATCACAACGTCACATATATGGGGGGAATAATAGGATCGGCAATAATAGAAAACAGAAAATAAAATCCTAGATCTAATATTTACAAGTTTGATCATCATCTCTCACGCATCACATAACACAAAACACACAAATTACACACAAAAATCATGCAAGACTCGGCAATTTAATTCAAGTTTCTTAGACTCTATTCAATTCCAATTTCAATTAGAGCCTCAACGGTCATCTAATCACTAGACTCTTTCTTAAATATTTAGAAAACACTCAACGTAGAATCCTAAAATTATACTAGTCATGTTTGAAAACACTCAACGTCGAAGACAAACACAAAGAGTAATTATGCACAAGAGTCTATAAATTGGAGACATATCTTTAGGTATGGCGTCACTCATCCTATCAACATGCAAGTTCATGAATTAATAACCTTGATTTTAATAACCTAGAATTCAGTTCGGTCGTTGCCTAACTCAATTCCAAATTATTAAGTTGAATGAAATCGCAATCTACACAAATACTATGGCCCTAGCATCATGTAAACATTGATTTTTATGCACAAATTCAAGAACTAATCGAATACAAACTAAAAATACAAGAACAAGTCACTGCCCTAATCTAACATACGATTCAAGCATGCAATTGTTTGTAAAAGTCATAACATAAATTTCAATGAAAATTGCAACTCATGTTCATCATACAAAACCAAACGAAACAAAGTATTTTTATAACAACAATATGTGACTAAACCGAAATTAAAAATACAAGTCATAGGGATGGATCACACTTTAGAAACCTTGGAGAGCTTCGTCTTGGTGTGGTGGAAGAGGATCGGCAGCAGCTATGGCAGGGAATGGTTCGGTGGTGTATGGTGGTGAGATCAGGTGACTTTGTATTTAGGGTTTCGGATTAGAACTTTGGGTAGGAAATTTGGTAGAGTTTTGGCTAGTGCTTTGCAAGAGATGAGATGATTTTTCTGTAGACAAAGTGAGGGTATATATAGGAGAGGGGTGCCGGCAATCCCTTAAGCCAAAAGGAATTCAGAAAACCTAGTTCAATAAGGTTTTGCAACCTTCCTTTCTTAATCCAATTAGGTTTTCTTTTCTGAATTTTTCTTCAAGGCTTGGGCTTCACATCTTCATGGACTTCTTGTATGGTCTTGGACTTCAATTGATAAGCTTTGATCCATCGAAAATTGCCCCAAACGCCGGCAGCACTCAAAGACAGCAAATCTGCCAGAATCGGCAGCTTCTCCTAGTTTGACTAGGAGAACTTGTTTCTTCATGTTTTTCTTCAATGCTATGGCCAAGTGTCGTCCTCCTTCCTTCCATATGCTTGGCATGTCTTCACAAATGCTCTTGTACATCATATGGTTCATTGAAAAGAAACAATTGCGAAAAGGAGGCAATCTGTCCCTGGAATCGGCAGCTTTGACCTTGTAGCAGTAATTCCGGCATAACTCCACCTGCGGAGCTCCGATTGATGCGATTCTAAGTCTCACGTAAACTAGACACATATGGTCATCTCCCCATAAAATATCTCCGCCAAATTCCATGTAAGTCGTCGGGAATGAATTTTCGAAGTTGGGACAAAGTCCCAGGAAAATCCTGTAGCCCCTGGATTGGAATGTTCGGACTGCCATTTTGCAGCCAACTTTTGGGCGACTTCCCGAACTCCGATTGATCTGAAATTTTAACACAGAATTCCTCAACATATGAATATGAAGCACGTAAAATTTCATAGAATTCGGACAAGGGTAGATCATACTTTTGCTCATCTCAAAATCGCGAAAAAGACATATTTTACACTATTTTCCAGATTTCTCAAACTTAGTCATTTTTCGGATTCTTAACCATATTTCACAAAACTCTACCAAAATTGACACTAACTATATTATGACTCTATCTTAGACAAATAAGGGTTAAACAAAGCATCAACGAGGGCATAAGCATATAATATCGTCGCACATTGTGCTCCTATCAACTACCCCACACTTATCCTTTGCTAGTCCCTTAGCAAACTAAATTAAACTACGACTCTAAACAAACTATTGCCCCTAACAATTTGTCTCAGGCTCGTATGTACACATAGCTTTCAAGTTAATGCATGAGAATGCTAAGCACGAAAATTCCAAGCTTCATGAACATGTAACATCAATATGAACATGTAAGAGCAAAAAGGTAAGCATGTAAACATGTTAAGCTAATTCAAATCACCTCACTAGGCATACTCTCTTCTTTTCTCTCGAAGCATGGTTATTCACTAAATAGTATATGCAAGTGAAAGATAATGAATTACAAAGAGTGACTTGCATATATCAAAGAAACGAAAAGCACTTTGTGAAATTTTTATGGAAAAACCTCATATGATAACTATATGCACCAATGAACCAAAACCATATGCTTACTCTTGAGAAAATCTCCACAATCAATTTTAACCATCTTAAGAATCATGAAAAAGATCAATAAAAGGGTTGTAATGGGGCTAGGCTAAAAGGTATTCGATATTTGGATAAGGAGGCTCAAAAACGTCACCATGGCATTTGGCAAAGCTCAAATCTCCTTATGTCTTCTCGCCGAAAGGGTCAAATTTCATCTTGTTGGACCCATACTTCACTCTTTTCATCCCATAAAACATTACAACAATAATCAAGACAATAGCCATGTACAAAAATTTTTATTTTCCATGCCTATGCCGTACCCTTCTTTTTCATATTTTTCTTTCTTTTTCTCGGCATTTTTCTCTCTTTTGATCCGAGCATTTTTCTTCTCTTTTTTTTTTTTTTTTTTTTTATTTCTAAGGGCACGGCATGCATACATATTATATATAAATTCATGGCTAAGTCTACCCCACACTTGTTCTTCATCACACACGCGAAAACGCTTTCAAAAATTTCAAGCTTTGCCAATACTTTGATCAAGGGTAAGGGCACAACTATACTAAGCTCATGGAAAGTGTTTAAGGATGATGAAAGAAAAGGCTCAATATCGGCTCGAAGGGGTTTACTAAGGTGTCCCACGACGGGCTCCAATAGGGCTCATGCTTTATTTGGCTTTGGTGGTAAACCTAGATGATCTTTATTCAATCATATTCAAAATCAAGGTATTTTATGACTAAAACGTTTCGAAAATCAACAAGAGTAAGTTCTAGCATACTAGAGTTCATTAAAAAGCTATGGCACATAGTCATCGAATATGCAAAGAATTATGAGGTTTCATGCTTCCTACGAATCTATCGAATTTTATATTTTTAAACACTCAAGAAGAAAGTAATTTGGCACAAAAGCTCACATAGGTTATAATCGAAATAAATTAGCTCAAACATGCATGCTTCATAATCAACAAGTCCTACATGCTCCTACCAATGCACAAAATCCATGAAACTTACAATTTTAATAGTATGCACAACCATCATCTATGTATGCAAAGAGGAGAAAAACATCATTGACATATTAGGGGCATCCTAAGACTCGAAACAAACAAATTAAACACTCTATTTTTGTGGAACAATTTTCTGAATTTTTCTCTTCTAAACTAAGCACACAAAAACATTAAACAAAAACGGAATACGTTACCCCACCCCACACTTAGAAAATTACATTGTCCTCAATGTAAGCACAAAAATAATATCAACGAATTTCCTAAGCATGCAATAGTCTAACATATACCAACATATCATCACAAATCAAAGATAAAGAGAAGAGTTAAGAAAATTCAAACTCTCGGTGATGGCTCCTTCACTTTTCTTTGATCGACATGGGTTGCCTCCCAAGTAGCGCTTTGTGTTTATAGTCCATAGCCTAGACTTTTCACCGTGTTTTGCATGTGTTCATCGTGCTCCAAAGCAACTCAAATCGGCAAGAAGAAGTTCAATGAGAAGACTTTGGCATGTGGTATCCTGTTCGGTTCTGTTTGGCGTATCCGATTCGTGCAGCGTGTCCGGCTGTGTCGCCTCCGTGTCCGGAACTAAATCAAGCGTATCCGGCGTATCCTTGAGTGCAGCTAGGTTGTGTGGCACCTCATGCATCAAAACATCAGCCCTGCCGGCAATGGCAGGTCCGGCAGAGTGATCGGCTGCAGCAAAAAGGAGATCCGGTTGCACGGTTTCATGATGTGTGTCCGGCATTGCGGTATCGGGTGCGTCCGTGTCCGGCCTTGTTGTAATGCTGCCGGCAATTGCAGGTCCGGCAGCCTCTTGGTTTGGTGGTGGCTCGGCTGCATCATGCCCTTGTGAAGGCAGCTCGGCTTGAGGTGTGTCTCTAAGGATGATTGTGTCCTCAAATGCATCAAAAGGTGCATGGTAATGCTTGAGGCGATGGCCATTAACCTTGAAAGTCTTGTGGGTTTTCAAATCTTGAATTTCCACCGCTCCATGAGGGAACACACGAGTAATGACAAAAGGGCCAATCCAACGAGAGCGTAACTTTCTGGGAAAAAGTTTAAGGCGAGAATGAAATAGAAGCACATGTTGTCCAACTTCAAACTTTTTACCACGGATCATCTTGTTATGGTAGGCACGTGTTTTCTCCTTGTAAATCCATGCGGCATCATAGGCTTCATTACGGATTTCTTCAAGTTCGTTGAGTTGAAGCTTTCTATGAAGACCGGCATCATCAATGTTCATGTTGAAGGCCTTGATTGCCCACCATGCCTTATGTTCTAGCTCAACCGGTAAGTGACACGCTTTGCCATAAACTAACCGAAAAGGAGACATACCTATCGGTGTCTTGTACGCAGTCCTATAAGCCCACAAAGCATCATCGAGACGATCACTCCAATCCCTCCTTGAAGGTCCAACGGTTTTCTCCAAAATTTTCTTGATCTCTCGATTACTTACCTCGGCCATGCCACTTGTTTGGGGGTGATAAGGTGTAGAAACCTTATGTGTGACTCCATATTTCCTCAATAAGGCTTCAATGGTGCGGTTACAAAAATGGGATCCTCCATCGCTAATCAAGACTCTTGGAACTCCAAAACGTAAAAAGATGTTGGTCTTGAGAAACTTGGCCACCACCTTGGCATCATTGGTGCGTGTAGCCTTGGCTTCAATCCACTTTGACACATAATCCACCGCAAGCAATATGTAGAGAAAGCCCTTACTTGAAGGAAACGGCCCCATGAAGTCAATACCCCATAAATCGAAAATCTCAACCTCAATGATAGGTGTGAGCGGCATTTGGTCTCTAGCTCCAATGTTCCCCATTCTTTGGCATCTATCACATGCTTTGCAAAACATGAATGCATCCTTGAAAATCGTAGGCCAAAAGAAACCACAATTAAGTACCTTCAATGCCGTCTTCTTTGGTCCAAAATGTCCACCACAAGCTTCACTATGACAAAAAGCAAGGATGGATCGATGCTCATTCTCCGGCACACATCTTCTAATAACTTGATCACCACATTGCTTCCATAAATACGGATCATCCCACAAGAAGTGTCGAGCTTGCTTCCTTACTCTCTTTTGTTGGTGGCTCGGCATCTCTTTGGGAAATCGGTTTGTGGCAAGAAAATTTGCAATGTCGGCATACAAAGGCTCATGTACTTCAAGTCGAAAAAGTTGCTCATCCGGAAAGGTATCACATAGGGGCAGCCGATCCACATCTTGTACAAGTCTACTCAAATGATCGGCCACAACATTCTCTACTCCTTTCTTGTCTTTAATCTCAATATCGAACTCTTGAAGCAAAAGAATCCATCGAATAAGCCTCGGCTTAGCATCCTTCTTTGTCATAAGATATCTCAAAGCGGCATGATCACTATAAACAATAACTTTGGAATTCAAAAGATATGATCGAAATTTCTCCAAAGCAAAAATTACCGCTAAGAGTTCCTTCTCCGTTGTTGTGTAGTTGAGTTGTGCATCGTTGAGAGTCCTTGAAGCATAGTAAATGGCGCATGGCTTCTTCTCAATTCGTTGTCCAAGTACCGTTCCAAGTGCATAATCACTAGCATCACACATCAACTCAAACGGCTCGTCCCAATTTGGGGAAACAAGAATAGGTGCCGAGCATAAACAAGCCTTCAATTGGCAAAATGCTTCCTCACATGCCTTTGTCCACTCAAACGTCACCTCCTTTTGTAACAAGTTGCTCAATGGCTTGGCAATTGAAGAGAAGTCCTTGATGAATCGTCGATAGAACCCCGCATGCCCAAGAAAACTTCACACGTCCCTTATACTTCTAGGGCTCGGCAAGTGTTGTATGAGTTCAACCTTTGCTTTGTCAACTTCAAGTCCTCTTGCCGAAATAATATGGCCAAGCACAATGCCTTGCGTGACCATGAAGTGACACTTCTCCCAATTGAGCACAAGATTTGTCTCTACACACCTCTCAAGTATCTTCTCCAAATTCCCCAAACATGCATCGAAGGTGCCTCCATACACACTAAAATCATCCATGAACACTTCGATAATGTCTTCAATAAAATCCGAGAAGATAGCATACATACATCTTTGAAAAGTACCAGGTGCGTTGCAAAGTCCGAATGGCATCCGCCGATATGCAAACGTGCCAAATGGACAAGTAAAAGTGGTCTTCTCTTGATCGTCCGGGTGTATCATGATTTGGTTGTAGCCACTATATCCATCAAGAAAGCAATAGTAAGAATGGCCGGCTAACCTCTCTAGCATTTGATCCATAAACGGCAAAGGCATGTGATCCTTCCTCGTTGTAGCATTGAGCTTCCTATAGTCGATGCACATCCGATGACCGGTTACAAGTCTTTGTGGCACAAGCTCATTCTTCTCATTCTTGACAACCGTTACACCACTCTTCTTCGGCACTACTTGCACGGGAGATATCCACTTACTATCCGATATTGGGTAGATCACCCCACAATCAAGCAACTTGATAATCTCTTCTTTCACAACTTTCATCATGGGAGGGTGAAGTCGACGTTGAGCTTCCTTTGTCGGCTTAGCTCCTTCTTCTAACAAAATACGATGAACACAAGTAGTAGGGCTTATTCCCTTGATATCCGCTAAGGTCCAACCTATGGCGGTCTTGTACTTCTTAAGCACATAAATCAAATCCTCCTTTTTGCTTCTTACTAAGCATTGAAGACACAATAACCGGTAGTGTATCTCCTTCTCTAAGATAAGCATATTTCAAATGACTAGGGAGCTCTTTAAGTTCTAATTTTGGGGCCTCTTCCACACTTGGTCGAAATTTTGTTGTGGCACTTGGAATTGACAAGAACGAGTTCTTCAAAAACGTTGGTGTTGCGTCTAACTCGGCAACCACATCTCTAACTCTCGGCAGCATTGTGTAGGGCTCGGCAGCATTGGCTGCCGTGGTACCTCCTTGCTCGGCATTGACTAGCTCGGCTTCATCATGCACTCGTTCTCCCTTCTTGTCAAATCCGACCCCTTGCTCAATCGCTAATTGCTATGCGTCGAGCGAGGTCGACATAACTTGCTCGACCTCCTCCAAAACATCAATGGCACAACCTTCCTTCAAATCAACATTGGGGAATTTCATGGCATCAAACACATTGAACTTAATCACCTCACCATCAAACTCCATAGTTAGGTTGCCTTCGGCCACATCTATCTTTGTGCGCGCGGTCCTCATAAATGGTCTCCCTAGAAGCAATTGAGTGTTGTTGACCGGCGAATCCTCCATCTCAACCACATAAAAATCGGCGGGGAATATCAATTGGTTGACTTGCACCAACACATCCTCTACATAACCCTCCGGATATTTGCTTGAGCGATCCGCAAGTTGAATGATGACATTATCCTTCTTGAGAGGCCCTATACTCAACGTTTGATACACATTGAGTGGCATGACATTGATCGATGCTCCCAAATCCAACATAACATCATCGAAACGTGTATTGCCTATGACACAAGGCACATTGAAGCTACCCGGATCCTTCATCTTTGGTGGCAACTTCCTTTGAATAACGGCCGATACCGTCTCGCTCATTATCACCACATGAGTCTCCCTAGTATGCCTCCTTGCCGTACAAAGCTCCTTCAAAAACTTAGCATACTTTGGCACTTGCTTAATGCACTCCAACAAAGGGATGTTGACTTGCACTTTCCGGAAAATCTCCAACACCTCTTCATCGGACTTGTCCTTCTTTGTTCTAGCAAAACGTGAAGGGAATGGGGCACTAGATGACACCCCTCTCTTTACATTATTGCCGGCCACATCTTGCTTCTCGGCAGCTCTACCCTTCTCGGCATCATGGTTGTTGCCGGCATTGCTATGCTCGGCACTCTCTCTTCTCTCGGCCTCACTACCTTGCTCGGCAGCATTCTCCATGGTTCCCTCAATATGGCTGCCGACAATGACAGGTCCGGCAGCCCTTTCTTCATCTCCAATGCCCTTGAAAGTCACTCGCTTCTTCTTTGGACTTGTCGGAGGAAACAACTCTCTTCTGCTTCGAGTTTGAATCACTTTGGCTTGCTCGTTCCTCGGATTTGGAATCGTATTGCTTGGCAACTTTCCTTGCTCATTAAATCTTCCCATAAAATCCACAACTTGCCCCATTTGAGTCTTGAGCTCACCAATGTCCTTTTGATGATTTTGTTGCCCCGCGAGTAATGCTTGAGTAGCACTTGACAACGATTGAAGCAAAGCATCGTAATTAGGGTTGCTCGGTGAGGCTTGGCCTTGGCCTTGGCTCGGCAATGCTTGAGTTTGGTACGGCACAGCTTGTGCTTGGCTCGGCCCTCCCCCAAATTGTCCTTGGTTCGGCATATAAGGTTGCCGAGGCACAAATGGTGGCCTCGGTGCAAATGGCGCTCCTCCCTCTCTTGGTTGCATAGGTGCCCTAAGCACGTTGTCATTATTCGCCCATCGAAAGTTCGGATGATCATTGAACCTTGGATTGAAATTGCCAAATCGTTGGCCTCCTTGAAAACCAATTGCATTGCACTCCTCTACTCCCTCATTAACTCCAAATAGACGGCATTGTTCGGTTTCATGGCCCTCGGTGCAAATTCCACAAACACTAGCACGCTTCTTCATCAAATTACTCACCAAGTCGGTAAGCTTGTCCACTTTCTCCTCTAGCTTTGAGCTCGAAGACGTCTCATGCACTTTTTCACTCCTTTGCACATTGCCTCGTGCCATGCCAAATTGTTGGTTGTTCAAAGCACGAACTTCCAACAAACTTCTCGCCGCTCCGGCATTCAACTCCAAAAAGCTACCTCCCGCGGCCGAGTCAAGAAACTCTCTCTCCATGACGCGCAATCCCTCATAAAAATATTGTAGCAAGAGTCCATCGCTAATGCCATGCGATGGACACAAAGAAACTAGGGACTTGAACCTCTTGTAGTAGTCGAAGAAAGTCTCATCTCCGGCTTGCTTCACACTTGTAATTTGCTTCCTCAGATCAGTGATACGTGAAGCAGGAAAGTACTTGAGTAGAAACTCATCCATCATAGAGCTCCACGAAACAATGCGACCACTAGGCACCTCAAACAACCACTCCTTTGCTTGATCTTCTAGAGAAAACGGAAATGCCTTCATTTTGAAGTGTTGCAAATCGGTCCCTCTTGAACACATAGACTCCGTGGTGAAGTTAAACCACTGCAGATGCTTATTAGGGTCCTCACTCGGCATCCCATAAAACGACTTCAGCTTATGGAGGAATCCACTCCTCAATTCAATCTCTCCAGTCTTGTCAGCTTCCAAGGGAGGATAAGTGATATTAGAAGGAGCAACTCCAGCTCCAGCAACATGACCATTCTGTGATCTGATTGATGCCATGATCTCTTCTTCTTCTGATGATTCGGCAAAGACCTCAAATTCTGGGTTCTGAAGATCACACGATGATGACACAAGAGAAGGTGAGCTCGGCTCTGATGATGAAATGGACGGCACTAATGGTGAACTCGGCAAGGATGATGACACTGATGAACTGGTTGGTGATGATGGCGGTAATGGCACAAAACGAGCAATAGCGAGTTCTTGCTCTAAACGTTGCAAACGGCCTTGAAGATCTCTTGCCCAAATACTAGATTCGGACATGCACTATTTCTGAAATTTGCAACATTTAAAACAAGTTAGAACCTCGTAAAGAAATAGAAGACAAGAATTTACATCATTACAAGCCACGGCATTGGCGATTACATAACAAATTTCAAACCATAACACATATACACAATCGGCAACAATATAAGGTACACAGCAATACAACACACGGCAACAAAAATTTCGGCAAAGCATACATATACAATCGGCACAAGAGAAGAAAATTTGAAAAGTTCATGAGCATGTAATCGCTAAGTCTAATTTCTTTTAAATTTGTTCTAACTCTCGAAGTACGTGGAGCAGAGGAGATAACGGTGCAATGGACTGATACAGCCCCCGGTAGTATCATGCTTAATCCGATATACCTCAAGAGTTTGAACCACACAACATGTTTTATCTTCGAAGAAAATAGGCCACATATGTCAAGTTATGTTCTAGCGTCTAAAGTGAGGTGATGCTTCGGCACAAGCTGTTGACTAGGTCAAGCGTGCTCTACTTTTCAAAGGCGGTGTCGTTAAGATTCACGGAGGGCAAGCCCCCTACAGGAACCAGGCAGGACTCGTTGTTGGACACCACGGAGGGCAAACCCCCTATCGACTCACTCACCGAGAATGAACATCAGTCTGTGGGCCTTGAGATCCAGTTAAACAAACCTGAGAACCATATCTATGAAACTAACTTGCCCCATACTTGGTAAAACAATCTCGGGTCCTAGCAGTCTACAAGTGTTGATTAAAACCGCCCTCAACCTCATAGAAGTAATACTATTACCGAAGAAACGCTTATATGCGTGGGGGGGAAGTATCCCGCGTTTCCCAATCTACATAGAAACGCCCTCCGACATAGCACCATTCACATGAAGGGTTTTGGTTATGATCAACAAAAGAGGCTTCACCTACATGTTACACTTTAGAAACTACAATAAACTCAAACATACACAACACTATTAACTCCCTAGAAATTAAACTAAGTGATTACCAATCATACATCAATATATCATGCAACTTTCGAAATTTAAACTCTACATGCCGAAGCATATTTCTACTTTACAAAATCCCAAAATAAAATTAAAATTACAACTTTACAAATATACCACAAAAATTTCCAGCAATTATATATACACAACAATAACATAAAACAAGCTTTTATAATCCCCGGCAACGGCGCCAAAAATTTGAACGGGAGCCGAAGCTCGCATGCAATAATAAACCCTACAAAAGATCGTTAGTAGTATAGAATAAGTAGGGATCGTTCTAGCCGGGGATTAAGGGTACCTGAAATATGTAATTGTTAGACAAACATATATACATATATACATCACAACGTCACATATATGGGGGGAATAATAGGATCGGCAATAATAGAAAACAGAAAATAAAATCCTAGATCTAATATTTACAAGTTTGATCATCATCTCTCACGCATCACATAACACAAAACACACAAATTACACACAAAAATCATGCAAGACTCGGCAATTTAATTCAAGTTTCTTAGACTCTATTCAATTCCAATTTCAATTAGAGCCTCAACGGTCATCTAATCACTAGACTCTTTCTTAAATATTTAGAAAACACTCAACGTAGAATCCTAAAATTATACTAGTCATGTTTGAAAACACTCAACGTCGAAGACAAACACAAAGAGTAATTATGCACAAGAGTCTATAAATTGGAGACATATCTTTAGGTATGGCGTCACTCATCCTATCAACATGCAAGTTCATGAATTAATAACCTTGATTTTAATAACCTAGAATTCAGTTCGGTCGTTGCCTAACTCAATTCCAAATTATTAAGTTGAATGAAATCGCAATCTACACAAATACTATGGCCCTAGCATCATGTAAACATTGATTTTTATGCACAAATTCAAGAACTAATCGAATACAAACTAAAAATACAAGAACAAGTCACTGCCCTAATCTAACATACGATTCAAGCATGCAATTGTTTGTAAAAGTCATAACATAAATTTCAATGAAAATTGCAACTCATGTTCATCATACAAAACCAAACGAAACAAAGTATTTTTATAACAACAATATGTGACTAAACCGAAATTAAAAATACAAGTCATAGGGATGGATCACACTTTAGAAACCTTGGAGAGCTTCGTCTTGGTGTGGTGGAAGAGGATCGGCAGCAGCTATGGCAGGGAATGGTTCGGTGGTGTATGGTGGTGAGATCAGGTGACTTTGTATTTAGGGTTTCGGATTAGAACTTTGGGTAGGAAATTTGGTAGAGTTTTGGCTAGTGCTTTGCAAGAGATGAGATGATTTTTCTGTAGACAAAGTGAGGGTATATATAGGAGAGGGGTGCCGGCAATCCCTTAAGCCAAAAGGAATTCAGAAAACCTAGTTCAATAAGGTTTTGCAACCTTCCTTTCTTAATCCAATTAGGTTTTCTTTTCTGAATTTTTCTTCAAGGCTTGGGCTTCACATCTTCATGGACTTCTTGTATGGTCTTGGACTTCAATTGATAAGCTTTGATCCATCGAAAATTGCCCCAAACGCCGGCAGCACTCAAAGACAGCAAATCTGCCAGAATCGGCAGCTTCTCCTAGTTTGACTAGGAGAACTTGTTTCTTCATGTTTTTCTTCAATGCTATGGCCAAGTGTCGTCCTCCTTCCTTCCATATGCTTGGCATGTCTTCACAAATGCTCTTGTACATCATATGGTTCATTGAAAAGAAACAATTGCGAAAAGGAGGCAATCTGTCCCTGGAATCGGCAGCTTTGACCTTGTAGCAGTAATTCCGGCATAACTCCACCTGCGGAGCTCCGATTGATGCGATTCTAAGTCTCACGTAAACTAGACACATATGGTCATCTCCCCATAAAATATCTCCGCCAAATTCCATGTAAGTCGTCGGGAATGAATTTTCGAAGTTGGGACAAAGTCCCAGGAAAATCCTGTAGCCCCTGGATTGGAATGTTCGGACTGCCATTTTGCAGCCAACTTTTGGGCGACTTCCGGAACTCCGATTGATCTGAAATTTTAACACAGAATTCCTCAACATATGAATATGAAGCACGTAAAATTTCATAGAATTCGGACAAGGGTAGATCATACTTTTGCTCATCTCAAAATCGCGAAAAAGACATATTTTACACTATTTTCCAGATTTCTCAAACTTAGTCATTTTTCGGATTCTTAACCATATTTCACAAAACTCTACCAAAATTGACACTAACTATATTATGACTCTATCTTAGACAAATAAGGGTTAAACAAAGCATCAACGAGGGCATAAGCATATAATATCGTCGCACATTGTGCTCCTATCAACCCCCCTAGATATGAGACTAAGTTGGTTCCAAGGCATTCTACCATTGTAACACCACCAGGCTTGTCGGCCGATCGTAGTGAATTCTAAGTGGACGTAGTCATGCCCTCCGGCGGCACGGCGAACCTCTATACATACTTGTGTTATTAGTCTTTATTATTGCACTTCTGTCATGTCTACGAGTTTGAACAGAAACAATTTATTACTCACAACACAATATTATATTATTTAATCATAAGTTTCCTAACAAATTTTCCAATGATTTTTCTTATGTTACTAAACATCGGGATATAAAGCTCTCAAAAAATTTAATTTCCCTCCACTTTTCCTTCTCATGGTAATGACAAGAAACCATATTCATTTTCGAAAACCAAATGAGGCCCTAGTCTTTTTGAATCAAATCGAGCCAAACCAAACCGATCGAAACAAAAATGAGTAGACAGTAGACCCCCGGATCGAATATTACCATCCAGATACCAACGAATTTGAGTATAATGAAACACGTTGGTGGTCCCAATCTAACTCGTGCCACATTTACGCGCGTCGACTAGCGCGTGCATGGATAATGTCGTAAAGTAGAATATAATTTTCAAACTTCTGATGCAGTTTGTTTAGCTTATCTCACACGTCTCCAAACATAAACATATACATGTCAATTCTCCCTGTCTTTTCACTCCAAGTCCCAACCCATCTCAACATCCATTCCCTTTTTCTTTAATCCAAATCAATCTCTTTTCTTTTTAACCCAATTCCTCAAAACCCATCTCACCTCACACCAAAGATCATGCACAATTTTGGTGATGAACTCACTATACAAACCTACAGAGTCCCCTGGCTCATTTGGATCCAGGTCATAGTCATGGTCCTCCTCCTCCTCCTACTCTACTACTTCAGCTTATTGGTCTTGGATCTCCCAGATGACAACACCCACAGCAACTCCAAGCCTTCATGTTCCAGCTCTCGTTTGGTTTCAACTCACAACTTCACCACCTCAGTTTCTGCAAACCGCTTGCAGAACACCCAGGTTTGGATTTTGCCCAACACATCTGTTCTTTCATCTTCTTGATTTGTTTGAATCTTTGGTTGTTAGGAAAGAGAATGTGGGAGAAAGTAGAAAGAGGTAGTTCTAATCCTTGATTACTAGGATTTTATGTTCTTGTTGGTTTGAGCTTAGTTGTGATTGTTTAAGTGGATCAGAACACCAGGAAGTACAATTCATACATTATTTTCCTTTTGAGTTTTTCAGGGGGCAGCACCATTTTGTGGACCTGTTCTTATATTTGTTAAGAGTTGTGAGACCCACTCACCACAATAGTTTTGTGCAATAATTTCCCTTATTAGAACTATTCAAGATTTCTCTTTTCTTTTCTTCTTAACAAAGAATAAAAGATTGCGTAGAGTGATTAGAGTTCTGGATTGAACACCTCATCGAAGGCTGTTGTGCTGTTAATTGAAACAAAATGAAACGTGATGATCTATCTTATTGTGATAATGAAATGTTATATCATCAACAGTATGACATGTCATCTGGTTTCGATTAGTGATTATCTTTTAACTAATTTTGGTATTGATTTTGTGTAAAACTAAATTTAACTTTTGCTAAATTGGTTAATCAAAATAGGGTTCCTATGGAATCAACAATGCTTCTTCTATTTTGAACTTTGGACCACCAAATGTATAGGCTAGAAAAAGAAGAAGAAGAGCAATGTAGGTTGTATAAGTAAGAAAATGTGAAAGAGCCAATGAAAAAAAAAAAATCAACTGAAGCAAACATAATGGTGATGCATGGCATGTCAGGTCAGCTTTCAGTAGTAGTAACTAGTTCTGTAGGATTTGTCATTATATGGTTTGTTTTTCATTTAGTGACTCTTTGGGAAGTGATGAATGGGCAAGTTCAAATTGCTCAGAATTCAACATTTACACTATATTGGGATTCCACATTTCAAAGCAGAGGGAGATGTAACTCCCTTTTGTTTGGTTTTAGCAATGTGCAATGGGAATGTCTAAATGTCTTGACATAAAATCTGCATTTTTGAAATCTTTTCTTGAAAGGCTTGGTAGGCTTCCCTCTTGTGCGTTGGATTTTCTCTGATAAAACTTAGTTGAAGTTTTGCTCTCTTTTGCATTTCATATAACTGCCCGCTACATTTAGTAGTTGGTTTTCCGTTTTTGCACTTCTTTTCCTTCTAATCTATCCTTGAGTAGGAGGATTTGAAATTTTTTAAAATTAAATAAAGCCTTAACCACATTGTTGAATCACATTATAGATCACGTCTTTAGTGAATGTGGAACCGATCTATTAATAGTTCCCATCAGGGATTTGCACAAAAATGTGGTTCATAGTTTTATTGATTAAAAATATGACCACGATTTCAAATTCTTCCAGACCCTCTGCGATTAACTCTGGAAAGTGGAAATTCTTTTTTAATGTTCTTTCTTCTTCCTTCATTTCTCTCATATTATTGATTGGTGAGGAACATTTTTCTGGATCTTGTTCCTGGTCCACGTTGAATTTATCGATTTAGATCATGTTTAGTTGGGAGAGAAGATGATGGAAACAAAATGGAAGAACATTTTTTTTTTTTTGGTTATTGGGCAGCATTTTTATGGATGGAACATAAAGTATATGGAGGAAGATAATTGTATCTACAAGTTCTATATATAAACTTCCCCTCACAAGACCCAATCTTATGCCATGGGACTCACATGCATGTTTTGAAACTGAGGTTATATGAAACTGTAACAGTCAAAAGCTTCCCGTATTTGTAGCGGTTTCTACCTACATGTGCTATAATTTTGACTTCACCCATTAAGGAATTCTTAGAACAGTTAGAATTGTCGAGTTGGTTCAATCTTGTTTGTTTCTCTATCATATCTGAGTTTCACATAACCTGTTTGGTGACAAGTGAGAGTAAATAATTGACTAAAATTGCATTTATCTTCTACATAGCTCATAGCATGCAAAGGAAAATGGAGGGAACAGAGTAATTGTTTCAGTGGTTTGTTTTATGGATTTTACAGCATTATAATTCTTGTCTTCAGTTTAGGCTTGATTTTCTTTCTCTTCAATTTACTCGTCGTTCTACCTGTTGCTTTACAAATCTCTAATGATAATAGCTTATTGTGTATATGTATTACAATTTGAAATATAGTGAACTTCATACAATGTCAGTTATTTTTTAGCATGCTTCTAAACTTTCAGTAGAACCCGACACACTATTATACTTTGAATCACATAACAGTGACCACTACTGAATTTGGGGTTTTGATGATAGTGTGCAGATAGGGTTTAATAAAACCACACATTTGCTAAACCAGAATGTTCATTACTTATTTTGGCTGACTAGTTAAACATGTTTGATTTTACTGCCTGATTAAGTGTTTAAAATCTGTACTACATATACCAGGTAGGACATTTGACCTTGTAAGATCTTGTCAGGTAGGAGAAAGTATGAAAGGTGAGATAGTACCGAGCACCAGTAGAGTAATGAGAGCAGAGGACATGGTAGAAATGGAGGGCTCTGCAGCACCCAACATATATCTCCATCCCTGCTATTATATTAGACTTGCGAGGCTTGCATTTCTCAAGTGTCTGGGTTTGGACCCTGGTGTTGAAAATTTGTCTACGCCACAGAGAGGGAAGAGAAAAGAAAGCTGATATGAACTCCTCTCCCACGGAATTGAGATTTAGCATATTACTCGAATTTAATGTAGCAAGGAGTGGAGCAGAGTTGTATGGTGAACCATGAACTTGAAGCAATACTTGCTAACAGGAATTGGTATAGAGCTACAAATACAAACCAATTGTGAAGGTTGTGGCAAAACGTGTAGGAGCCTAGGAAGCATTCACAGATCCAACGCTAAGTGACATACAACGGCAAAATTGATTGATTCACTCAAATTGTAAGCATATCATATTGTTTGTAAATGGTATTTGAGTGATAGTAGGACCATTGTTTGGGAATAAATATTTGGCTCTACTAGAGAATATGGGTAGATTTTGTTGCCAAAATGATTCTCTTTTCATCGACAAAAAGAATTCAAATTTAGAATGAGTGTAAATTCCCACTCTAAATTGCAATCTTGAACATTTTTTCCATAAAGAAAAAAAGAAGGAAACATACTGTGTCCAAAATTACATGCAAATTTCACTCCAAAAAGATTGACTAGGCATCTTACTAAAAAGCAATAATTTAATTTTTTTTAAAGGAAAAACAAGAACTAATTACCAAACATGATTCTCAGCATGTATACCGTTCGAACTCCAGACTCCCACAAGTTTGATATCGTTCGAATCCTTTTTTTTTTTTTTTTTTTGGTATTAATGAAAAATTTCATTAATGATTAGGTAAACGTAAACCACTAAACCCAATGAAAGAGTCAATAGAATCATTCGAATCCTTACTCTCAGTAATTTGTGGCTTTAAGAGTTTAAGTTATTTGTGACGAAAGATTAATTTGGTTGTGTTTCTGTCTGAATCCGTAGACTCACAGATACTGGTGGATTTTGGTGTGACTCCAACTTGCAAATCCTGCTAACTAGGGAAATACCGGGCGGGGCCGGTCTATTCCGCTCTGATGCTTAAGTTAGTGTAGTTGGAATAAACTGATAACTTAAGCGGGAATGAGTAGTTGGAGTATTGATTACCTATTAATGAGGGTAGTTGGGACTCATATATAGGCTGCCGGGTGTGAGGACTGCCCTCACTACCCTTTGATGTGGGACTGACCCCCTTCTGCCCATAGTACTGTTTCGGCCCCTGTTTGGGGAGCTGCCGTCCCCGGTTCCCGAGCCCAGGTCACAGGTAAGACCTGCCCGGGCGCGGGTGCAGGTGTGCATGCTAGGTCCCCGGGCCCTGGGCCGTATCCAGGAGTGCTAGTTGCGGGTTTGGGGGGCCTGAGTAGTCTCTCGATGGCTACTGTCAACAAGTCCCCCAAGTTTCCGGTCAAGTGTCATCTTGAATGGGGACTTAAATATGTCTTCCTTTACAGGCCCGCAGACCCGCTGGGGTATTTACCTGGCGGTACCCTAGCCCCCCAAGTCCGCTTTTAAGATTGGGCTTGGCCGGACGTTCGGATAAACCTGTTATGATGATGCATAATGTGATGAGTGCATGTTTATGATGTTGATGTTGACAGTTGCATATGGGTACAAGATGTAGTACGTGAGATGATAATGTAGCGTTGAAATCCGCCATGCTATGTTCCGGGAAAACCCGGTGAAGATAGCGAATGGGATGAACCAGTCCTCCATGTTTTAGTATTGTAGCCGCAGAGAGCATCGGTTGACATAAACAGTGGGTGACGTGGTGAAATGTAAACCGTGGAACTTGCCCTGTGTTAGAGGACTTCCCGGTGGGTAGCGTGGCCGAGAGAGCATCGGTGGCCGTTCCTGGCGTTTCCTGCTGCTTTTGTTACTGCAGACATATAGGATGCGCAGGGTTTTTAGCTTGCGGGAAGAGTTGTCCTATATGAGAGGATCAACTTTCCCGGGGTGAAGCAGTCCCGTGTTAGTACCGGTCAACATCCCCGATCGTTTCATACCCTTTGGTCGTACATGCGTGAGGTATGTGCAGGTGTTTCTGCCTAAACCCGGGGGTCTAGTAGATACAGATGAATCATCCAAGTGATCTCCTGCAAACCTGCTCACTAAGGGGAATACCGGGCGGGCCGGTCTTCTCCTCTCCGATGCCTAAGTCAGTATAGTTGGAATGTATATAACTTAAGCACGTATGTAAGCGGTGAGTGAGATCAGTTACCTATTTATGGTGGTAGTTGAGGCCCATATATAGGTGGTTGAGGGTGAGGGCTGGCCTCACCCTTCGATGTGGGACTGGTTCCCTTCTGTTTGGACCTTCTGGTGCCCTCTTCACCAGGCAGGCGCCCCCGGTCCCAGGATCTCTGGAGGCAGGATAGAGTGCCGGGCCCCGAGGCCTGGTGCTGGTGATCCGATCCTGGGTCCTGGGCCGGGCCCTGGTGCACTTGCCGCGGGTCTGTGGGCTTGCTGTAGCCCCTCTGCGGCTACTGTCAACAAGTCCCCCAAGTTCCCGGTCAAGTGCAATCTTGAATGGGGACTTATCTGTCTTGCTCTTGTCCCGCAGACCCGCGGGGTTACCAACCTACCGGTCCCCAGTCCCCCAAGTCCGCGTTAAAGATTGGGCGTGACCGAGGTGAGTACCTGTTTCTGATGGCAGGTAATAATTGATAAGCATGTTTTTGTAATGCAAATAGAACTGTGCTCAAGTGTTGTGGTGTTTATGAGCATGGAGCGGGGTAGAAACCCGAAGAGTGCATGAGATGATGCCATGTGACAGATGGTGCATGGAATGATGATGAGGCGTTGAAATCCGCCATGCAAGAGACTAATGCATGGACTGATGATGAGGCGTTGAAATCCGCCATGCAAGAGAGTAATGCACGGAATTCTGATTGGGCCTACTGTCCTATCGGAATGAAGCGGAGCTCACTGATCCCGAACCGGGCATCCTGCCATATCGGAAGGGAGCGGAGCACACTGGGCCAGAACCGGGCGTTCTACCAAATCAGAACGGAGCGGTGCAAACTGGGCCAGAACCGGGTGTTCTGCCAAATCAGAACGGAGCGGTGCAAACATTTGCTGGTTCTTCTCAGCTTGTGTTGAATAAGCGATGAGGTAAATGTGCATGTTTGTTAGCCTGCGGGGAGATTTGTTCTGTGTTAGAGATACAATCTGCCCGGTGGGATGGTGTAGAGATAACGAGTCTCCCCCATATGTTCCCAAAGGTATCGCAGTTCAGTGCGATGCAGGGTTTTTATCCTGCTGGACAGTATCGCGGTTCAATGCGACGCAGGGTTTTTATCCTGCTGGACAAGAGTACATGTGTTAGATGTAAACTCGCCCCGGTTTGTAAAGCCCATGCGTTTGCCATGGAGGCGGGCGGACTCGACGGGCGACATGCCTATCGAAACGAGTCCCCCTGTGAAAAAGCCATGGGTCCGGGTGATTATGTTTCCGGAAAGTACTCTCGAGCTGGTTGGACATGACGGAACCGATGGGGTGGACCTCGCCCGGGCGTTCTGCCATATCGGTGCGAGGTGGAGTTCATGGGGGCTCGACGGGCATTCTGCCAAATCGAAACGAGTCCCGGATGAACTTGCAGACCGGACCTCGATCGGGCGTACTGCCATAGCGAAACGAGGTCGTTGGTGCAATGTGGCGAAGATGCCATGGAGCCGGTTTGAATGATCATAACCGCGAACTGCCATGGTACCGGGCGGGACTCGTACGGGCGACATGCCATATCTAAACGAGGTCCTGCTCAAACCCGGGCAGATGCTCTCTGAGCGGTTGGATAAGCATAACCGGTGAGAGGTCTTCAAGCTTTGCAGCGAAGAAGCCATGCAGCCGGTTGGATGATCGTAACCGCGAACTGCCATGGTACCGGGCGGGACTCGTACGGACGACATGCCATATCTAAACGAGGTCCTGCTCAAACCCGGGCAGATGGTCTCTGAGCGGTTGGATAAGCATAACCGGTGAGAGGTCTTCAAGCGGTTGAATTGCAATAATGATGGCGTGCAACCGTTGAATCTGGGGAAGCGTAGGGGAGCCTGACTCCTTGGTTCCTGCTCCTACCTTCCTGTCGCCAGCGTGTGGGACAGGTGGCTGACATGCATTTAAGGAGGAAGTCCATCAGTCCCGTCAGTTATGATGGCATGGGCAGTTTACCAATGCTGGGACACGTGCCATCAGGGGACGGTTTTGTGATGGAGGGCCTGGATTCGCAGGCGTTTGAGTTGCTCTGATTGCGTTTTTGGAGGGATTTCGGAATGCCTAGGGCACCGGTCCCCTCTATAAATAGGTCTCTTCTGCTCTTCTTTCCACTTTTGCTTCTTGCACCTTTAAGAGAGACTGAGAGAACAAAGAGGTGGTCCGGCGAAAAAACCCTAAGTTCCTTGCCCTAAGAGATCCGTTGTTTGAAGCGCTCCCGAGCCTCCTTTTACCATTGCTCGTTGCTTTCGCAGGGCGGATTGTCCTCGGCTGAGCATACTAATCGGTAAGTTGTGTTCTTTGCCCCGGTTTTTCTTGCTTTTTGATTTGTTGTTTTGCGGCGGGGGGGAGGGATCTGTGTCGCTGACTGGGTTGCTCAGCGGCAAACTTTTGGGGAGAGGCCGTTGAAGGCGGTGTTGTAGTCTGTTGCTGACGAGCGCTAGGGTTTTGCTTTCTGCCCCTAGGTTAAGATGTACACTTCGAGCTCGGAGGGGGCTTCTGAATCTGCCGCAAGAGGTCCTGTGGTGGATGATGTGGAGAGGATGCAGGACTGGCTTGATTCTGAAGCCCCGGAGCATGAAGCCGCGGACCGCTCCGGGAGCGGTGCCTCGTCCGTGTCCTCAGATTCCGGGTCGGATTCCTCGGAAGCTGAGATACCGCACGGGGTGCGCATGGCCGGTGCTCCCGCTGAAAGCTACACTCTCGGTAGAGGGAGAACTGCCGTGGTGTGTGACGAACCGGAGGAGAGCATGACTCCTGCGGAGATTGCCGCGTTCCGGGAAACGTGGGGTATCCCGGACGATATTTTGCTTCAGCCCCTGAACCCTGGAGAGTCGGCCTGCAACCCGGAGGAGGGTTGGGTTGCCGTGCATCCGGACCAGTTCCGGCATGGGATGTCGCTACCGCTGCCTGACTTTGTGCAGTATATACTGAGTGCTCTGCCAGCGTCGCCCGCGCAGCTGCCCAGTCTCCAGTGGAGGAGGCTGCTAAGTCTAGGCTGCCTATACGACTTGTCCGGAATGAGCATGCCTACGATCAACGAATTCCGGGCGCTGTATAGGCTGTCCTACTCGAGGAAGGCGGGATCCAAAGGCTGCTTATCCTTCAACTCCCGCATCAATCAAGCGGTCATCACCACCATGCCTTCATGGGTAGACAACAGCTGGAGAAAGAAGGTGGTGATGGCCGGCGGGGCCCGGCAGGTGAAGAGGAGGAAGTACCGGGTGCCTGGCGCCTTCCAGCCCATAAGAGACCAGTCGTTCCAGCTGTCCGAGGTGGAGCAGGAGAGGGTCTCGATTATTCTCGGCTGCTGGGACCACCTGGAACGAAGTTCGTATAATTTCATCCGGCGAGAGGTGCTGGAACACTGTGGGCTTGGGCGGGATCCCGGTGTGTTAGCAAACCCTAGCGGTGGTACTTGTGCTAGTTTTGCCCAATGATTTCTAACTTTTTGCTTGTCCTGCAGGTGCGTCAACCCGGGCGGTGATCAAGCCCGAAAACACCCTCTCCATGGACGGGGAAGACCTCCTGAGGCAGCTTACGGAGAAGGGCGCGGCCTTCGCCCGGTCGTCGCTGGAGGAGGACGACCGGGTTACGGTGCATGCGGAGCCCAGGGCCCGGGATATGGACGAGTCGTCCTACCTGTTGGAGCGGGTGAAGACTCATCACTCCGTGGCGGCGGCGGTGCCCGGGAAGGGCAAGAGCACCGGAGGGCCGGTGCGGGTTCCTGGGGGAGCAAACAGGATCCCCAACCGTGCGGCGGCCCTGCCCATCGCTGCCTTTGTTCCTCGTGCGAACGCACGTTCTGCTTCTCCCGAAGGGCGGGGAGAGAAGCGGAAAGGACCGGACGGTCCGTCCCCCCTGCTGGTGACGCTAACCGGCGGGTCGTCCCGGGAGAGCATGGCGAAGCGGGTCAGGACAACCAGCAGTGTACCCTCCAATGCTGGGGAGGGAGCTGCCGTTGGTCAGCAGAGGAATCCTGCGCCTGCGGAGGCGTCAAGGGGAAGCCCGGACAATGCTCTCGTCCGGCAGATGATGGCGGACCTGGCCAGCTTCGGCCTGGACAAGCCCGGGGTTGACGGCGTGCTGGCGGGTGGCAACCGGCCAAAATGCAAGGAATCCATCTTCCGGGTAAGTACCGCATGATACCACTGTACTGCCTTATATCCTGCCTTCATCCTTGCCGCTTGACTAACTGCCTTTCTTGTCCTGCAGCTGCTCTACAGCCTGTACCAGCCGGATGCGGGCGAGGAGCTCCCGGAACTGAAGAGACAGATAACTGCGTTATCCAAGTCTCAGAAGCTTCTGGAGGTGGAGAAGTCCCGCTCGGATCGGGAGAAGGCCAGGGCAGAGGAGAGGGCCAAGAAGATGGAGGAGAAAGCCCGGAAGATGGAGGAGAGGGCCCGGGAGCTGGAGGAGCAGAACCGGAGCATGGAGAGAGAGCGGGAGCGGGCTGACGCCGAGAGGGCCGAGCTGGAGGCCAGGATTGACGAGCTCCAGGCCCGTGCCACCTCTGCTGCTGCTGCCGGAGGAGATGACCCGGGACAGTTCGACCGGTTTGTTCTTCAATACGAGGAGAGCGATCGGTTCCTGGACTGCCTGGACAAGGCCCGGGAAGAAGGCATCTCGGATGCGTACACGGAATGGGCGGCAAAGGGGTGGTTGAATACTTCCCTGATGCCGGGTGCTTCTGCCGAAGGAAATGCTCCTGAGGAGCCGGTCGTCCAGCAGCTGGCGGTGGAGGAACAACCAGGAGCAGAGCTTCGCTCGCACTTGGATTCTTTTACCAACAGTGCCGAGCCTACCGGAGCCACAGCCGGTTCTCAGGTCGACGACGAGGCTACCGCTGGAGGTGCGGCTCCGTAGGACTTGGATTCTTTTACCAAGTGTACCGAACTTGGTGGAGCTGAGGTCGACGACGAAGCTATCGCTGGAGAGGCGGCTCCTTAGGATATTTTTCTTGCTCTCTTTCTTGTAAAAAAAACTCTCCGGGGCGGTTACTGCTTGTATACTTCAATTGATTATGAATATATATCTGAGCTTGCGGGGCCAGAGTTTTTCACAAGTAGTTTGCATATATTTGATCTTTACAATCGGTTGAACCGGCGATATGCCAAACTAACCGCTTGGACTCAGCGGGTTTACCAAGCCGGGTCACTCTCCCGGTCGGGGTCTTCTCTTCTTTCCCCAACGTACCTCTGGAGCTGACCGCTATCAATCAAGCCCTGCACCGCGGTCTTGAGGGCGAAGCACTGGTTCGTCCGATGAGTCGCCTCATCATGGTACGAGCAGTACTTGCCTGTCTGCGCCGTGGTAAGCTTCCCCTTGGGGTACTTTCTCTGGGGCGGCGGGGCGATGATGTTCCCGTTCTCCAGCAGAATGTCCTCATAGGATGCGGTGAGAGTGGAGAAGACTTCTTGATTGGCTGGGGGTGCTGGCATAATTGCCAGGGGGCGCTCTTGGCGGTACGGTGCCGGCTTGTTCTCGTTCCGGGGCTGGGGCCTGTCAGAGAAGGGCATCTGTTGCCGCTGCGGCCTGCTCTTGCCGTTGTTGTTGTTGTTCCGGCTGGGTCGGCGACTCCCGTGCTCGGCTCGCTGGCCGGTCTTGCTCTCTTGACCGTGCGGGGGATTCTCCTCCCGGGGATGGTCCGATGACAGATCATCCCGCTTCCTCTTCAGCAGGTGGTTCCCGTAGGTCTCATGATCAGCTTGGGCATGCCGGATGGCCATAGCCATCAACTCGTCGTAGCCCTGCGGGAGTTCTACCCTGACGGCGTAGGAAAACTTCCCGGCCCGAAGCCCTTGCTTGAATGCCATTTCGGCAATGCCCTTTTCCAGGTTGCGGACCCCGGCCGTGGCCGTCTGCCACCGGTTGACAAAGGTCCTCAACTCTTCCCCGGGGGCCTGGATGCAGTTGAAGAGGATGGTGGACGTCCGTGCTCCCTCGACTCGGAGGATGAAGCGGCCTACGAACCGGTCAGCCAGCTGCTCGAATGCCTCGATCGAATTCGCAGGAAGCTCGTAGAACCAGCTGAGCGCTTCTCCAGACAGGGTCTCCTGGAAGATGTTGCAGCAGACTGCATCGGAGTAGCCCTTGGCGCAAGTCTGGGACCGGAAGCTGTCCAGATGTTGATACGGGCAACCGGACCCGGAATAGGTGAGCTTGAGGGACTTCTGGTTGCCAGATCTCCCCGACTCTATGACTCGGTGCGAAAAGGGGCCCATGCGCTCGTTGAACCGGGCGCCTTCAAATGGCCGGGCTGCTCTTCTCTCGTTTGCCTCCATCTGTGCCTTCAGATCCGACACGGTGTTGGCTAGCAGCTGCAACGCCCGGCCGGTTGGAGTATCAACTTCATCCACAGACGAAGCGTGCGGCTGGTGGGAGGCGGGCGCGCTCTTCGGCAGGTCTTCGCCGGCTGGAGACTTCTCTTGCACAGACCCACCGGGCCGGGCGCCCGAAGATTGCCCTGCCTCTAGCTGCCGGGGCTGGACTGGCGGGGGTGCTGCTTGTGCCTCGGCCATGGCGGTACTGCGCTGATGACCCCTCTCTAGGGCGGCTACCAGGGCGGCGTTCACTGCCTCCATCTCTTCATACCGGGCCTGGGACTTGGCTCGGTCCCGGTCGTTCTCCTCTCTGAGACGACTAACCTCTGCTGCCATTGCCCGTACCTCTCCCGCCATGCCGTCATGGTCGGGACTGTACGTGGGGTCTCGGTCCTGGCTCTCAGACTGATCACTCGGATCATCTGAGAACGTCAGGGATAGGCCACGAAGCACCGGGCTGCCTTCGTCTTCTATCGGGTCTTTCCAGTGCGAGCTCTCGTGGCGGGGCTCCGGATCACCGGAGGGTCCTCCACGGCTCCTTCCCAAATCGCTGCCCTGATCACCACGCGGCTCCCGCGTGATGATAGGGGTGGAGGCGAGCGTTTGCACAGCTGCAACACGCCCCTCCTCAGTGGTTCCTCTCTCTTGACTCGTTTCCACCATGTTAGCCAGCGGTGTTGCTTGCACGGCTTCTTGTTCAGACTTCCCACAGACGGCGCCAATTGTTTCTGCCTAAACCCGGGGGTCTAGTAGATACAGATGAATCCTCCAAGTGATCTCCTGCAAACCTGCTCACTAAGGGGAATACCGGGCGGGCCGGTCTTCTCCTCTCCGATGCCTAAGTCAGTATAGTTGGAATGTATATAACTTAAGCACGTATGTAAGCGGTGAGTGAAATCAGTTACCTATTTATAGTGGTAGTTGAGGCCCATATATAGGTGGTTGAGGGTGAGGGCTGGCCTCACCCTTCGATGTGGGACTGGTTCCCTTCTGTTTGGACCTTCTGGTGCCCTCTTCACCAGGCAGGCGCCCCCGGTCCCAGGATCTCTGGAGGCAGGATAGAGTGCCGGGCCCCGAGGCCTGGTGCTGGTGATCCGATCATGGGTCCTGGGCCGGGCCCTGGTGCACTTGCCGCGGGTCTGTGGGCTTGCTGTAGCCCCTCTGCGGCTACTGTCAACAGCAGGGTTTTTAGCCTGCGGGAAGAGTTGTCCTGTATAAGAGGATTAAGTCTGCCGGTGGGTGGCGTGGCCCGGAGTGTTCCTTAGTAGCCGTCCCCACGTCGCTGCATTTGTTTTTGCAGGTGGGATGTATGCAGAGTTTTTAGTCTGCAGGAAGAGCTGTCATGTGCAAGATGATCAAGTCTCCCGGGTTTATAAAGCCCGGTGGTATATTGGTTCCGTTTAGGTAGTACATAGTTCTCCGTAGGAATGTATCAGTTCGCTGAACCGATTATTCCATAGGAGAGCGATAAGCAAGTGCTTTCATGGCCGTCCGATACTGCATCCAATAGTCGAATCTGGATGGACTGAGGACTGGGAAACCGTTGAACTGGAGCAGGCACTACGGTTGGCCTATCGTAGTATGTACATAATATTGCTGCAAGGTTTTTAGCCTGCGGGAAGATGTTTTCTGTGCTAGAGGAAGACTTCTCCCAGTGGGATACCAAGCTTTTTTTTTTGTTTCGGCTGTAAATGTGGAATAAATTCAACTGGTGGAATGCCCCGTACCGTTGGAATATATGTTAGATTGCCCCGTACTTGTTGGAATATTTCCGGGATAACAATAATAACCTTGCAGGGTCCCTAGCCTGCGGGGAGAAGTCTCATTTATAAATATAAATTATTATTAATTACAACATAAAATAAAGAAAAATCAAATATATAAATATAAGACCCCATTATAGGACTTTACCATTGGAGATGGTTAAAGTTCTATAATGAATAGTGTCCAAGTAAAGTCTTATAATAGGTATAGGACCCCATTATAGGACTTTATGGTTGGAGATGCCCTCAGATTCCCATGAGTCAGCGGTCGACCTCGGTACTAATTAAGACCATGAAATTGGCACTTCAAATTTGTATATATTAATCAAGCTGAAACACATCAGGTCTAGTTCAACATGAAGATTTTGTTATTGATCAAGTAGAAGCATAACAGAGGTCGGTCGTATACAAGAAATCAGTAGCACTTGCTAGTAACAACAGAAATGAAGATGGCAAATCAAATGATGGTTAACTCAAAAGTGACGTTCTGAAATGGGAAATTCCAACTGGAAGTACACAATGCTAACTTAAGATTTGAAACATGAACTAAAGAAGAGCTATGTACATTCACAAAATTTGATGCTGCTCACCACGACACTCCCACATGTGTTATGACCTCTGCTATGGCTTCTTCCGCCTCATCATATAGTTAAGTGCCATCCTAGAAAAGCGGGTGATGGTGAAAAACATTTGCCAGAGAGCACGACTCTTCACGACCCCCTCCCGTATGCTTCTTGCAGTTCTCGCCAAACCCAGCCCTGGCACCTCAGTTTTCGGACTTTCTACTACCTGCACGGATGCTAAGGAAGTAAAGATAAATTTTACATCCATTGCTCCAACCCTATCAATAACTCACAACAACAACACATCATAGACAACAACAAGGCTATAGAAAACATGGATAACCTGTAGGAGCCATGTTTGTCAATCCGCGCAACCTCTCCTCCGCCACATGAACAGCTCGAGTAGAACTCCTCACACCTTGTGTAATCTCCTGTCTGCACCACATTACCAAATTAACAATAACGATTTCAACCAACTAAAAATGATTCACATACAATAAAAGTCCAAAAAGTAGTAATGGCCAACCCAAGATCACTGAGCTCCATAGTTAAGTCACTGATCTCCATCCCGGATAAGCGAACAGCCGCCATTGTATCCGGCAGCTCCTCCCTCATCACATCCATCAGCTTCGCAAGTGAATCAGCTGCTCTCTTGAAAGCCTTCACATTGGTCAATCACAATTTTACTAACAATCAATTTCCATTATAACAATACAAACCCCAATTTTCAATCATAACCAAAAGCAACTGAACTAATTCAAAATCAAACATACCAGAAGCGTCGGAATTGCAGAGCAGAACAGCCACGTCGCCGAAACCGCCACCTATTCAAAAAACCCCAAAATCAAAAATCAAAACTTTGATTCAAAATAAAACACAATTTCCTAATTTGTTTACAGAATCATGTATGAGAATTAAGGAGAGAGAATTACGGCGCAAGCAACGACATTGAGGACGACGACGTGTCGTTGGGTGAGGTTCCACTGGAGAAGGTGGGAAGACGGCGGTGGGGCTCCAATGGTTTCTATGTATTGCGATGAAATTGACAGCTCGGATGCTCCGTTAAGGTGCTCTGAGTTTAGGGAAACGGAGTTGACCCGCCGTGCTGGAAGTCTGAGGTGGCGGGGGAGACGGTGGGGAGTGACGGTGGTACCGGCGAAGTTGGAGTTGGAGTTGAATTTAGGGTTTGAGAGATTTAATTTGAGAGCAAACGACATTGTTTCGTTTCGCTCTAGAAACTAGAAACGGAGGACCCTATGACCTTAAGGCTCTTTCCTTCTTTGAAATCTCCACCCAGCAGCAAATGGAGGAGCCTTTTGTCATTTCCTTACAATTGAGTGTCTTAGACTGGTAAAAAACTTTTACCGCCAGAATTGCGAGATACTTCTCAGTTCTCACAAGTTCACAACTTTGATTAAAACTAGTAAATGTTAATGGGCATATAAATTATCAAGGACAACCCTAAGAAAATACGAAGGCAGTGTTATACTGTGTTAGTTTATGATAGTCTCGTTAGTTGCCTTCGACCAATCATATTCAATTGTTGTCGACTATAAAAATCTAAACATTTAATGGTGAAATTTTATGCATGAAAATTGATCGATTAGAGTTTTTGACGAGACCACTTTAATATCTCAAGACTACTTCAATATCGAAAGTTGTATTAACGATTATGCTATTTTTTCTTTGATAAAATTAATATATATACAGCACCTCCTCTTTGAGTAAATGCACTCTCTTGATTTCAATCAGAAAATGCTTCTCAAGACCATGTTCAATCCATGTTCACCACTAACCTTGTACGTATGAGTGAGCAGTGAGGACGAAACCCAGATTAATACATGAGGACTGGTAAACTTGGAACAAACCCTAAACCCACTATTTGAATCTTTACTTTGAAAAGCCTATGTCTTATTGTCTTGGTCCAAAACATAAGAATAACAATCGCTAGAGAATGTAGTCCTCAATATTGACTTAACTGATTCCATGCTTCCCTTCCAAGCTCAGGCGCGCTACTGAAGCTAGCACTGCTACCTTGAGAAACATATTCAGATTGGACACTTGTTTGATCAGATCTATAGCAATTCTGAACATGCATGGTACTCCACCCCGGCCATCTAAAATTAAATTTACCCATCAATAGCAAAAGATGGCATCAACAAAGACAAACTAACCAAGCTTTGAGCATGCAAGTTGAGCTCAAAACCTGGCTTTGACGATTACAAAATTTATAACAGACAAAGTAAAAGAAAACATAAAGAAGAAGAAAATTGCCAAGCCAATTTTCTAATAACCCGATTTTATTCGTATTATTATATAAATTTCTCATAATTATTGGAAGGTTGATTTACGAGAATTGGAATTTCGTACGCTTTTATTTAATCGTCAAGCGACGTCGGAAGTGTGTCCGAAAGTTAAATTCAAAAAATGTTTAAGTTTTAGTGGGTCAAAAGTTGACTTTGTGATCTGTTTGGAATCTCGAAAATTTTCCTTCACGAAAGTTGTAGAGCGCGACTATACGAGTTCGTGGACATGCGGCACGCATGAAACAGACGTAATATGAGGATGTTACGACCTGTCAAAGTTATTTCCTTTTTCGAAAATTAACTATAAAACGTTGATTTTCGGGAAAAATGTCAGAATTTCCATTTCAGGCATTTACTATTTATTGTAGCAGTTAATGTTCAAAATTCTTTCTCCTCCAATCTCCGCCGTCCGGGCACGACAACGACGCGCGCCACCCCGGGTTTTGATCGCCTCTCTCTCCTCGTCCGTTCTCACCAAGGATCGGCCAGAGGAAGCCACCGTGCGCGACGCTGCAGCGACTGGAAGGCCTGCCGCCGTGCACGACGGAAATCCTCGCCCAGGCGTCGCCGGACCGTGCGCCACCCATCGATCGACTCGGTTTCTCCTTGCGCATCTCTCTGGTGTGGTGGATTCCGCCGATTTAAGCTCCTTTGATCGGATCAAAATCGAGTTTCTCAGCAGACCCGCTTCGACCCGACCCGACCCACGTTGACCGTTGACCAGACGTTGACCATTGACCAAACGTTGACGGTTGACCCAAGTTGACCCGACCCCGGAACTGCAGCGATTCGATTCGACCCGATCCTGCAGCGATTCGGCTTGACCCGATCCTGCAGCGATTCGGCTTGACCCGATCCTGCAGCGATCCGACTCGACCCTAAACGGATATTTACCATTTCTGGTGAATTAAGGTGAGTAAACCTTACTGTCTTCGTATTAAATATGAGTTATTTATTTATCGTATCGTTAATTATCGTTTATGTTTCGTTATATGGAAAATGGTTTTACAGAAAATTATATTTGTTTTAAATTAAACAAATTTGATCGACTACGATTCATTGGTAAGTAAAATGATTTTATTATAAAAAATAATTTTTAAATGTATTTTACGATCAATGACTATAGTTTGTATTAATGGGCAATTCCTGAGTGAATGCCTACGTGTGTGTGTGTGTGTGTGTGTATATATATTTACGCGATACATATACGTTGATTGATGTGAAAGTATATTGATGTGAGATTGTGAAATATATGTTTATATTGAGGGTGTGTTTTGGATGATTTGTATTGTTGGGAAATTGTTATAATTGGGTTTGTATGTGAGTTGTGGAATGTGTGATTGAGTTGGTATGGAAACCAACGGCCAGTGTAAGATCTTGCCTTAGGGAGGTCGAATTGGGATCTTATATGTGTGGCGTGTGAACGTAAGATCTTGCCTGAATGGTCGAATTGGGATCTTACGTGTGTGTTGTGTGAGTGTAAGATCTTGCCCCAATGGGCGAAATTGGGATCTTACATGCGTGTTGTGTGAATATAAGATTTTACCCCAGTGGGCGAAATTGAGATCTTATATGTGTGATGTGAATGTAAGATCTTGCCCCAGTGGGCGAAATTGGGATCTTACAGTAGGGATCTTGCCGATATTGTGATTTGATTTGAGTGTGGTTGTTGTTTTGGGATTGTATTTATTATTTTGTGGGTTAAATTGCTTTATTTTGTTTCTGTCTATTTACTCACAGCTTACCGGGTTCGTTGTTTACAACCTGGTGCACCAATCAATGGTGTAGGTTAGACCTGTAGGGGTTGACCAACAACCAGGAGGAGGCGTCTGAGTTGAGTGGCTAGAAGGTGGGGTCTTTTGTCTAGCTGAGTTTTATTTATTGTTCAGTGTTAGTGTGAGACTCTATTTTTACATTCATGCTTTTATTGATGTAATAATTTGAGTATTTGGTGCTAGGCAGTGAACTATGTCGTGATACTTAGTTATTTGTATAATAACTTTTAAGTATATGAGTTTAATTGTGATTAATCATGCTTACGAATTCAGATTTTTGTTATTCGAAATTCAGGGCGTGACAAGTTCGTACTACATAGCATCATAATACACCAAGGGGTAATCCTTTAGAACATATAAATACTCAGACTATCTAAGAATATCTTAGAATTGTTCAGGAGAAATGACAATGCAAACAGAAAGCAACCATACCATGTGTGCAAACAGAAAGCAACCATACCATGTCAGCCAAGTACATATGGCAAGAAATAAAGGGTAGGGCATTCAACCATATCCTTAACTGGACGATCAGACACATATTGCCATAGAAGATATTAAGAGCTAGCTAACCCAGAGGATATCCTTAAGTGAAACCAAGCTTGGAACAAAGAGCTTAATACAACTGGTGTCCCTCGGCATACCAACAACCTCAATCCTCTCAATCTCACTTGTTCGAAGAGTATAAGCCATCAAAAAATCAAAAACCTCCAGCATAAGATGTCAAAATCAATTTTCCATCTGTAAATTTAGCGGTTGTAGTGCATGCAAGTTTTGAATAGCAAGCTCTTTGGTCCAAGAATCTTTAACACCATAATCTTTCATCACCCAAACATCATGAATGGTAGGAGTGGTAGGAGCGTCCCGCTTATGATCAGTTACAGAGAGATAGCCTCCTAAAACTCCAAGCTTGTTGATAAAGTAGTTACGAGAGAACTTAATATAAATTTTTCAGCTTGTTGTCAAAGCAAAATCCATCTGAAACTCTTGGAACCGCTCACTTTCAATATCGAATGCATATATCAAATAACTATTCTTATGATGATACCATGAAGGAAACCATTCAAATAAATCATATCTTGTCTCGGCCAACCAGGATGTTAAACTGAAAATAAATTATCTGTAGATCAAGATCAAGTTTATATACACACAAACACATGAAACATAAATCAAGAACACAATACAAAATGTCGAATAGAGTTTTCCTAGCTGCACTAGGAATCATACCTTCATCACTTCTCCAGTCACCCTTCATAGCAACCTTTGATCCAGACATCTTGTGCTTCTAAAGATGAACTGCACGCAAACTAAACTGATCAATAGAGTAAGAACAAAGTCTTCTGCGTTTCAATATCAAGCAAACAGAATGGGGCTGTTTTCTCAATGCAAAAACGATATTGAACACAGGGACTAATGCCTTATATTTATACTGGCCAATTTAATCAATTAGAATTCAATCCCATAACTGAATCCTAATACTGATCAAATACTGAATCTAAAACTGCAAAGGCTTAGTTCTTTCACAATACTAATTCGATGTACCACATGTCTTAATACAATGAACCTCTATGCTTATTAAGTGATATACTACTTAATAAACTTCTCTGAAACTGAGTCTTAGTTGTATTGCTTCTTGTTAAGCCGAAACCTATTCAACAATGACTGATCATATTAATAGATAGAGTTTGAGTCCAAAAAAGGTTCTTACACAGGATCCTTACAACTCCCAATATTTCTCCAACTCTTGGAGCCAACAGTCAAAACCATTGCCTTCAATTCATCACACTATATGGTTGGCGGCAAGATAACAAGTAGTTTATACACACGGGTGATGGGACTAAATCCAAACCCATAAGCACGCAATGTTGGGAAAAATAATAGAAAGGAAATAACAACTCAAACCACAACAAGATATATATGCAAAGATAAAAGGGTAGAGAAAAGAGAACACCAGATATAACGTGGTTCGGCGATGTGCCTACGTCCACGGGGTAGCAACAACAAGAACTTCCACTATGATGGGGTACAAGAGATACACAACTTCAAGAACACAACTTGAAGGAAACACTCTCTCACACTTGTTTTGTTTCCTACAACTACACTTTCAACTTGGAGTGGACACTCTTTACTCTTAACATAGAAGAATATGTTTCTCTTGGATGTGATATCCAAGAATGAGCAAATGACCTTCTTTTATAGGCTAAAGGAGAACCCTCTAGCAACCGCATTTATGCTCACCATAAATCTTCCATAACCTTCTTGGTATATGAATCATCACTTGCCTCTTCATAAACCTTCCATAACCTTCTTGGTATATGAACCATCACTTGCCTCCTCTTGGCATATGAACCAACCTTTGAGTTCTAGACAAATATTTCATATTCCACAAATTACCAATTATTATTATTTTATTTATTTAGACTTGGTCTGGATATCTAACAATCTCCCCCTCCAGACCAACAGTGGCTATACGAGGTGAGACTTCTACTTGAAGTCCATCCCAGCGGACTTGCTGCAATACTCCAACTTCCCTTGTGGCACAACTTTAGTCAGCATATCTGAAGTGTTCTTGGTGGTGTGAATTTTCCTCAACTGAAAAAACTTCTTTGACACAACATCTCGTATCCAATGATAACGATGATTAATGTGTTTAGTGCGAGGGTGATACACTGAATTTTTACTCAAGTGTATAGCACTCTGACTATCACAATGTACTACATACATGTCTTGCTTCACACCCAACTCTTGAACGAACTTTTGCAGCCATATCATTTCCTTGCCTGCTTCATTTGCCGCTATGTACTCAGACTCTGTGGTGGATAGGGCAACACACTTCTGTAACTTGGACTACCATGACACAGCTCCCCCACAAAATGTAAATATGTATCCAGAAGTGGACTTTCTAGTATCAAGGTCTCCTGCCAAATCTGCATCTGTGAAACCTTCCAAAACTGGACCTGATCCACCAAAACTCAAACACAGCTTTGATGTTCCCCTTAAATATTTGAGTATCCACTTGACAGCTTCCCAATGCTCTCTGCCAGGATTAGAGAGATATCTACTAATAACACCAACTGCATGTGCAATATCTGGGCGAGTACATACCATTGCATACATAAGACTACCAACAGCTGATGAATAAGGAATACCTGCCATCTTGTCTTTCTCCTCTTGTGTAGTTGGACATAACAATCTATTTAACTTGAAATGATTACCTAGAGGTGAGCTTACTGACTTAGCTTCTTTCATGTTGAATCTTTCAAGCACCCGTTCAACATACCTCTCCTGTGACAGCCACAATTTCTTCGCTTTCCTGTCACGAGTAATCTCCATGCCCAAAATTTGTTTAGCTGGCCCTAAATCCTTCATATCAAATGAGTTTGATAAATCTGCTTTCAACTTGTGAATCCTAGAAATATCTTGGCCAACTATCAGCATATCATCAACATAGAGTAGTAAAATTATAAAGTTACCTCCATGGAACCGTTGGATGTACACACATGGATCTGCATCAGTTCTCTTGTACCTATGGCTCACCATGAATGAGTCAAATTTCTTGTACCATTGCCTTGGCACTTGCTTCAGCCCATATATATAAACTTTTCTTCAACTTGCAAACCATGTGCTCCTTTCCCTCAACCTCGAAACCTATTGGTTGCTCCATGTATATATCTTCCTCCAAATCACCATGAAGGAAAGCGGTCTTCACATCTAACTGCTCCAACTCAAGATCCATGCTTGCTGCCATGCCCAGAATAACTCTAATAGAAGTCATCTTGACAACTGGTGGGAAGATCTCGTCAAAGTCTACTCCTTCCTTTTGCCCAAAGCCTTTGACAACCAAACGAGCCTTGAACTTTGTCAATTGTTCATTCTCGTCCCCCTTCAACTTGAACACCCATTTATTTTTGAGTGCTTTTCTGCCATTGGGAAGCTCCACCAACTCATAGGTGCCATTCTTCAATAAAGAATCCATTTCAGACTGCATCGCCATCATCCACTTGTCACTGTCTGCATGAGTCTTTGCCTCGTCAAAGCATTCAGGCTCTCCATCACTAGTCAACAATATATATCTGCAATATGGATCACCTCCATCACTGGTTAGCAAAATATATTGTGAAGAAGGATATTTACTATTTGGCTTTGACACTCTGTTGGATCTTCGAACTGGCACGTGGGCATTGTCTAACTGCTCTTCCTGATTAAGCTCCCCCTCATCAGGCTCCCCATGATCATGATCCTCTTGATCATCAACTCTATCTTCTGCTTCTTCAACTTCAGGCATATCAGGGATATCTTCATTTACCACATCTTGAGGTCTATCATTTGGTTCTTCTTGGAGCGGTGATGAATCATAGGTGAGGCGGTCTACATTTTCTATAGTATTCTTGTCAAAATCCGCAACGGTTTGATCTTCATGGAACACCACATCTCTGCTTCTAATTAACTTCTTGGTCTTTGGATTCCACAACCGGTAGCCCATCTCATCATTGCCATACCCAAGAAAGATGCATGGGATAGCTTTGTCATCTAGCTTTGATCTTTTCTCTTTTGGTACATGTGCGAATGCTTTGCATCCAAACACTCTCAAATGAGAATATGAAGCACTTTTACCGGTCCATACACTCTCTGGAGTCTCCAAGCCCAAGGGTACACTTGGTGTTCGGTTGATAAGGTAACATGCAGTTGTTACTGCTTCGCCCCAAAACTCCTTGGCCAAGTTAGCTGTCTTCAACATGCTTCTCACTTTCTCCAAAATGGTGCGGTTCATTCTCTCTGCTACACCATTATGTTGTGGAGTACCAGGAACTGTCCTTATGTGTCTGATGCCATACTTTGAACAATAATGTTTGAACTCATTTGACGTATACTCGCCACCATTATCAGTGCGGATACATTTTAGGGTTCTTCCTGTCTCCCTCTCCACCATGACATGAAACTGCTTAAAGGTTTGGAACACCTGGTCTTTTGATTTCAACAAATAAACCCAAACCTTCCGTGAAGCATCATCAATATAAGAAACATAATAATTATTATGACCATGTGATTCAACTTCCATTGGGCCACATACATCTGAGTGGACTAGGTCTAATACATTTTCTTTCTTTGTGAATGTGCTTGAGAAGCTAACTTTATGTTGCTTACCAAATAAACAATAATCACAAGAGTCAAGAGAGGTACCTTTGGCAAAGGGAATAAGAGACTTCTTTGCTAGGACTTGCAATCCTTTCTCACTCATGTGGCCTAGTCGCTTGTGCCATAGACTTGGAGAAGAATCGTCTACAACATTTAACTCCCCTTTGAAAATCTTGCCATATGTCTTATAGAGAGTACAACACATCCTCCCTTTTGCAACCACTAGCGACCCTTTAGTAAGCCTCCACTTTTGATCACCTCCATGATGGTGAAACCCTTGCCTATCAAGCACGCCGGTTGACATTAGATTGAGACGTAGACCAGGAACATGTCTAACGTCCTTCAACAGAAGCTTGTAGCCCACATCTGTCTCAAAACAAATATCTCAAATTCTTGCAATCTTGGAGTAACCTTCATTTCCCATCTTCACAATCCCATACTCACCACCTTTGTATGTAGTGAAATACTCCTTGTGTGGAGTGGCATGGAAAGAGGCTCCAGAATCAACAACCCATGCAACACCGAGCGAATCGTCGACGTGACAACATTCACCTTCAAGACAAAGGAGCTCATACACATCATCACACACGGTAGCGACGGTGTTTCTTGTGTCATCCTTCGGTTGATGAGTATTGGCATCACGAATTTCCCTTGGTTCCTTCTTCAACTTGTTGCAATTCTTCTTCATGTGGCCAAAGATACCACAATGATGACACTTTCCATTGAATCTTGTTCTGGATCGGCTCACATTCCTTCCATGACCTTTGGGTCCTCTACTTTTGCTCCTTCCTCTATTCTCCGCAACAAAAACTTGGCTATTGTCGGAGCTTGAAGAACTCCTTCTTGTTTCTTCATTCAACATGTTAGTTTTAACATTATCCAAGGTTAATTCACCATCAGGAGCAGAGTTACTTACAGTCACAACAAATGTCTCCCAATTATCCGGCAACGACCCCAACAGCAGCAATGCTTGCAACTCGTCATCAATTTTCATCTCCATGGTAGCCAACTGGTTTATAATGCTCAGAAAGTTGTTGAGGTGCTCCGTCACCCTCACACCGTCACGATACTTCATATTAACAAGCTCTTTGATGAGAAAAGCTTTCTTTGCAGCGGTCTTCTTCTCGAATAGGGACTCCAACTTCGTCCACAACTCATGAGCATCGGTTTCATTTGCGACATGGTGGAATACGCTATCATCCATCCATTCTCGGATATGGCTGATTGCTTTACGGTTCACCTTCTTCCAATTAGCCTCTGATGTCTCTGCCGGCTTAGCTCCGGGTCCTTCTATTGGTTCATGCAAGTCTTTGCAATATAGAATATCCTCCATCCTTGGCTTCCACGTAAGCCAATTTGAGTGGTTGAGTCGCACCATAGTGCTCCTTGATCCTTCCATTCTAACCCCACGCCCACGAACAGGGCTCTGATACCACTGTTGGGAAAAATAATAGAAAGGAAATAACAACTCAAACCACAACAAGATATATATGCAAAGATAAAAGGGTAGAGAAAAGAGAACACCAGATATAACGTGGTTCGGCGATGTGCCTACGTCCACGGGGTAGCAACAACAAGAACTTCCACTATGATGGGGTACAAGAGATACACAACTTCAAGAACGCAACTTGAAGGAAACCCTCTCTCACACTTGTTTTGCTTCCTACAACTACACTTTCAACTTGGAGTGGACACTCTTTACTCTTAACATAGAAGAATATGTTTCTCTTGGATGTGATATCCAAGAATGAGCAAATGACCTTCTTTTATAGGCTAAAGGAGAACCCTCTAGCAACCGCATTTATGCTCACCATAAATCTTCCATAACCTTCTTGGTATATGAATCATCACTTGCCTCTTCATAAACCTTCCATAACCTTCTTGGTATATGAACCATCACTTGCCTCCTCTTGGCATATGAACCAACCTTTGAGTTCTAGACAAATCTTTCATATTCCACAAATTACCAATTATTATTATTTTATTTATTTAGACTTGGTCTGGATATCTAACAATCTCCCCCTCCAGACCAACACGCAACTCTTCGCCCTTTTTAAGGTTCTTGAGTCTTGGAAGAGCTAAAGTCTGATCACCAGTAATGGGTTGCAAGAGGTAAAAAGCGTAGGAATTAGGCAATTTCGTTCTTTTACGTTTGCGGTGAGTATCGCGTATGCAGAGGAGACCATTACATATGCCCACGATGTTACAACTCCATAATGGATTAGCATTAGCTAGCAGGCTGAGGCACCCTCAGCAAGACGCCGTCCCAGCTCGAAGCCTTTTCAGGATCAACTATAAGGATGTCAGTCTGGACTTCACTATGCATCATAAAGCAAGAAGGAGTTTGAGAAATCAACTCTGGCGAACTGAGGATCCGAGAGCAAAGAGTGCCAAGACTTGCACACAGTTTTAATATGTCCACGATTATGTGGTATTGGAGACGAAGAATGACATCTTCACTGTCAACAGTCTTGGCTGGCTCAGTTTTTGGTTTTCTTCTTCTTCATAGTTGGATCAGTTGTGCTCATATGATCTGCACACAAACTCCAAAATTACAGAACATATCGATCTCTAATCTAGTCGAAAAGCACAAAATACACAACGTACGTACATAACATATCTATAATCTAGTCCTGAGAGAGTTTTGTTTTTAGGGTTGCCATTACCTCAGAAACCCCAAAAAGTAAAAAACAAAGAGCTGAACTCAGAGGAATCAACAGACACAGCCATGAACTTGAAAGCATTGATTTACAAAGTGAACTTACTTGGGTTTCGTTAGTAAAACAAGACACCACTTACCTAACCTCTGGGTAATGAAATTAAGAACAAGAAATGAACTCGAGAAGGACACAAAGGAGTTGTGAGAATTTTCTCTTGATTTCTTGATAATCTTTACAAATGATAATTACAAGTATATATGGACTAGCTAGCTTGAGAGCAAGTTTTTTTTTTTGGCTTCGACGTGGTAGTCGATGGTTAGGATGGCCTTCTGAATGTAACCTAAGCAAATTGAGATTGGAAAAAAATCAAAACCGGTTAGCAGATCAATTTTTTTAGCATATCAAAATATAAGAACATTAGTTTCTCCAATAAAAAAAAGATACATTAGTTTATGATTAAAATATAAGTACAGTACCTTAACCCATCGAGTACATGTACCATGGCATATTTCAAATTCAATTTAAAAAGGACCATATGAACACAATTGACAGTAGACTAACAAAGTCTGAAGCTTACTATTATGCACATCTTTGTTTTATGGCTTTTAAAATATAACAAACTACAAAAAAGTGTATGACAATAATTTGTTTAACAAATAAATCACATACATATTTAATTGAACAAATTAGGACAAAAATTTACAAATAAATACCATGTGCATAACAAGCTGCCACATGTTATTAACTAATTTACTCTTTTGTCCTTAATATTTACAAGCATGTATTTAGTCTTAATTGCTGCTACTGTCTATTACAAAACTAGCTGCTACTGTCTATTGCAAAACTAGCTGCTACTGTCGACTAGGAAACTAACTGCTACTGTCGACTTGGAAAACACCTGCTACTGTCGACTTGGAAGACATCTGCTACTGTTGACTTGGAATGTACCTGCTACTGTCGAGCATGAAAGTAGCTGCTACTGTCGATTTGAAAGGTGCTACTGTTGGCTGGGAAGGTCCCTGCTACTGTCGATTATGTATCTAGCTGCTACTGTGGGAAGGCGCTTGCTACTATTGACTATAAATCTAGCTGCTACTGTCGACTGAGATACTAACTGCTCCTGTGGTTTTTGGTGAGCAAAATTCGAAATTTCAAAATTTTTCAAAACATATGCAATATGGTACTTAAATGAAAGCCCATGACATAAGGAACAACTTTATATATTGGCTCAGCTCCAAATTGCTGGTGGTTTAGCCGGAAAATTTAAATTTGCTTGAAAAAAAACTTAAAAAATGAGGAGAGAAAAACTTGTTAGATCTGGGTGGCAGCTGCTACTGTAGGAAGACACTTGCTACTATTGACTATAAATCTAGCTGCTACTGTCGACTGAGATACTAACTGCTACTGTGGTTTTTTGTGAGCAAAATTCGAAATTTCAAAATTTCTCAAAACATATGCAATATGGTACTTAAATGAAAGCCCATGACATAAGGAACAACTTTATATATTGGCTCACCTCCAAATTGCTGGTGGTTTAGCCGGAAAATTTAAATTTGCTTGAAAAAAATTAAAAAATGAGGAGAGAGAAACTTGTTAGATCTGGGTGGCAGTTGGTAATTTTCACGAAAATAAGGGTATTTTAGATATTTTTACATTAATTACTTAATCAATTTTTGTCCACTTATTTTTTGGGCTTGGACTTATGTCCTAATTTGTATAAGAAATATGGAAAGTGAGTTTTTAGTTAATTCAAATGTGGTCTGGTACTACTAAGTAATTCTCTATTTTAAATACCTTAGGTCAATGCAAAAACTAAATCTCTTTGATACAAAGTATAAATATACAAAGGGTGTAGTGAATATATTTATAATGATAATCTAATAGACTTCCAGTTATATCATCTCTATTCCCTTATGGAACTGTCAAGCACTCTAATATTCTTGTAATACCCCTCCGAAATAATAATCAATCTAAATAAAAGAAGGGTAAGATCGCCACAGGTTTTCAACTAAGAAAACTCTAGACATTCTTAACAATGACACGATCTATATACTCGGAACAAACGTGAGAGTTTATCAAAGAAATTATGGCTATATATGTACTCACCCCTCTCCCGATTGCAGTTCAACTTCAACCACAGATATGAACATATAAAATCAGGAGCATATCAAAATCAAATCTACTGTTGTAAAAAAATAAATGAAAGAAGAAATTATAAAGCGATGGTGCAACAAAAGAGAAAAGTGCAGGAGGTGGATTCTACCGACGTTCTCAAAAGGAGTTTAATTCAGTTTCAACTCTTCTACATTGTGGTTTGTATGAAAAGCAAAATTGTTCTCAACCGTTCTGTAAAAAATTGGAAGAAGTGACAAACACACTCATCGATCATTAGAAAATGGAAAGTGAAAAAATAAGTTCACACGTTTAATTTATGTCAAACACTAATATATAACTATATATAGGGTTTAATCAATATAGGGATTGATCAATCAGCTCTTCTTTTTTGCCTAAATAAAACTACAACTTGGCACTTCATAGTTCATACCTTGTCAAGATGTGTTGATACTGTATCTGTCCTCTTTTCAAAAGAAATCGGTTCCCCCGTGTTAGTTTCTGATGTGTTACCGGCAGAAGACAAAAGATGTACTGATGTTCTGTTTCTACGGAAGCTTCTTCATAATCTGGGAAATTTATCCACCAGTCAGCGACCATTTCGTGGGTGAATGACCTAGAAACTAAGAAAGCTTTCACACACAGTGAGTTTTGTGACTCACCTGTTCACTGCTCTAGCACTGAAACATGATAGAAATCACATGCCAGCCTCTCTAGTCTGTAATTAAGAAATCAAGAATTCATGTAGCTCAGAAAGAGAAGGAAAAGCTCAAAGAGTCACCAAAAACTACTCATAACGGAGGAAAAAAATGTGACTGATATAAGTATACGTTTAATATGACTTGAAAGAATAGAATAAAAGGAATATGAGTTTCATAGAAAACCATGAAGTTGAGGTCCACCATAAGTTCTACTCATATTACTCTGACCGATAGGCAAGCTCAAATACCAGTGATTCCAGAAAACTTCAGCTAAATAAAAAGTAAATCATGGCCTTTCAAAGAACCAAACAACAGTTCAATGAGAAAAATTAAACTACAAAATGCAGAACAACCTGAGGGGAAAGCTGATGTAGCAGTTTGACAAACTACTTATTGCAAGACGATATGTACTCTTGACGACATACTTTCCCATCCCTTCAATTCGCTGCTGCAGCTCGAGCCCCTCCTAACCAAACAGACAGCATAGTAATCTGTGACACACTTTAGTAAACAAAAATTTTGGAGAATTTTTAAAACAGTATATAGGTCCATTCCTTTAATGTTGAAAGAAAGACAATAAGTAGCAATGGAAACATGTTTGGCTCATCAATAGATAAAAGTTCTTAAGGTTAAACCATTCACTAAATAAACACACTGCCAGCCCATACAATAGCAAATTTGGACCACTACATATGTAATCCTTTACCGACTTTCTTAATCTTTCCTACTAATCTATGCTCATATGAGTGAAATCTTAACAAATTATATTTTTATTCAAAAATCTCTCCTAAACTACAGAAACAAATTCCTCACTTATTAACCAAACTAAAAGGAAATAATATCATGTGATTGAAATCATTCACTCAAGTAAAAACTCAAAACAGTTATACTCACATTCAAAGTATGTAGAGCTGCAATTGCCGATTGGTGATTGAAAAACGTAGCAAAAGAAACGACCTAAGAATAACAACACAAACAAATCCACACTCTCATCAGAAATTTCATATATTTCAATCCGCAATATAAAATATAAAATGAGAGGGGAGAGGAGTAGCTTGTGACCTGGTTGCTGCGGCCAGTGTACTTGAGCTAGCAATTGTCGAAGCCAGGCCACCGGTGGAAGAGGTTATGGATTTCACGCGCCTTGACGTCATCTGGGAGGCCAGAGATGAAAAGGGTGTTAATCACTCTCCAGTCGCTGTAGTCCGATAGTGGCGGCGAAAACTGTGGCTACTATAGGCAATTAGTTTATTACAATTGTTTTTATCGTTCTCTCCGGTTGTAAAGTATCATAAGAGCTTTTTCAGCAGACTCTCTATTATAACTCTATAATAACTTTTAGCTATCTCGCTAGCCAAATTTGGAGAGCGTGGTAGCTAAAAGTTAAAACATTTTAATTTAATACATTCCTTATATGTAATTATATATAATTTATATATATATATATATGTGTATTTAAACAACTTTTTATTCATTTAATAAGTATTTTAAATTCAAATCAAGCTAAAGTAGTATTTCTAAAGTGTCTAACCAAAATAACTTTTTAGCTATTTTAGCTAAAATTTAACTAAAATATGGCTAGTATTGCTAAAGATGTTCTAACTGAACAGTTGTTTTCAGTTTTGTTCAGTCATTGATTACAATTGCTTAAAAGGGAGCAGTTTTTTGAGACGTGAAGAGCAAGGATAGTCAATGTGCATGTGGTTTGTGATAGTGGTCATCCGTAATCAACTGTTTTTTGAAAATTGAAATTCTCCCAGTTCTATCTTTTTTACTGATTTGTTACCTTTCTAACCTTTTTTTATTTAATCATATTTTGCTGTCAAATTATTAAGAGGGGCAAAAAAAGGAATTAGTTGTTTGGCAATTCCATAAGGCAAATTGGCTTAATTAATAGAGATAATGTTATTAACACACTATTTTTCTCTATTCACACATCTAGTTTAATGAATAAAAATGTGTATGAATAGAGATTTCGGGTGTCAATAACATTACCCTTTTCTATTTTTCTAAAAGAATAGCATGCACAATATGTGGAATTGTACAATTAGTGATTCAAAGAAACCTATCAAGTTCGCTTCATCGATAAGTATAATTAATTAGGAATATGAGACATAATGGAATTATATGTGGAAATTTCAATTCTATTGAGTTGTTTTCTTGCCACATAAAATTAGATAAGAAAAGAAATTGATATTGTCTATTTATCATATGAAATCATAATGGAATATATGAGAACCTAAATGGCATTACTACATTTAGGTGCACTGAAAAAAAGTGAAAACGGAGATGGGCAGATGACTTTACTACATTTAAAAGCGCGCGCATCATATTTAAAAAGGCTAATTACCAAATGCCCAAAATTCAGGTAATTTTTGACTATTTTTATGTTTGCTGCCCAAATGAATGATTTTTATGAAAAAGACCAAAGTGTCCGGCCCAAATACACAAATCTCTGACAATTTCACCAAACCAAATTTATCTCTACATTTTCACCCCAAAATCATTTCTTCTCTCTCGACGGACACACCTTCTTTCCCTGGAATATGTGCTGATTGTGGTTTCTTTGGCCACAGATGGGGTGTTTGTGATAAGGGGCTGGTTGAGGCGCAGGTTGGAGTCGACTCTGGATCGGCTTTGGAGGTGGCGAAAGTTGTTGCGAGGCCGAGAGTCGAGGCAGCATCGAACCAAGTCCTTGGTTCGCTGGTCGACGCTAGTTCAGTTATGGTGACGACGGTGACTGCTGTGAAGCCGGGAAGGGGTACGACATCGAATTTGCCGATGGGAAACTCTGGATCAGCAATGAAGGAAGTTGTTGCGAGGCCGGGAGTCGAGGCAGCATCGAACCAAGTCCTTGGTTCGCTGGGCGACGGTAGTTCGGTTATGGTGGCGGCGGTGACTGCTATGAAGCCGGGAAGGGGAGCGGCATCAAATTCGCCGATGGGAGACTCTGGATCGGCAATGACGACGACGTTTGCAGTGACGCTAGTTCGGTTATGTTTGCTCAAGTTTCAACTGTATCTGCATGAAACTAGTGTTGAAGTTAATGCTTTCCTAGTTGGACTCGGAGTCAAAGCTGATATGCTTTCTAGCTACTTTAGCTACAGTTTATCTCCACTCAAATTAAGCTAGATATTTTGTTGTAGCTAAAGTGCAATTTAGTCTAGTTTAATTCTTACCTACTTTAGATCTGATAATTGAAAGAAAGCTGAATAAGTTCAGTATTTTCTCTCAAGTTTAACCACAGTTTTTCAACTTCATTTGTTACTACAAATTGATCTGATCACACAAGTTTGATTTTGATCATATTTTGTTCAAAATACAAAGTAGAGGTACATATTCTAACAAAAATAATGTTAAATGAACCACTTTTTGACATACCATTTAGAGCTCACCTTGTGTCAGCTTATGTGGCATATACATGATATGTCACCACCCAATCAGAGTGTTTCATTAAATGACATGGTTGTGCCACATAGGCTGACACATAAGGTGAGCTCTAAGTGGGATGCTAAAAGGTGGTTCACTTAGCATTACTCTTCTAACAACTAGATGTGGTCACTAAACATTTAAACAGCTTAATTTGGTCGACTTTGAGACTCGGCGATTGGTGGATTTCAACTAGCTTATTGGTTCCAATCTGTAGTAATGAATTTTTTTCTTAAAGCACAAAAAAAAATATAAAAAAAAAAACTGCAAGCTACCAGCGGATAATGATCTTGCAATGAAATTTGTTCACTGATCGAATACCAGTGGATGATGGCAGACGTACCAAAAATAGGGATCTAACTCCAATCAATTTAGAATTAATAAACATGATAAAAATTTAAAATGAAAATAAGTAAAAACAAAATGACTCCAGGGATCTTGCCAGATCAGGTGCCTCGTGCGACAGCACTTGCCGCACTCCCCCATGGCCGGCGCTGTCGTCTTAATCCTTTCAGAATATATGCCTGAGGTTCCTTAATTATAAAAAGAAAACGCACCTCCACTAGGTCTCCATGAGAGTGATACAACTGCTGCTTTTCCAGAATCACATCGAGGAATCTCGATCCAAGGCCTCGCTTCTACTGGATCTGCTTTTCCAGACCCCACTTCTACTTGATCATCCTCTTCTACGAGAAAGACGAACAAGGCCTCGCTTGGGATAAAGCTTGATTAGATCACTTAGGTATGTAGGGGGGAGGGGGGTCTGGACCCTCCCAGACTTTAATGTTACCAGACTATGCGGCCGAGGATCCTTATAAAAAGAAAAAGCAGTTGCACTAGATCCTCCTCCAAAAGAGTGAGGAAGGCCTCGGTTGGAGATATGTGATAAAACTGCTGCTTTCCCAGAATCATCACAAGGAGGAAGTTCCAAAGCCTCTTCAGAGATTTCAGCGTTGCTTTGGTTAACCTCGGCCACATCTTGTTCATATACTAGACGGACCCCACATTTCTTCACAACCAAGCCTTGGCCCTTGACACGAAGTGAAAATTCAATTTGTTTCAACTCTGTTGTCTCTACGTCACGAAAATATGAAGAGAGAGGATAGTCATAGTTAAACCAAAGGTGATCTGACATAGCTCGTCCCAGCGTTTTATTAAAGCTACGATATAAGCTCTTAATGTTTAACTCTTGCCCACCTACTTTCACAATGCAACTAATTGTATGCCTGTTACTGTAAACCGGTGGCAGCTGGTGGTTTTGATGTACTGCAAAAACACCACAAAGCGCAAACCCCACGAAATGCTTATTAAAACAACCCGGATGCAGATCGATACTTACAGAAGCTGCCACAGTTTGATGATCGAACCACTCCGGAATATTATTTCCAGGAATAACGAATTCAAATAATCTGGCCCTCCTGGCTTGATCCTGCACCGTAGTAAAACAGAATGTAAAAGAACAAATCAATTACGAGAGAGAGAGAGAGAGAGAGAGAGAGAACCTGAAGGTGCCGCTTCATTGAAATGAATGCCACAGTATTACACCCTTGCCGCACCAGTTTCAAACAATTATAAAAATATGCCTGTGACAGATGTTCTGGCACTATTTCCAATGAAATGCAATTTCTAGCATATACCACTTGGACACGCGACAGAAGGCTTGGTAATCTTTGAAGGTCACGGCAATTGGTCACATTCAGAAACTCAAGACTGTAAAGTTGACTGAGGCTCTCAGGAAGGGTAACAAATTGGTTACCTCCTAGGTCTAAATTTCTTAAAGAGGAGAGACAGCCCAGATCATTGGGGATGGCTCCTTCCAAAAGACTGCAGTACGAGAAATCCAATTTTGTTAAAGAACGTAAACCAGCAAAGGAAGGCAGCAGCAACTTAGATATCGGTGCTCCCCTACATCCATAAAACAATAATTCTTTTAGATTTTGAAGACCAGTGCACGAAGGCAGTTCTCTCAAGGCGGTTCCATTCACATTAAGACGTTCCAGACTCTCTATATGGCCCAAGTCTTCCGGTAATTTCTCAAACTGCGAACAACCCTCAAGATCAACAAGTTTAAGAGATTTTAAGCCAGATACACTGCTCGGAAGAAGCCTAAGTTTTTTGCAACCATTCAACCTAAGTTTAGTAAGTCTTTCAAGGAATCCAACGGAAGAGTCAACCTCGTACAGCTGTATACAACCTTTAAGATTCAAGTATTCAAGATTTGGACAGCCACTGAAGTCGGGGGTCTTGAGAAGATTCAAACAGTAGCTGAGATCGATGCGTTTCAAACTGTATAAATGCTGTACGTAATAACATATGATGAAGCAAAATTAGCTTTATTCAAGGGTTTATAAGTAATCAAATGTTAATACGTAGTGATCGTAATACCATTTTACCGTCCCAGAGATATTCCATTTGGCTATGGGGCATTTGTAGTTCTTGTAAGTCCTCTAGGCTGTTAAGTGATTCCAAAGATTGTAGAGGACATTTCCACCAGACGAGAATCCGTAACTCACTTGAAACATACTCGAGGCCGTCTAAGAGGTGCACACGAACACCATCAAATATCAATACTCTCAAATTTTTCATCATTGAAAAGGATTTTCCAGGCAAGTGCAATTCTTTGTCTGCATATTTATTCGTACGCAGGACTATGCCTTCCACTGCTTCTGTTCCCTAATAAACAAAATAAAGAATAATCAAGCTCCTGACCTTGTTATAAAATATAATAGCAACTAAAATCACTGTTGCAGTAAGTTTCTTACTCTATTTTTTCTCAGGACTTGAATGACGTCTTCTATAAGGTACAGCCTACTACGCTTGCCTGGCTCATCGCGAGATTCTCGTCGAACAATTTCTAGGCCCATTTCTTGGAGCAAATCATGCATTTCTAGACAGCCATCGTCTGACATAGTTAAGAGAGATCTCTCCATGAGTACCTCAATTCCAATAGTTGCATCAAAGCCACAACCGTCGAGTAATCTTCTTAATACAGTTTCCTTGTACCCAATGTAAAAACAAGCAATGTCTAGGAAGATTTTTTTCTCATTGTCACGCAGACCATCATAACTTATTTTAAGTGTCTCAAAAATTTCTTCATCACAAACTTTTCTTAATGATGCCAACGCACTTTCCCACACACTTTCACCTCTTCCATGCAAAAATGAACCCAAGACTTTAAGAGCCAGGGGAAGACCTTTGGTATAATTCACAACACGATCAGACAAATTACGGTAGCTTTCTTCAGGGTAATCTTTTTTAAAGGCGTGGTGGCAAAAAAGTTGAAGAGCTTCATTTGCATTCAGTCCCTGGACCTTAAATTTTCTCAGTACTCCCAACAAGTGATCATCTCTAGTCGTAACGATAATTACACTCCCAACACCAAACCAGTCTTCCTTTCCAGCCAAATATTCAATCTGTTTCGAATGATTGATATCATCAAGAATGAGAAGCACCTTTTTGTCTCGTACAAATCTCTTTATCATCGTGGCTCCTTCATCAACATCCCACACATCAATCTCTCTCCTCAGCATCTTAGAAATAAGTCCCTTTTGTAACTGAACCAGACCACTTGTTTCTGCATTGCTTCTAACATCAAAAATAAAGCTGCTGAACTCAAATTTATGAGAGATTCGATCAAAAAGTACTTTGGCAATAGTTGTCTTGCCAATTCCACCCATTCCCCATATCCCTATAAAGCGAACATCATTCATTCCTTCACCTAAAAGCAAATGAACTGCTTCTACTCTTGAATCAATCCCAATAAGGTTCTCCATTGAACTAAACAACTTCGGGGGTGATACTGTCCTTACTGCAGCAACAATGTCCTTGATGAGCTCCGATTCATGCCTGGAATAGATGAGAAACAATATATCGGCTATTTTCTTCATACCTCAGTCACACTCACAGACAGAGAACACACCCACACATACACACATATATATTGCATACATGTAAATTGGCCAAATAACTTTGTTTACTTTATGAGACTATCCAGTGGAGTGGGAAAATAAATAAAATTGAATTTATACCTGAATTCCTTTGAATTCCAACCAGAGAAGTTTGACACTTTTGTTAGAGCAGCTCTCCACCTTTGCACCTTCTCTGTGTCGTCCATAAGTCTTATTTCATGTTTGGTGAAGGCTTCTGCAAATTTTCCGGTTTGTCTTCTCACATCACACGGATCGACATCATAGAATATTGGCAAAATTGTTCCCCTAGCTTCCATGCACTCAATAATCTTCAAAAGTTCATCCAAGCACCATGTTGAAGATGCATAATTTGGTGAGAGGACAATAAGTGCAAAATTTGATTGCTCAATTGCAGTAAAAAGTTCCGGAGAAATGGATTTTCCTTTGTGTAGTTCAAGGTCATCCATGAAAGTTTCAATCCCCTGAGCTACCAACTCATTGTATAAGTTTTTTGTAAAACCCCTCCGGGTGTCTTCACCTCTGAAGCTTAGAAAGACAGCATATGTCCATTTCAAAGAGGAGGACGGTACAGATGAAGAGGCTCTTTCTGTACTCATCATTGGGACTATAAACTATTTTCTTATCTGTCACTATATACTGTAAACTATCCCAAGGATCATGAGCTAGCTAGGGTAACGACCAGCACGAAGAACAAGCTAGCAATGTGGTTTTCTTCCTGCATAGAAATAGACAAATAGTGAATTATTTCCTCATGAACCAGCTCTATATAAATTCTAATCGAAAATAGTGGTATGATATTATCTAGGAATCTACTCCCACACAAACTCACTCGTTTAATTACATACTTGATCCAAGACATGATATAGTACGATACATTGGAAATGTATTGTATATTCACAACTCAAGAAGTTTTCACACATGCGATGAGAAGTACGTACTTCTAGGGCTGAGAGTTCGGGCCCAAAAGACCGAAAGCCCGGTCTGAAAACTCAAAAAAAACTCGAAACGGGCCGAGTTTTAAATTTTAAGGACCGGCTCGATATTGTAAAAGTCGGTCCAACTCGGCCGGGTATTTTAATATATTTTAAAAAATAATAATAATAAAACCTAAAACCCAAAAGCCTCGTCCAACTCTCCTCGCCTCCTCCAACTCTCAACTCTTCACTCCTCCTCGTCCTCGTTAGAGCACTCGGCTCCTTCTGATAACCGCCTTCAAATCCTCCAACCCACCCATCGTCGGCCGCAAACTCTGCGCCGACCCCGTCGATTCCTCCTCCGCAGAGGCCTTAACTGCTGGCAGAGCCGAGTGCATCCTCTTCGAGTGAGCACTGTCGGAAGCCAAGCCCTGCTGCATAGCCATCCCTCTCTACATGCTCGACGAGTTCGACATCCCGGCCAAACTCATCCACCGCCACCTCACGCTCGTCAGCCGCATGAGGATCTTCTCCCCCTCAAATCTCGCCGTCGACTTCGGAAAAACCCTCCGCCACGACGAGTTCATCGCCTGCTCCGCCGTGAGGTCCTCGAGTCCTTCCTCCGCGACCGCTCCCAGTCCCGCGGCGCCTCCCTCATCTCCGGCCTCGTCACCCGCCACGAGATCCCCGCCTCCCCCCACGCGCCCTACGTCCAGCCTGGAGTTGTTGTTGCCCACAACAGGTTTTGGACCCGAAAAAAGCCCGAACTTGCCCAACTGGGTTTTTGTCGGTCCCAAGAGTTCAGAAAGACCAAACCGACCCGAACCGAATTTTTCGGACTTTGAGTCGGGTTACACAATTATTAGACCCTACCCGACCCATGCCCAGCCCTACGTACTTCTGCATAGGTATATATAGATCCGTAGATCCGTGATATATCTAGGCATCAGTATCTGCTCTACAAGGCAAGACAACACTTGTACACAAGCTAGAGATGTCAAGATCTCAAGAAATGCTTCATGTCTATGCATCTTTTGTACAAGATGAAAGTCTGTTCTCAATAGACTAGTTGATCTTCATTGTTAAAATCAGTTGTTTATTTACAAGATACACAACACATCATTCACTTCTCCAACAATGTTACATGTACTAACATAGACAATTGTGAATGACCCATATGTGCAAGATTAGCCTGCCCTCACTTTGATTTTCCCTCTATTAATCCCAATATCTATTTCCCACAAAGTTTGTGACCTAAACCCAAAATCAAAACTTATATCTCATATTAGCTAATTGCGCCTAGAAATCGAAATAAGTCGTGCGTTTCATTTATTTTCCAATCATGAAGGATCTAATGAATGTTCATGTTCAGACTTAACTACTAAAATTATCTCAAATCGTCTGTATCATGATGAGAAGGAAATTGATCGGAAAACATCAAAATAGAATCATGTAGAAGAAAAAAAAAACAAGTCAACTATTAACTAGTATACAAATTAGTACGTAGGAGATAAGGCTAACCTGGGCTTCCTATGCAATTGGAGACTGCAAAACTGGGGCAAGTTTCGATTTTGAATATGTATGAAAGGAATTGCAGAGGCAAAAGTAGAATCTATGGAAGAGAGTGCGGAAATATATATACACTGTAAAGGCCTGACTGGTACTTGCTGGAGGATTTTGGCCGCCAAGAAAAGGCCAAGACTAGAGCGACCAAGACCTTTCAGGCAGTATATGAACAAATTTGTGGTGTCTTATTAATAATATTTAAGCAGGTAATAACGCGTTTTGGTAACGTCATACGTGCATGTTGATGTTGTTAAGTCATTGATTTGGTCTTTATAAGCAAGGATGGTTTCTTGGGTGTTGTAACCTGTCCAAATCTCAAGCTAATTTCCTGGTAAATGCAAAACTCTTAAAAAATACATATGTGCATGGTAGTTGCCTAATTAAGTTGAATTTCATACTCATCAGTGAATATTCTATTTTCTTTAGTTTTTTTTTAATAGATTTTCTATACTATTTTCAGAAGCATGATTACAATCGGATCCTAAACCTGTCACCAAATAGAGTTCCTAATGAAGGTAATGGCTTACTGTTTGATGTTGTAGGCAGTGGTTGCCGAAGAGGCTTCTGCATTTGATTTTATTGAATCTTAGCAAAAAAACCCAACTGCTTTGGTTTGCCCAAGAGGATTATGAAAATAAAAGTAAGAAACGAAATGGAGCTATTAAGCCAGCTGCTTTGCTTTTCTTAAAGCAGCTATGTACCAATGAAAGAATAAAAGTTTTTGCAATCTGAGAGAGAAGACCCAAAGGATTTTCTTGCCAGTTACATCTCATATTTACAGAATAATGCCCTCTAACTTATTCTACAAAATTCTTAACCCAACCAACCCACTAACATCTTTTCCCCTTACCCAGAACTTATGCTTGTAAATAAATATTCACACGGTATAAATAATTCTAACTGCACCAAAATGGGAGTAAAATTATAACTTCCCCTCTTCCCCCGCCCAGACTCATTTTCCTCTTGTGCTCCTGCCAATTCACAACCCTCTGACGCTACTTTAAGCAGCATCGATGGATGAGTTGCAGTTGCAGACCAGCTTCTGAAGGAGGCAACAAGTCCAACTAAAATGAACTACAATACAATCTTATCAATCTGCCTTGTAACTAAACCTGACAACATCTAGGACCGTTGCATTGCAAAAGAAGCATCTGTGGCAGTTCAAAAGATGTCTGGTTATGCAGCCGTAACAAGACCTATGGGAACAAGGTGCAAATCGAGCATCTGCTTCACTTGCATAACAAATACAGCAAATGTCATCATTCACATCAGTTTCTTCCCCTTGTATCTTATTTTCTTGTGACTGGCTCCACAGGAGGATGAGATTTAGAAAATTCTCAAGCTGCGTAAGTTTTCCACGATAAGCATCACCTCTTAATGTTCCAGCCTGGAAGATGAACAAATTATGATATCAGAAAAAGAAAAATGAAGCAGATTACTATCAAATGAATGAATCATTTTATATTATCTAAAGCCAGTGTTTCTTTTCATTATTTTTCGTCATTTCAGTAATAACAACTTCAAAACCAAGAGTACAAGCTATGTAAACCGACTGGGAACAGCTCGTCAGCCTAGTTGACAACAAAGGGTAAAAAGATTGAACAGGCGGTATACACAAATGTTAGAATGTCTAAATACTTGCCTAGTCGCATAAAATGATCTAAGTAATGGATTAATGCTCGACAGAAGTATAAAACAGATTACTATTTTATATGTAATTATGGAATTATTGGTTGCCTCTCCTGAATTTGTGTGTTATCAATTATGGTTCAACTTGCATGACACGAAAAATACATATAAAAAAAATGTATTTAAAAAAATATTATATATGAGAATGGTAAAGTTTACAGAAGCTAACCCAGTTGTAATCCAATAGGTACTGAAATCTGCAATTAAAAGTGTCAAGGCACCCCATGCTGGCAAAGATGCTCACAACATCATTGTGCTCCCTGCATTCCATCTGTTCAGTAGCATCTATCAAGTTCAAGATAATACCTACCAAAGGTGCCAATACCATCCCTCGGTTTACTTTTTCTAAAGATTGACCATGTCTTCTCAGAGACCTGCAAAAACAACATTCCACAAATGATACGAGAAGTTAATTAAGTAGCCCAGATTTATACTTATCATAGATTACATAGCCAAGGTTTACAAGGACCAACAACTACATGCGATAAATCTCTAAATTCCAAAATGATAAGTCGTTTGTGTATCACATAAAGTGAGCCAACAAGGAAAGTTTTCCCATCTTTACCAATGCCTATGCAGTCCCACAATATATAACATGACAATCGTAGTTTACAGATGATATTTTTTCATAAAGGAAGAAAGGGTGATATGCACTAAAGGTAAAGGAACTTGATTGTTATCCCTTCTTTTCTCTTTACTCCTCTTAAGCAATTTCGCAGATAAATGGAAGTAAAAGAAGACTTCTTTTTCCAAGACAGAATCTTACAAGTCAAAAAACTCAGAATCTTCTGCTGATGTAATATGGTTCAGAATAAAGACAATCAGCTCAGTCAACCTTCGAAGGTTCGTATCATCCCCAGATAGAAATGCTTGAGGTATCTCATGAGTACAGAATTCCAAAAGCCTAGCAAGATTGCATGAAAGATCATATATCACACTGCATTTCTTCTGCTGGAATTCTAACACCTGCAGATCATGTTTACTTAATTTAGACAAAATATACAGTTCAAGTATGAAAACGATAAATGGCCAAGTTAAAAAAATTCAATTTCACTCGACACATAATATTTGTCCTAGGTCATACTATAAACCTATGTTCCCTGACCCTCTCTTCCCTTTCAATGATCAGTCTTAGTTTTTGAAGTATTACCATTTACAAACACGGGAGAAGGGAGGAGAAAACTGACACCCGTATCTCCGCAAAAGTTTACAAAACTAAAATGCATCTAAATTTCACATACCCAGCCTAAAAATATGAGCGACTGCTCGGTAAACTTTACTGCTTTGTTTTATACACATTAAGGGTCTGATGACTATACACTAGTATCTATACACTAGTATAGGTGAAAAAGGTATATTTGCAGACTTGTTCAATAACAGAGAACATATGCAAGCCCTAATAGAAATGAGATTATCCATACCTGGTACTTTTCTTGCATTTCTCTAACAGAAACTGAAAACTCGGTCATTGTCCAACTGAGAGTGTTAAACAGGCGATTGAGAAAAGCTGAGAACAACCCTTCATCACTGATACAAGTTTGCCCTAGCAACCTCTACATGGATTAAAAGGACAGAGAAGACAAAATAAGATGATGATCAGAACCTACTCAGAAAAGATGAAGTTCCAAACAAAAGATGAAAATATTCACCTGGAAGATGACGGATGATGACGATGATTCTCCATGCTTTGATGAGCCAAACCCAGATCCCTTGCATAAACGCAGAAGAATGTTTGTTACTGGGATCCAGGATCTATTATCAAATGCTAACAGCAATGCCTTTGGCATTCTCTGTTTGACTGCTTCATTGCTCTCAAAAGCAGCCAAATATTCTTTATACTGTACCAAGACCGAGATCGATTGGAGAAGCAGATCCCTAAGATCTGCACTTGATATTCGAGGGTCGTTGAAATGCGTAACCACAAAGGTGATCTGAGAAACAAGAAACATAAAGCGATTATTCAAAATCTAAAAGCGAAAGATAATCTACATATATACAAGCAGTCGCTATATTCAGGAACCTAAGATGATTCTACAAGAAGCAACAGAGGTGTACATTTTCACACAAAATAACAAAAATAATTCTATTAAAAAAAAAAGAAGAAACAAAAAAAGGCAAGCTTGAAAGATGAAACATACAAATGAAGCAAGGCCTTGCTTGATAAATATTGATGACGGGACAAATGGCGGATCACACTTACGCAACACATGAAAGCAGTCAACCTGCAAGGGAAATAATCAAGCAATGAGTTATTAAGATGAGATTTACAGATTCAAGTGGATGAGATAAATGGCTCAGAAAGTCATTGCAAGTCAGGGCTCTATGATATCTAATATTTCCAGATACTATAAAACAGAGAAGATACACAATCACTATCTCATTTTTAGCAGTTTCTGTTTGGCAAGAACATCAGATATTGAAACTTCGAAACAAAACTTGCCATCTTGTGCTAAAATTTCACACAACAATTATATATCATCCTAATGTATTTCCATTACTGTGTCTACCTAAGATGGTTCTGGAATATTTCAGTAATGCAAACATTATCACCAAAAAAAATCAATGCAAGAAATTAAAGAAAAACTAATTCTTATAATAAAAATGAAGCGAAAGTTCATTCTTATCGCGTGCAACAAAAACAAGGGCAAATAGAAGCGTTCATATTTAACGACACGTTTGCGCAATTTAATGAAAAGAACTCTAGCATATGCATTTGAATTAAACAAAGCAATTGATTTACCAGAGCCTCAAGATAGTATTCAGGGACATAAGTGAACAATAAATCCACTTTGCTAAGGACAAGAAGCAACTGAACAGTCCACACGCATGTTGCATACATTCCTCTTTGCTTCCATCTAGAGGATAGGGAGATACGGTACCTGTAAGGCATGGACAGAGTGAGCATGTGAAACAGAGCATGCAAATGTATGCAAAGAACCACATTATGTATGATCAATCACTGGCTAAACTACTGTTGTTTTATTAGATATACTCCATTGAAAAGTAAACATGAGATTATGGTTATTAAATTTCAGTACACATTTTGTAATGAATATATGTTGAAGACAAAAGAAAGGAGACAAAAATACACAAATATTGAAAACAGACTGTTCCTCGTGATCATCTTACCAAGCGCATTGTCTTACAGAATCAATGACCTCTTCTCTATGAACATTACGAGCTTCTTTCAAATGCTTCAATTGCTCAAAACAAGGTCCTTCTCTAATTTTTTTATCAGTTTCTTCAAGATTGGCTATTGACTGCAACTGGTGATTCATGTAATATGATGCCTACAATCAGAATATTCAGTAATTCAGAGATATACAACATTCAGGATACAATACCAAACAAAACATACATGACATAAAACAGTATGATTGATAAGAGTATGATCATCAGGAAAAAAAATTCAATAAGGACCTGATAGATCTACAGTCAAAATTGAAATATATGTCAGATTTTAAGTAACACAAAATTAAAATCAAATAAAGGAATGCAGAAAAACCAAAGTCAAAGTTATTAATTATATTTTATCTTCAGACAGATAATCAGCACATTAGATTAAAAAAATAATCAGTGGCAGTCTGTATTCTATAATAAAAAAAAAAGTTATATCCCCACCATCTCCTTACCTGCTTAAAGTTTGGCGCAAGACCTATATGATACAACAGCAATAAAACATCTAGAAGTTCTTCTTCTCTGAGCGTAGCCGAAGACATAATACCCTCCCTTGGCACAAAACTTGTCTGTTGCACTGGGCAATAAGTAAAATCGGATTCGGCTTGGTAACTAGAACTAGGTTTATCAGCTATATCATCACTCAAACTTCCAGCACTGCATTCTGTAGTAACATGGGAAGATCTCTCTTGCATGGGACTGCAATGGGAACGGGAACCTTTAGCTGTGTATCTAATTGGATGCTTTGAGATTCTTGTGAAATCCTCGTCGTAACTTGAGCAGCAGCATGGTTTTCTTGTACTTAAATGAGTTACTCTCGTTTCTTCATCATCCATACAACCTTCCTCCCACCGGATATCTTCCGCTTCCTGATCATCTGCAGGGTGTGATTTTGAGAGATGACTAAACGATCCCCCAAGCCTAGTATTGTCATTTCGATGGGGATCATTTCTAAGAAATAAACCTACTGGAAAGCTCCGATGGCCACCCCTATGAAGAAAACCAACATCACGACCATTTTCACTGCCCTTCAACCAACCACATATTTCCCCCATTCCAAACCCTTCAGATAAAAAATGAAGTATAACTGTGTACAAAGAAACGAGAACAGAGTTGCTTGAAACTCCAGGAGGTGGAAGATTGCGGTCAGCACCTCTGTTCTTTAGTAGAAGGTTCTGTAAAAATGTCCTGAATACAGAACCAGGCAACTGGGGAGGTGTCACAGGTGGGATGAACTGTATGACCAAGCGACAGAGGTCCCTATGCTTCTCCTCAATCTGAACATATAACATGCATTATTAGTACAGAACTTCACAAATCTGGATATTGCCGTAGCATAAATTATAAACAAGGCAGGCCAGACATCTACAAGTTGTTGGTGTCAAACATTAAAGGAGTAATGTGTGTGTAATCAATACACATACTAAATATTCAACTTCATGCATACAGTAGACACCTACACCCTCAGTTCATAGCTTACAAACATGAGCAACTAAACATAAAAGCCAAAATTGATATATATATATATATATATATATATATATATATACAGTGCTAATCAGGTGCGGACGTCCGCACCGTGCGGATGTCGCGTATCCGGCCACCGGCGAGGCGGCGCCGCCGTATCCGGCCACTGGGCTTTGCTCCCCGGTGGCCGGCGACCCCGTCTGTGCCGGCCCGGGCTCCATCGCCGGCCGGCAGCCGGCCGAAATCCCGAAAAACCAGAAAACTGACTTCCACTGTTCATTTTTCTGGTTTTTCGGGGATTCCGGCCGGCTGCCGGCCGGCGATGGAGCCCGGACCGGCACAGACGGGGTCGCCGGCCACCGGGGAGCAAAGCCCAGTGGCTGGATACGGCGGCGCCGCCTCGCTGGTGGCCGGATACGCCACATCCGCACCTACTGTTCATGGTGCGGACGTCCGCACCAGAATGGGACTGTGTATATATATATATAGGAGGATTAATTAAGCACTAAAATTTTAAGTTTTTGGAGTTTATATTTTTATACTATGATAAAAGTTGAACTGAAGCTTGATATTTCATACAACAAAGGTGCAGAAGTATCCTTAAATTTGTCCATGGAGACAGGTGGCATTGTGAGGGTTTAAATTTGTCACTCATCTTCCCTCCTTATCTTTGACCAGCTTACAGGATTGGCTCCACCCAACAGTCCTAACACTTATATCTGTAGAATACTTTACCTTCCTCAATTCACCACGTTATGAAATAAAGATGTCACTCACCACTTTATCAGAAGATAACTAGTAAACTTGTGTAATTTACTCTAGAATCTTTTGCCTAGCTCCCATTCTAACTCAGATTTCTATATATTAGAAGATTTTTAACAGGTTCTTCCCTGCTGCTAAAAATTTAATGTTCTAGATATAGCGTCCACAGTATAAAACAGATTAATTTATGACAAAATAATAATAATAATAATAATAAAATAAAAAATAAAACGAAATTTGTACCTTACTAACTGCTTCAGACAAAGCTGTAGTCGTCAACAGCATGCTACTTTCGTAGGACACATCCTCACATGAACCAGGCCACCAAACAGAAGGCATCAGAGATTCAAGATCATTCTTATTTGGATCCTTTCGTGATAGAAACCCTTCAAAATGGTATTCAAAATCAGGTGATTTCCACCAGAGCACCATAAGTTCTTGCCGTCTCAGAATATGAAATGCCAATGCAAGATATGGATATGATCCTGAACATGGGCACTCTTTGAGAACTAGTGGAGCTGTTTTGCAACCACATGCCAGGGCTTTTATAACATGTTCAAACAACAAGTGTGATCTATTAAATTCTAGAAAGACATCCAGAACTCTATCTACGCCTGAATAATCATGTGGCACCTGCAATCCAAATACTTCCACCATGAACGACAAAAAGGGACCCCAAGCAACATATTCTACACTCCAAACATCTGCTCCAAGTATAGAGAAAAGTTCCTCGCATATCCCATGAGAAGCAGGATAGAAAATTTCATCGGGAGAAACAAACCTCTTCAGTCTCAATTTCTCAACAGAAGAATGTTTTGCCTGCTCCACAGAGTGCAAACCCAACAGCCTTGACAAGCATCGCAGCAACTGAGTAGTAAACAAATTTAAGGACGGAGGTGCTTGAAGGGGCTGATAGCCTTCAATGGGAAATTTAAAGGGGCGGCCTCCAAAATTTAATTCACATCGTTCACCTTGGGAGAGAGAAACAGCAGGATAATATCCACATCCCACTCCCATCTTACGAATACCATGGAACGCCAAACCAAGAGAGACACCATTTCTATAAAACAATATCTCATTACAATCCAAATCTATGCAGCATCCAATAACATCACCAACAACCCATGACTGACCATATGGCTTGGCATCCTTGTTCCATTTTCTAACCCTTCTCCCATCAAACGCATAAGAATCATCAGCATCACCTACACCCTTATGGTCAGTGAAAGGGCAAGAAACAGTAGCCCAGCCAATCTGCTGAATACCCGCAGTTTCCAGAATTGCTTCATACATCCATTTTCCTTTCCATACGGAAGCATTAGCCCTAGCGCTGCTGAACATTGCTAAGCTCTCTACGAGCAAAGGCGGCTTAATAATCCTAATATCACCCCGGATACTAATTTCATCAAGACCAACTGTGTGGGGTCTGCAGGCACTCCCATAAATGCAAATGCCATCTCTGTTACTATCTCCATCTCCAGCCAAAGTACTCGAATCCACATGTAATTTTGAGAATTCATTCTTTAAAATACAGCGAACCAGATTCCCATCAACCGGCCCAGACAAAGGACCGATTGATCTGTTAGGGAGACCAAATACATATTCTAAAGTTCGCTCCACTGATTGATAACCAATCTCATCACAAGACGAAACAAGATGCGTTTTCGACGAATTCTCTTTACTGTCCTCACCATTCAATATCAAGGCCAGACCAGAAGAAAGCCCACCTAGCCGTAGGCCGTCTTCCGCCATTCGGAATCAGAAGCACTAATATCAATTAATTTCAACCCAGACCACCGAACAATTGATTTAAACTTGACTAACACCTATGCCTCATACATGCAAATTACGCTTCGAAAACTGATACATAACTCTAAACCAAATCACCAGCCATCCTCACCTGAAACTTCAAAGGTTGCAATACACAAATTCAGGAATTATTGTGAAGAAAAATAAATTGAAAAACTCAGCAAATTAAACATTTTCCATCGAATTGTTACCTTACGAAATTACACTAAACAAACTCAATGAATCAAATAATTAAGGCAACAAATTACGATGCAAGCCAGGCTAATAAGGCCCAGGGGAAACCGAATTTGACGAAGAATATTTTGAATTTGAAAGAATAGAATAAAAAATATAAATAAAAAAAAATCACAAACAAATGAAATTGAGGATTAGAAGAAAAGAAAACCGTTGGAAATGAACTCACGGTTCAAGTTGATCGGAACGGCAGTGATGAGGGTCCTAGGGTTTTGCGGCAGCCGTTAATGACCCACCGCCTATATGAATCCCTGAGAGAAATTGAGAAAGAAGGACAAAGCTGGAATTTTGAAATGTTCGCCAAAAGAAGAGAGAGAAAAAGAGAGGAGCTGCTGCTTCAACCCCACGCACGCTTCACTGGCGAGGGCTTCCCCTCTAAAAACGGAAATCGTAACCGACACGTGGCGCCATCGCGTGGGAATTACCGGCTGCTGACGTGGTGGGGACGTCGTGTTTGTCTTTGGTCTTGTGCCCTTTGGAACTCGGTTGGATCCGAATTTTCTTATTTGTACACATAAAATGACTTTTTTTTTTTTTTTGTGGGTAAGGTAAGGAAATAGGAAAAATAGAAACTACGTGGAAAGATCTGGGTAGGTGACGCCACTTTTGGGTCGCGTGGAGGCAGTCTGATCTTCTATTTAGTGGGACCATATTTCCTTCTTCCAAAAATGGTTCAAGTAGGAAAAAGGACGTGTGTTTAGAATGATTTTATTATCATTTTTTTTTAAGAAAGGATTTTATTACAAAGTCAAAAATATAAAAAATGAAAATCTAAATAAAAGATGGTGCTATATTGCAAAGAGTGGAGGGCTATGTCATCTATCATCAAACCTGGTCCAATGGTTAGTTAGATAGTGTTTGGTAAAATCGTAGACTTGTTATATGAATCAGTAATCAATCAATTTTCCTCTTGCCACTAGGTTTAGTCGGATTTCTCCGATTAGGAGTTGTTCACAAGCCAATAATGCTTATACTATATTACTATGTAGTCATGTGGAAATTAAAAGTATGGTGTTGGTAAAGGCAATAAATTTCTCTCCTTCTTAATCTATGATTCTCAGTACAAGATAAGAAAGATATCGTTTTTCGTATCTTATCTTTTGGAAACGTATAAAGCATCTCAAAAGATAGATGACTTTTATATATGGTTTTCTTTTTTATCCACGACCCTCCTTCAAACAAAAACACAATGATTTTTTTATTGAATTTGAGAAATTCAAAAGACAAATAGTACTTAAATTATAAAATCACTGTCTAAAAAGAGAATATGATGTAGAACCTATATAGTCTTTATTTCCTTTTATTGAAAATGATACCCTTCCAAAAATGTAGGAATAATAGGTAAAGGACAGCATCCAAGATCAAATTCGCCACACGTAAACTCCATATGCAGTGCCCACCCCTAAAAAAGCAAACCCATTTTGTAATTTTTCCAAAATGATATATACAAATCAATAAAGCACATGAAAATTCTTAACCGAAAAAAATATAAGATTCACATGAAAAGATTGAAAGCCCACCAATCCTGCTAAGATGCGCACTCACAGGCGTTTGAGGTTAGGCCTTGTTATTACCACTGATGCATCGATGGGTGCGTAGTGCGCACCATGTGAGTAGGAGACGGCTTTGGCGTCGCTTTTTCTGTAAGCATTACAAAAGCGGACTCAAACTTCAACTGTGGGATCACGGAGTTTAACAGCGTAAAGAGCATTAGGGGTATTGTTGTAATTAACTCCATTTTGTACCACGTGCTTAAGGGCGAAGGTGTTGTTGGTAATTGAGGGAGGTTTGGCGGGTCAACCTACATGTCAAAGGTTTGCATAAGAAATACGCAGGAAGTCTAATTTTTGGTGATGATGATGACAAGTGGAGATGAACACTTGGTAGACAATTATTGAGTACTCTGTGAAAGATCATTGCTTTTTTTGGTCCAAAAAGATTGGATGGAGGAGAATTTTATGTTTTTTTCATGCTGTTTATTTTATTTTATAAATTGTAACATGTTTTTTATTTGGTTTTTATGATGTGACCAAAAAGAATTGCATTTTCTTAGTTAATGTTCAATTTTTCTTTTCTTAAGGTGATGTGTTGATGCTTTATAGACCAAGAAGGTGCAAAATGTGAATGTTATAAGCTTCCTTTAGCTGCTGAATCATGACTAGTAATGCAACTGCAAAACCTCTGAATAAAAGATGTTTTTGTTCCCAAGTTCAGAACTGATACATCGTTCCGGATTATTACTAGTTCACCAATTTCACAGTAACAGTGTAGTAATGAGTCAAAATTTTCACCCCAGTAATGGAATCCAGATCCACATTGAGAAGGGTAATGCTGGTTCCATAACATAACATTCATCCATAAGCAAGCAGCAAATGACAAATACAGTATACAAACAAAAAGAGAGACATTTCAAATTCTTTTATGAATCATAACTTCATTAAAATTTCTAATGATACAAATCAATCTCTTAACTTCACTAGACCGCTTCCCTTGGGGCCATCCGACGGACACTTCACTAGACAGAAAGTGATAACGCCGCGAAATGGCCCCCTTTAAATTACTGATACAAGGGATGGCTACTGATACAAGACACAGATACATTACAAAGCAAGCTGCGCTGTTTTAGGCCACAGTTACAGCAGTGACAGCTTGACATAACACACATTCATGATTTTACAACTTCATCAGCTTAAAAATACAAATTAACGACCCAAACCCAACTCCGGCAAGCAAATCCCTCCAACTTCATCGGACTCAAAATGATAATAGTACAAAGTGGCCCTTAAATTACTGATGCACGAAGGAAATCCCTTAAATTACTGACATCGAAAGCTACCTCTTGTTGCTGCTGGTCTCTGATGTTTATATCTCGATATGAAAGCCAGTTTCAGAGGGGTCTGAGACGAGCTTCATCATGTTCTACAAGATATGGTGCTTCCATTCACCAAGGCTCGCAAAAGGCAAAAGGCCACAAAGCAATGGAAGAAACAGTAATGTGATACTGTAGAAAACCAATCTGCGTATCCAGTAAGGAAATATTGAATTTCCTTTTGTCCCCGGAGACACATCAACCGGTCCGTGCAGGATATAGAACAATACTGATGTGAAGACATTGCAGAAGAAATGCAGGACACATAGAATCTCCCAATACATAAGCCAGTGATATCCACTCCCTCCCAGTGTGTCTACACAAAACTTGCCGGCCCAACCACATGCAATTCCCAACAGCAAGATTATAAAAGTAACTGGCATTGTCTGTTTCGAACCTGCTGAGCGCTGGAGGATCAAATAAGCAATTGCCAAAATCATGAAGAAACCAAACAGCATCCGACTCACTACCTCAGCTTGACACCTTAGAACTTGAAAGCTCGAATTGAAAGATGTCATGGGATTCCACCAAGACTTTGAATCCTGCAACAGAAGAAGCAACAGTCAAACTTCCCAGGCTAAAATCAAGCTACGCTATACACCCAAGAAACCATATATTGACGTATATCGCAATGCATCTCTAGACCATGTAGCAAAAAAATTATTCATAAATGTCCTTTGCCGACTTTTGTGACTTGTAAAAAAAATATCCCGTTGGAAAGTTCCACTTGATTGGGTTGTTATTTATTTCCTTATATTTTGAAGGATATAACGCTGACTTGTAAAACATCAAAAGACATAACAAAGAAGATTAAGATACTTAACGAGTATTGATATTAGTAAAAGTTTCTGGGGCTACTGGGGGATTATAAGAATTGAGATATCATAACAAAATTAACAAAAACAATAATATCACACCAACATAAGAACATAGAGATTTGATAAATTGTAGCCAAGTGTGTGTTATATACAAGATTGTGGGTATATAATCAAAAACATTATGGAAACAGAAAAATTTGTGGTTTCTTCTGCATATCTTTAAACTTAATTGTCTAAAGTGAGGAAAAAAAAAAACAAACAAACAAACCTCCTAGGTAATGTTCTACATTAAGTTAGTTCCATTCAAGTTTCCAGTTTATTACAAACAAAACAAACCAAAAGAAGGGTGATAGCTATCCAACTTGATTGAAAAGTTTGATAAGAAACCGAGTGGGGGACTAGTCTGCTGTGTAACTTGATGCAACAAACTGGACTAGCAAATTTTGCTACCTGAATTACCATATCAATTGGAAACCCAGAATGCTACATGGCACAGCAAAATAACAGCATGGGTCGGAGCTGCTCTTATAGCTTCTTCAAAGATGTTCAAGTGCTGAATTGAATACAGAAAATTTGCAGATAATTCCAAAATTGATAAAACCTAAATAAACAACTGAATTAATTACTGAACCTAATAATTCTAAAAATTTGAAGCTAGTTAATAACTAATGATAATACAATGAAACTGAATAATATGAACCTAATTTCTTGGTGTCTGTCTAAGCCTAAGGAAAACATATAGCTCATTCAGTTTTTCCTCTGAGAGGGCTATCAGACGGCCAAACCAATGGCCATCATTGCCTTTCCGAGGTTTTCAGTTGTTTAATATTCTCATCAAACAACTGAAACTTCTTAGCAACTGTTGTTATGAATCACATTAATAACCAATAGGAACAAGACATCTACAGCACCAACAATTTAGTGAAGCTTATGCAAGAACAGGAAGAAATAAAAAAGTACTTGCCTTTGAAGGTGTACAGGATGCAGTCGCTGCCCTAATTCTTCTGTATGAATACACATAAGTACCATAGAACAGGGCTGCAGTCATGACAAATATTCCAGCAACTAGACAGTCGATGCACTTCCTAAGGAGGTCAGAGTATCTTGTGTCTTCTAATTGAGTCTTAAATTTTTCAGCTTTGAAGGAAGCCTTGGATATGCCCATAGCTATTTTTGTTCTCTCCAGCTTATTTAAATCATAAAATTGAGCTACATGTTCCTCTTTCAAATCCAAATTCTTCACTCTCAGACCAAGCTCCACCATCTTAAGCTTATTAGCATCCTCCTGCAGCTCATTAGCACGAGTTTGCTCCATGACAGATTTCTGAAATGTGTCGAGCACCAATTGGTTTGTCACTGATCCAACTGTTCTCTGGCGAATACAAGTCAATTGATTGGTTTGACCATGCAGGGCAATCTCCAGGTTAACAGGGTTTGGCAGCATATCCTGATGTGATTGGTCTCTATAATTTAATCGGTCCTCAGCTGCGCTAGTGTAGGCCACTTCTTTCGAGTGATAAACTTCTGTAATGGAACTGCTTCCACAACCTTCCCTTCTTAGACAGTCATCTTGTTTGTCATGACTGACACTTGGACTATACTCTTCCATATTTTGCTTGCTGGAGATATATCCTGTGTTATCTTCCGATGATTCTTTGATTGACTTCTGAGTTCTTAAGGTGCTCCCAAATGATTGTTCAAAGTTCTCAATTAAACAATCAAAGGTGTTCCCGAAATCCTGTTTCCACATTGGCAGTCAAAGCACACAAAAACTACTTTAGTGTCTAGGACTTGGGTGACGTTGCTATGTACTACTAGAAGAAACTTGTGAAACCACTTTCAATGGAAGTCAGCAGTTAGGTCTGGCTTACATTTGCTAAAGAGTTTTTGACAGCTGAAGCACACATCTGCAGTTCGGTAGAAAGATGTATATTAGTAAATTATGTACTATTTTTACAACAAAGTTTAGAGAAACTAGTGCCATAAAAAGTATTAAGGATCTTATATTGTTCCATTGAATCCAAGAAATCAAGTATATGTTAAGAATCCCACCAGGCAGGCTTCAACCTTTAGTGCGAAAATAGTTTCATAAATCAAGGTAAAACGACACATGATGTCTTAACACAGAAGGTTACTGGCAGGGAGACTTCACAGGGCTCCCTCAAGCGTAGGATATCGTAATCTTCTTGAGTAGTGAAAGATAACAAGTCTATTATGTTTCCATGAATACAATGGCACTATTTGAATCAGTATATGCAGAAAACGACTGGTGGAAGATTAAGATGATTTAGGCTTTTTGTATGAAAACAATAATACCTTAGCAAGATGATCAGAAGACATCCCTCCACCTCGCTCGCCATTCCTTTCTAGAATCTAGAACCATAAAAAGTATCACACCCAAAATATCAATGAGCAATAATTTCCAAATCTTACAAAAAATTTAGTGGAAGTATAGAATTATCTTTTACACATTGATGTCAAAATAAAGCAAAGCGGAAGTTAGTCTGCAATAGACTGAATCAGCTAGAGAAGAATGGCCACACAAAACAGCACCATGAATCATACACACAATAAAGACTCGAGAAAAGAAAATAGAGCCAAAAATAGAAATCAATGTTTGACAACATGAAGAAATTTAACACCAACAAGTAACATACTGTCCACACCATTAGGGTCACACAAAAAAGTTCTTCAAATTATAACAGATTTCCCAAATACCAAAGCACTGCAATATGCGTGGACCAGTGACTCAACCATATAAACTTAAAATCGCACACATTAATTGATAAAACAAGCAGAGTCCGTATCTAAGTCTAAATTCAAACCTAAGTTTTAAAATCTGACTATCAATGTATGATATGTCAGATTATATGTTAACTACTATATACGATTATCTCAAGTACATCCTTATTAATTGTAGAGTAATAGCATCCAAAATAAAAGATACGATACAATTTCAACCAATTGAATCTCTTCCAACATCCCGCACTTTCATTCTAACCTGCATCAGTTTTTCTTAACATACTTGCACTAGGCGTATAAAGTTTATATTCTGATAAAGTTTATTACTACCAACACCGGGATTTCCACATTCCTATGCAGGAACTTACACAGAAGAAATAGAAATAATACTAAACTAGTCACTCGTTAGCAAAAACTGAATCGAGTTTGAACTCTACGACATAATAAATTGTGTTAACACAAGCCGCCACACTCACCGATCAATTTAAAGAAGTTCAATTCTTTCCTTTAAAGGTGACAATGAACAAATTAGTTAACACCAACTTTGCACTACTCACCTTGAAAACTACATCAATATTTTTTTTTCTTTCTGAAAACTACATCAATACTAACCATGAAAAGAATAGAGTAAACTTTATGATCATTTTGGTAAAGACAAACTTTATTTCAAAACAAAGCTATGTCGATTTCAAAAAATATAACCCTGACTCAAAAATTTGCATGATTGATTGATTGTATTGGAAAAACTACATAACTAAGTGTTCTAATCATACAAATTCACAATTCAAAACAACTCACAAATCAAAATCATAACTTTTCCAATTCAATGCCAAGATTTTAACTTTATATATCAACACAACACCAATCAAAATCAGTCACACAAAACCCACAATTGGGATTTTCAAAAAAAAAACAAAAAAAAAAAAACAGAGCCAAAATTTCGTACCTGGTTAAGAACCAGAGCCATTGACATTCCCAACCGAAATCCGACATCATGGGAAGTAGGGTTCCGCCGCGCCGCATTGACAACCACCTTCGGCCCTCGGCGCTTGCACGCCACGCGCGGGGCTCCTCTCACAGAGAAACCCGAAGTTGAAGTCGAAGCAGAAGAGGAGGAGGACGAAACCGAAGCACCGTCCTTGAACAGCTTCTTCTTCCCTTTTTTCTTCTTGGGTTTTTCGATGGCGGCGATTGAGCTTTCATGGCGGTCGGTGGCGGATTCGACGGCGGAGATTTGGGGTTGAAGAGAAGAAGGAGGAGGAGGTGGGTCCATAGAAAGGTGGGAACTTGGGTTCAACAGAGCAGTTTAAATAGGAGGAGGGAGAGTTGGGAGGGACATGAAACCAAAGACAAGGAACGTTAATTTGATGCAGAGGTTAAAGTTGTACACGAACTGTGTTCTGTTTTGTCGGCGAGTTAATTTAGTAAATGACATTTTTACTCTAAGGTTAATTTTTTTCAACTAGGTTGATCATACTGGTCATTGTAACATATTTGGAAATGGAGATTATTCTGAATATATTTAGTGATCTTTCTTGATTCCATTCCTTAAATGTCAATTTTAGATTAGATGCATCCATGCGAGGTGAGATGAACATGGAGTTAGTTCATGAATCATGATCATTTCTTGGCGTGTGTGTGAATTTTGAAAATGAATTTTGTATAATCATCTAGTTGTTCAAAGAAGGTTAATTCTGTAGTGTGTCTTGACCTAATTAGACTAGATATGTAGTATCTTTAGTAGATAGGGAATCCCTGATTATTCGGGATACTTAATGTAATGTCTATATAAACGTCTCCTTATTAATCAATAAAACTACGCTTTGTTTATCATTTATTTCTCCTAGAACACGTTATCAGCACGTGGCTCTAGCCTCCGTCTAATAGCTCTGAAAAAAAAAAAATTCAGAAACCCTAGGTCTTTCTTCTGCAGGAAACTATTTGTCGACATAGAATGCCCTTTCTAGAAATCTTCTTCCGCCGACAACCCCTTCGTCGGAAGAAAGAAAATTTCTCAGGACACCAAGTTCTGCCGACAACCCTTTGTTGGAAAAACAAATAAGCCCCAAAAACTCTTTTTCCCGACAACCCCTTTGTCGGTAAAAGATAAGTCTATCGAACTTTGCCGACAACCGTTTTGTTGGTAGAGGATGAAGATGCTCTGGGCACCCATCGATTTTTCCCCGCCCACGACGGCATCCTCCCTCGTCGCCTCCCCGCCGCGATGCATCCAGAGAGGACGCCTGCCCGGTCCAGGCCTCGGCCCCGTGGGTTTCGACGAATCCCTTGCGCGCCCCAGCCCAGTAGACGCAGCCTCCGCCTCCATCGTCGAAGAAGCCTCTGCCGTTCGCTTTAGCCGTCGACCCAGTTCGGACGACGCTCTGGCGCCACCCTCCGCTGCGATTAGCCGGAAAAATCTCGACCCAGATCCTTGGGCCTGATCCGACCCGTGCCCATCCAATCCGACCCGAGTCGGCAGTCCTCAGACCCGATTCAATGGGTAGAGGGGGAAAATGGTAAATAATTTTTACTCCAGTAAAAAAAATTACCCTCGAGTTAAAACAATTACTGTAATTCTTTTATTAATTTTACTGCTCCATATATGGTGAATATGACTCACCATATAATTTTCTTTTCCATGAAATTTATTGCATGACGCATTGCGATGGAATTAAGAGAATAATTCGTTGCACGTACATGGAAGAACATCTCAAATTTGCACATAATTTATATTATAACGCAGTTCACTTAGTGAACAAGCAAGTAAGATTTTCTTAAAGTTACTGCTTTTTGCAATTTCAATTGTTAGACTTTTGTTTTTTCCGGAACTTTCAAACTCCCTGCTACATCATCCCGATTATTCTGCTTCTCGGGACGATACAAAAGGGCCTCACCCACCCCGGCGTATCACTAAGGGGTAACTGTGATGTTACCGTCCAAAGTTGTGCTTGTGGCTGTGATGTCACTGTGAACCACAACTCTTCATGACTATTTTATCACGATTCTAACAGAATATTTTCGATGTTTGTGACCATCCTAAGGGAGTCACAAATGGACAAACTCATGATGTGCGACGGAAATTGTCGTTGTAACATCGATATGTGACGGAAATTATCACAGTAAATATTGAATTGAGTTACCATAATCTTAGTCTCGAACTGAATTCAATACCTTCCCTCTTGTTCTTTTGAGAAAAAGAAAAATTAACCGCAAAATGCGCCCAGAAAAAGAGGGGGAGGCTACGTCTCGAAACCCCCATGTCATAAAAAAAAAAAGTAAAAAGGGCCATTGAAAAAATAATAATAAAAAAAAATCATGTCATTGATTTAGTTCTACATCGGTTCACTAATTGCAAATAATGCAACCATATGGTCAATATATACAAGAGATACATAGAAGAAGATGAGAGTATATCTTCATGATTATCACCTTGAAACTCATTGTGAAAATTGAAAAGTTTTCTTATGTATCACTTCTAATAAATGCGCACAACTTATGAGTCAAAATTGTGAATGTTAGGAGGAGTGACCTTTGGTGTCACCTCCAAGCCATCTCAAGATTCCACTAGACGTCGTCAGTCTTCACAGGTGGTGCAAGAGACCGTTGATGAGGCTTTGAGTAGGGTTGCGCAGATGGAGGAGGAGGCTCGAGAGGCCAAGGAGCGTATTGCACTGGGGGAGGAGGAGGCCCGAGAGGCCAAGGAGCGTATGGCACGGGCGGAGGAGCAGTCCCGAGAAGCCAAAGCACGTATTGCACAAATAGAAGAGGAGGCCTGAGAGGCCAATGAGCGTCTCAAGCGGTTGGAGGAAATGGTCTTCCGATCTTCAAGTTCACAATCCACCCCATCCCAGGCTCCTCCCCCTCCCATATAATTATGTGAGTGGCCTGCTACAATCTGTTTTTGAACATTAACATATGTGGCCTATAGAGACTGTTTTTGAACAATGTGGCATATATACATACGTACAGTACTCTTTAGCCTAGCTATATGCCTTTTGGTTTGTATATATATGAACATATTTATTAATTAAGGTCAATATAGTTCTAATTTATCTCAATTCAGTAAAATTCTATTTTATCTCAATTTATATTATAATGATATTTATATTAATTTTCAGGAATAATTAAATTGTTTCCAAAATACAGATTTCTTATAAAAATAAAATAACTCTTACACGACGAAAGATTACTTTCGTCGCCTAACAAAACCAAAAAGGCGACGAAAAAGCCATCTCGTCGTCTAAGTAAATAAATTTCAGATTATGAAAAAACCACCGTCGTCGCCTTACAGACACCGTTATGAGACGAAAACCCACATCGTCGTCTAAGTACTCGTCCCTTAACAAACCTTGTCACTAAATATTTCGTCTTCTAAGAAATGTTGTGACGAGATATTTCGTCGGCTTACTCACAAGTTTTCGTCACAATATTTCTAAGCCGACAACATAGAGTCGTCATCTGAGTTGAAAAGTTTCGTTTCCACAATTCTTAGAGGACGAATAAGTTTCGTCTTCTTAGTAATACTTAGTCGACGAAACCTTTTTCATTTTGTCACCTAAGGTCTTAGATTACCAATTCTAGCCGACGGCATTTAGGCGACGAAAGTTTCGTCTCGTTGTTCTTAAGAGGACGCCAGGCCTTCTTAGGGGACAAATTTATTTCGTCGCCTTAGATTTCTGTTCTGGTAGTGAATTCTCTACAAGGGAAGCAAAGCTGAAACTATTGAGAAACTACCCCGATTCAGAGAAATAAGAATATAATCGAGAAACTCTAAAATATGTCTTAAAATGTTAATGAACACACTTTTTAACAATAAATTTCGATATTTAAGCCTGGTTTGTTAAAGTTTGTGAATCTTTGGGAGCTTCTATTCATACATCTAAAAATGGCATTTGGACCTCCTTGCTTAATGGACCTCCAATTTACTTTTTCAAGAACCAAAATATTATTTACACCTCTTTAATTTTTCCAAAATACCTCAAATCCAATTAAATCAATTAAAAGAATTTCTTTATGGAATATTCAGTTGACACCTCCAAAATCGGTAAACATGCTTCAATTTTTAAACATTTATTAATTATATTTTACTTTGAAAATTCATCCCAAATCAGGCAAATCTATTGCTCTAATGATCCGAAATTTCAATTTTTTCTCTCGATCTATTTTCAATAGACAAAAATTATCATCTGAGTCTTTATTTTATTTTTTCTTTTTTGTTGAGGAAATCTAGGTTTTTTGAAGTTGATTACATAGTTTGTCACTTTGTTTTGTTTGCTCGTGAATTTGCTCAATTATCATGGGTGTGCTAATCTATTGACAACTTATACAATTAGCTTTGAGTTGTCCATTGAATTTTAGCCTTAATTAGAAGATATTATCTTTGTTACTCCTCAAAATCAGATTGGAAAAAAAATTAAATAGAATAAAAATAGAATAAATATAAAAATATATTCTCTGTTTTCTTTTTCCTATTTGTGAAATTTTTTTTTTTTGAAAATATAACAGAACGGTAATTTCACATGGCTTGACAAAGTCAATACTAAATTTAAAAAAGAGGGAGGTCTAAGTACCGTTTTTGAAAGTATGAATAGAAGCTCCCATTTTTGTATTGAAGTAAAGTTTTTCCGAAAAAAAAAATGGATAAAAAAGAAATAAGCATGCAGCAAATTGCTTTATGATGTACAACTAATCGATCTGTATATAATATTTCTAGAAGGCCAAAAAAAAAAATATTGTTGTAGCTTGTTGACAGTAGCCATAGAGAGGCTACCCAGGCCCCCAGACCCGCAGCCAGTACTCCTAGACCCGGCCCAGGACCCGGGAATGTAGCGTGGACACCTGGTCCCTCGCCCGGGCATGTCTGACTTGTGGCCGGGACCCTTGAAAAGGGAATAGCAGCTCCCCAAACAGGGGCCGAAACAGTCCAGCAATATGGGGAGAAGGGGGTCAGTCCCACATCGAAGGGTGAGGTCAGCCCTAATGCCCTACAACCTATATATGAGTCTCAACTACCCTCATTAATAGGTAATCAATACTTCAACTACTCATTTTCGCTTAAGTTATCAGTTTATTCCAACTATACTGACTTAGGCATCGGAGCGGAATAGACCGGCCCCGCCCGGTATTCCCTTAGTTAGCAGGGTTTGCAGGCAGGAATCACACCAATATCCGCCGGTATCTGTGAGTCTACGGATTCAGACAGAAACATTGGTAATTAAGGGCGAAGCGTAAGGAAATCCCCAATATTTGATTTTAGACCCATGAGTGTAATGGATTAGATAATGTCTCGGTTTCAAATATATCTTGTGTCATAATGGAAGTAAATTTTTCGACCACCCTTTATTTGCCCACCCTATAGGATTAAAAGAAATATAATTTATTATTTTACATATATAATGTTAATGATTAAACCATAGTTAATATAAATAACACATGACATTAATATAAGAGGTGGGAATGCATATGGTGGGCAAATAAGAGGGTTGTCGGCAAATTTGCATCCGTATCCTAACTAGCTAGGAATACTGAGCCAACTCCTAGAGATAACTCGTACTTATCTGGTGCAGTTATAGAGTAGAATAGATATTCTGTACATTTAGCTACCTCGAAAATGTAACTGATCTTTATTATTCTTTTGAGAATGTAATCTCATTGTAATTAGTATCATCATCAAACTGATTCAATATAAATGTACGTATAAGTTAGGCATTCATTTGTGCATATGACAATCCTCAATTCTCTCTTCCACGGTTCCACATGTGTTCGTTTAGAATTAAACTCGGAACATCTCAGCGCATATAAAATTATGTTTGGTCATGAACGATTTTTTTTTTAAAACAAAAAAGAGAAATATCTATATACATCTGTATATATATTAATTAGTTATATTCTTGAAGTATGCTGTCAAGGATAGCCCTTCAAATGCCAAGTCCTGTGTTGTAGCTAATTAAGACTATGTACGTTCCAGAAGACCTGAATAATAGGCTTCTCTTTTGGGTTGGTACCCTACACAGAAATCTTGTAAATTTGTCTTTGTATTTACCAGTTAGCTGTCCACAACTAAAACGAAAGACAACTCGTTATACTTTTATGCTATCCTTGTGTTACAGCAAACATCGATTGTATGTTTTAGTCTTCTAGCACCCTAATCATCCCTGTCGCACCGTTTTGTCTACATGTAAAAAGACATCAAGGTAAATTAAATATGTTCCATGCTAGCTAGCTAGTCGATCTACAACTATATGGAGCTAGCTAGTTGTCTACATGACTACATCCTATATTTTATGTAGTGGAAATATTGCTCTCCTTATTGCAGCATCAATCAGTGGTTGTACGTGTTAGATGGTTGAACCCACCAAACAAATTCGAGAGCGAGAGATCTAGCTCTTGATCGACCAGTTCATAAATTACGCTATTTCAATTGTATTCCCCGTACGTGTATATATAGTTAATGTTTGTAAGCTCCAGATCGTTAAACTTAAGTTGTAAATTTCAAATGAGTAGTATACATATACATAGGATTATATTTCTGAGAAGCTCCTCCGGTGCTAACTGCTCGATCTGTAGTTTTTATTATACTTAAGCATCCATGGATCTTCAACAAGATATCTGTTATATACCAAGTCTCAGTTGAATTGCAATAATTAAAGAAAGAATTAATTTCAGTTTACATACTTGAACTTTGGTTGAATCATCATTTCAGTCCCTATACTTTTGATTTCATCAACTACACCCTTATACTTTCTAAATTAATCAACTAATACTAATTTTGTAAATTCCGTACAAACGAGCTATCAATACCAAAGGCTTTTTGGTATATTTTCCCTACATTAATGCACCGTTACCATATTACGATTATAAATAAAGCTAAACAAATCATATAATCAAGTTGAACAATAGAAAATAAACAAAAACAAATCATATATAGTAAAACAAAAAGAAATCACCATATATGATTTGTTTTCTATTGTTCAACTTGATTATATGAATTGTTTAGCCTTATTTATAATCGTAATATAGTAACGGTGCATTAATGTAGGGAAATTGTATAAAAAAGCCTTTGGTATTGATAGATTGTTTTGACGAAATTATAAAATTGGTATCAGTTAATTAATTTAGGGAAGTACATGGGTGTAGCTGATGAAATCAAAAGTACATGGACTGAAATGATGATTGAGCCAAAGTTCAAGTAGGTAAACTGAAATTAATTCTTAAAGAAATCAAATAAAACTCTTACATATATTAGGTACCTCTTACATATATAGTTTTCAGTGTCTACCATCCTATCCCATTGTGAAGATGATTTGCAGTTCCATCCCCATAAGTCACCAAATTCTGATCTCCATAGCCAATAACCCTTCCACTCGCTCCAAGCCCCTTTTGAGCACTCATCTGTTGTCCCCCAAGTGAATAAAAGCCACCATTATTGAACAAAGCCACCTTATTAATTCCTACTGTGTTGATCCCATTACCGCCATTTTGGAGTTGGTTGTTGTTGTTGTTGATGTGATGATCATCATGAGACGAGAGGTCGTGATCTTCTTGTCCTCTAACCATGGAGTTCTTCTCTCCCTCGGTCTCCCTATACTTGTTGAGATAGCCCTTCAAGGGTCCAACATAATTCTCAAAACCAAGAGTTGTCATGGCCCAAAGAAGATCATCGCCATTGATAGTCTTCCTCTTCTCTCGCTGGCACTTGTCCGAGGCTTCCCCAGTGATGAAGCTTATGAACTCGGAGACGCATTCTTGGACGGTTTCCTTGGCTTCCTTTGAAATCTTAGCATTTGCAGGGAGGGACTTCTTCATGATCCTGCTCACATTCGCAATAGGGAGGAACCTGTCTTGCTCTTTGGAACCACCATCAGATACATTCCCACCGGATAAAGGGCTTCCGACCGGGCTGGTTTGGTTTCTTCTTCCACTCATCATAAAGGAACCTGCGAAGTGAAAAGAAGCTAGTGCTGATGAAAACAGAAAACTTTTTTCTTTCTTCTGTTAAGGTGCTTGTTATGAGAAAACTAAAGGGAGAAGCGCTGGGCTTTTATGCTGGAGTTTCACAAGCAAAACTGTTTTTTATTGTTTTGTTTAAATAGAAAAGAGTGGAAAGGCGGTTTGATCACTTGATGTGGACAAAAATGAAAAACAAACACTGAGTGTATAGAAAAATTGCAATGGAATCTTGGAGTGAAAGAAAAAACCTTTATGTGTGGTGTTGAATAATAGCAGAAGAAAATCAATAATGAATTGATACTGCGGCCCTTTCTGCTATGGAACTTCCATAGTTACAAGAAGAAGGATCGAATAAAAATAAGAAAGCTCTTTCTACAGTTTGGTTCTAATCCTTTTTTTACAAACATGTTGATTGCATAGGCAGCTAGGCCGTTTTCCTGGTTATGTTTTTCTCGATCTGCCTAGCTAGCTTTTGACTATGAATATAATTAAAATCCACACACACACATATATATATATAACCATTGACAATGTGTTGGTGTAGTTAATTATTTGCAGCCTGCAAAGACCTTAAAATTGTTTGAACAGGTCCAATGGGTGCAGTGTTTGATAAGTTATTACGTACTGATGCCGGAACAGATTTGAAACAGTAGTGAGGTACTTCATTACCAGTAAATAATGTGGAATCCATATATTCGTACATGTAATAAACTTGATTCTCACTTTTCCACTTGTTTTTATGAACTAGCTGCATGCATCGATCAGTTGAACTTGCATGCCTAGCTCTTTACTCATGTATATGCAGGCTTTGGTATCGGGTGTAGCTAGGCATATTATGCTTATGAAGGAGAAGGAGGCTTAGGGTTTAGATAGAGGAGAGAATGATCTCGACCCTAAGCTGTTGAACCAATTGCAAATATAACATACGTACGTAAACACCCTAATTGACTGCCTTGCTAGGTTTTGTTGGCACCAAATCAGAACATGACACATCGACGCCGAAGCTGAAGTACCTAGCTTGTTGCCGACCAAGGAATCATCCAGAAGTTGCCCTTGTCTAAAGAAGAAGCAAGCTAAGCTAGGCCTGCTCTCGATCTGTACGTTTTAAACAAATCTAGGTGGTTCATATCCTGAATAAAGGTTTTGGGGACATTCACTAGGAGCCAGAAACCTTGCCATGTTCCTGGTTTCGAATTCAGGAAGATATTTTTTGTCCATGAAGATATCTGAAAGACTCGAATCACTCGATTTCATACCAATATATATGCATCATGTCGTGGTAATATCTTGTTTGATTTCTCTTTAATGGACCTGGTATCTTATTTGTACGGCCTAAAAAGGGCCGGGCAAAGCAAAGGAAAATGAGCTAGCTAGCCAGACGCTAGCTTCGCTTAGATCTCTTCAGACACACTTGTTGTACATGTTGTCTTTCCAAGATTCTCTTAAAACATATCACATTCAGAGGGACATAAAGATGGTATCATCTGCAGCTTGCCACACTCCATTGTCTCAGAGTTGGCAGTTTGTTGGATTTCTGGAATCTCAGTTTAACTAAGTAGCTAATTTATTCCTCTTGGATATAAGTCGTTTTGATTAATTTACCTCTACTACACTACTAGCTTGACATTCATGCTCGTTTAACAGCTATAAAGATCATAACAAAATGAAAGAGGATGTCCCAGCCAGCCTCGCCTCGCGTATCCAAAACCTACTATGACTACAAATCTACAATAATAGAAACTGCACAATATATCATGCATAGAGCTCACTGCGCGCAGTGTGTATATATATATTACAAAGGAAAGATGAATTGCATGCACAAAACCAACGATATATATTCAACTGTGCATAATAACAACTCGTCGAATAAACTCCATTTGAAGGGTCGATCGATCGGCGAAGGGATCTAGACGACTATATCACTACCAGAAGTCCAGATAAGAACAACAGAGTGATCGAATAAACTCCTTCAGAGAAGACTAGCTGCTAGCTATTTATGAAATTAGGGTACTGAGAAATGAGAAATAATAGCAGAAAAATACAATGTTCGAAAGTAACTTATTCGTTATTCGAAAGGGGAGGACTGCTCAAGTATAGGTACAGTTTGTTACTTTGTTCTGTGTTGATTCAGTTATGAAATCCGCAGTCTGCTTTCCAATTATTCTTAATTATCGTAGTTCATCATCAAATGATGTTTACTATTGCTTGCTTAATTACAGTATTTGACTAATACATCAGAGTTTTTTGGTCAACTAACTAAACTTGATCTAATTTTGTTCGATCATTCTACACCTACCTATGAGATTTATAAACATTAAAAAAACCTAGTATCAAAGTCCCAATAAACTAAAAGATAAACACAATTAACAAACCCTTTTAATTGCGCTTGCGCCAAATGGCTTCTTTGGCAACCGTCTTAACCTATTCCATTTAGATATGTTCATAATCGCCTAGCTAGCTGCTGTCTTAGTGTTCCCCATGACGTACGTTTTATGTTTGTTCTTTTTCTACAACAACCAAAGATTAGGATTCTACCGGTGTGAAATAACGCCCCTCGTCAAATAATTAACTAGCTAGCTTAGCATTTTTTTACGAATCGAAGTTTAATAACTTGTTTTGGAATACAAACAAACCCTAAGGCCCTTACATAACAAAGTCACCAGGTATTATAGTTTATACTTTATACAATATTTCCACTATAAGATCAAGAGCTTCAAAGAAATACTAGAAGAGTTCTAGAGCTATTTAAAGTCGAGAATGACGTACCATGCCTGTTTGACTACCCACATAACATAAAAACAAGACTCTTTCTCAAAGCCCTTAACCCGTCAAACCATAGAACCATGTGTAATCGTTATTTACATCTCCGAGGTGTAATTTATGAAAACCTCAAATTTGCTTGAATCTGAAGTGGAAAGAAACTCATCCTCTACACCAAGCTTGAAAAAAACATAAAATTTCATACTTACCGAGAGATGAATTCGTTGATTAAAATTGGTGAAATCTAAATAAATTCTCGAGTGAATTGTTGTTTTACGTTTTTTATAAAAAAAAGATTTCAATACAAAATTTTGTAAGATTTTAGTCCCAATGGGTAACTTATCCATGGAGATTTTTACCTAATTATAGGCTTCCTTTTATTAGAAAATGACCATTTAGTGCTAATTTGGCCCCCTCATTACCCATTTCAATGACCATCTTATTTTTCCCCCTTATTGAACATAAGGTTACAACTATATTGCCCATTTGAACAAATTTTTTCAACCCTAGTACAATTTTAATTTTTTTTCTTCCTTTTTTGTCATTCTGTCTTATTTAGCTAACAGATTTTTTAATTATAATGTGCTGAGAAAGTGGAAGATAAAGAAATTTTGCCGAAATGTCACCCAACTCCGCCGGCCTCCCATGGCCTGTCACCGGAGCCGTCGAATTCCGGTCACCAAATTTTTTTCGCCGGATTTTTTTATTATTTTCGCGTGAATTTTTTATATTTTTTATTTATAATCAGGTTATTGGATTATGATTACTGGCCCCCAGTAAGCAATTTACAGATTACAGATTTTTAGTAATCAAGTTACGTACTGACCCCCAGTAATCAGTTACTGACCCCCAGTAATCAGTTACTGACCCCTAATAATCAATTTACAGATTCCAGATTTTCAGTAATCAAGTTACTGACCCCTAGTATTCAAGTTACTGACCCCCAGTAATCCGGTTACTGACCCCCAGTAATCCAGAACCAAAATTCATCGAGTTGCAAAACTTTAATCACAAAACATCCACATTATATAGAATTTTGAGCATTTCATTGATAACTTGACAATAACATAAATCAATTACTGACCCCCAGTAAACGTATTACTGACCCCCAGTAATAGTTTTACTGACCCCCAATAATAGTTTTACTGATTAAGGTAAATGTTAAAGAAGAATAGCTAAAACATGTGCCGACTCCGTTTCCTACCCTCACCTCCCCTCCCATGCATAGCCTTGCATTTTCAATCGCGTCTTCAATTCCAACAATTATAATCAACTATAATCAAACCCAGCTTCTCTTCCTCTCAATCGCGAAACCCTAGATCGCTCATCAAACACCTAATCCCTGATGGGCTGGGCTGGGCTTTCATTCCCCGATCGAATTGAACGTCATATCCAACAACCACGTTCAATTCCCGACTCGCGAATTTGCTGGTCTGAGGGCTGTGTCGTCGGCGCTCGGCTGGGCTCGACATCAACGGTGTGTGACTGTTGGGTCGACGCGGCGGAGGTCTGATTTGGGTTGAGCACAGACAGTGGCTTCGATCTGGGCTCGATGCGGCGAGGTCACGGGTGCAGGAATCGAGTGCAGGTGTTGATCCGAGATCGGGAGGGGCTGCTGCGGCGGTGGAGGCCGAGTTGGTGGAGCAGATGAAGTTGAAGGTTGTGGTTTCTGGCGGTGAGGTGGCGGTGGAGAAGAGGAGGAAGATGGTGAGGGTAGTGAGCATCGGAGAGTGATTGAGAAAAGTGAAACACTACTAAGATTCATTGGAATGGGTAGGTAACATTAGAATTGGTAGGTAACATTGAAATGGGCAAGTTTTTCACATTTTTTGTGCAAATGGTCTTTTTCCCTTCTTTTATTGTGTACGCACTTGTTTTTCCCTCTTTGTTTTGTTCTTTTTAAGTTTTAAGGGCAAATTGAGAATTCTCTTCTCAAACTAAACCAACTTTTCCTTTGTTGAGGGAGAGACAGCGCGGCGGTTAACGGTTTTGCCTCAGAAGTCAGAACAAGCGGCTTCTCTTTTAACACAAAAATCGACCCAAAACAATCCTCTTTTGGCTTCTGTCTCTGTCCTGGTTCCTAAAGTCTCCAGTTTTGTTCCTAAATCTCAATCCCATATTTATTTATGGATATCACTTGCAGAACTGGTTCATCGGATTCACCCAAGTCGTTCATAGCTGCTGTCTTCCCTGCAATTCCGGTCGAATCTCAGCCGTCTGATCGATCAACGCCCTGGAGGAGTCTTCCTAAATAGCCCTAACTCATCATATCGAATTTCAAAGGTGCCATTTTTATGCTTTCTTCATTCAAATCCTCTGCTTGTTGTTATTGCAAGATTAAACTCAATGACCTTTTTTGTCCCATAAAGCTTAAAGGGGTGATCAGTGGGTTCATAGTTTGTTTTCAAGTTGTAATCTTTAGCTGAAAATCAGCTCCTTATGGATTTAGATAAAAGCTATTAGAAATTTAGAATTAATAGCATTGTTCATTAGCTGCAGAATTGTAGAAATTTTGTTCCCTATGGGAGGCAACCAATTCAGTGTTAGTAAGTAGCAATTATACTCACTGCACTAGATACAATTTCTCTATACAACTATTGGGGAAAAATGAATTTGAAAGGCCAGCCCTGTTACAAACGTAGTATTAGGTGGAATGATGTGTTGTTTATAAAGTTTATGCAGCATTGGCTTATGATTCTACTTGGCTCCCTGTGCTAATAGCTGGAGCATGACATGCCAATATTGCTAAGCTCCTGGCTGTCTTATCACTATATATTCGGCATAAATAAGAGCTTCATTCAGTAAGATAAAATTAAACATGCATATGCAAATATATAAGCCAAGTCCTACACAGTGCAGGTTAAGATCAAAGAAAACATGAGTTATTTTACATTTGGAGATATCACCACAGATTATCCTTTTTCTTTTTCTATCTGTTTTTTTTTTTTTGACCCCGATGAGATATAATCTTTGATTGGTAGAAAAGAGAGGTACGTACAATGTAGGGGACAAGGGGACAAGGATTTGGTTGGGGAAAAGAGAGGTTGGGTGGATTTGTGATGACATTTGGTATATATCTTTAATCTCACTTGAAATTTACTAGAATTTTTTTCAATACTGCATAACTTCTGTAAACTTTCTGTAGTTCATGATTAATTTGTTTTTTGGTTCTCTCTAACTTTTCTAGATTCATATTTCCTTGCGTGCAGGCTCCTGATTTCATTATATCCAAGTGCCGGTGGGTCAGTACAAGTTACGGACTCATTTTGCTAGCAAAGTGACTTGTATTTGACTGTTTTTTCTATATGTTTATAAAAGAAGATGTCACAACAGCAGGCTAAGTCTCGTGGTTGGGCTGCCTTTGACCACAAACAGCGTCAGAAAAAAGGTCTTGAGCCTCAAATTGACAAGGACCCTTTCCCACCTATAGCGCCCACTATCAGGTCTCTAGACCCTTGTGAAAATGTGCTGAGGAATAATGAGGTTCGGAGCAAACCTTTCTCATCTGTAGTCCTCCCTTCTGTAGATGTTGCATCTTTGGCAGAGAATAGGGATGGCAAGAGATCCTTACTAAATGGAAATTCTAGTAGGAAGCACACTTTCATGGGAGATCAGAGATCTTCCATAAAGAAGATCAAGGATCTTTACTCATGGGCCGATGATAGTTTGGTGGAGGATATTATGGCTGCCGTGGATAATGATATTACCATGGCCTCAAATTTATTAAAAACAATGGTCTCCCCGAGCAGGTCTGATGAGAATAAGGAAATCAGCATTTCAAGAATTGATTCCAATTCAGATGCCTTGTTGAGTGATAAAACAAGGGATAAAAGTTTTTCTTCAGAACCTGCTGCTGATATTGCTGAAATCAACGCTGCTATTGAGAAAAGTCTCAAAGAGAATAACATAGAATGGTCAAATGACTATGATTTATACGGACCAAGGCTTTCTAATGATGCTGGAAATGTGAAACTGCCTACTGGCAGTTTGGAGTCTGTACCCATTGAACCTGAGTGGGAAGAGGATGATGTTTACTTGAGGATACGTAAAGATGCATTAAGGATGACGAGGTATAGTGCTTGGCTCTTGTGACTTATTCATAGTGCTACTTACTGCTTACACATGCTTTCTTATGTTGGTGCCATTCTGTAAGTCATTATAGAAAAATTAAAAGTCATAAATTGAACCCTCTCCCTCTAGTGATCCACCCCCTCTCCACAGCCCAACATTTACAATAGTTCCCTCTCCTTTTACTAACAGCACAAGTTATCCTTTGGAACCTGTTATTTTAGCTTCTTGCTGTTCACATCAACTTACACTTTTAGTTGCTAAAATGATTGCTAAGGATTCCAAATTACAATGGTTTTGATGAAGTGTATGTATTAGACACCGTATCCTAGAATTGAAGTTTTCTCTCCTTTACAATGGTTTTGAGGATACGTAAAGATGCATTAAGGATGACGAGGTATAGTGCTTGGCTCTTGTGACTTATTCATAGTGCTACTTACTGCTTACACATGCTTTCTTATGTTAGTGCCATTCTGTAAGTAATTATAGAAAAATTAAAAGTCATAAATTGAACCCTCTCCCTCTAGTGATCCACCCCCTCTCCACAGCCCAACATTTACAATAGTTCCCTCTCCTTTTACTAACAGCACAAGTTATCCTTTGGAACCTGTTATTTTAGCTTCTTGCTGTTCACATCAACTTACACTTTTAGTTGCTAAAATGATTGCTAAGGATTCCAAATTACAATGGTTTTGATGAAGTGTATGTATTAGACACCGTATCCTAGAATTGAAGTTTTCTCTCCTTTGATAAATCAGGTCAGCATCTCAGCATTCAAAAGCTGCCTCTAATGCCTTTCTAAGAGGTGACCATAATTCTGCTCAACAATACTCAATCAAGGCTAGAGAGGAATGGTTAGCTGCTGAACGCCTGAATAACAGGGCAGCTAAGGAAATTTTAAGTCTCAGAAATTACAAAAATGATGTTTGGAAATTAGATTTACATGGTCTTCATGCATCAGAAGCAATTTGTGCCTTGCAAGAACACCTGGAGAAAATTGAACGGAATGTACTTTCTAATCATTCAGCGTTGCCAAACAGAGTTAATATGGAAGGCAACATTAGACGTTCATCAGTTGAATCTTTTAGTTGCATGGACACAGAAAATTTGGAACAACTACAGACATCATCAAAACAAAGACCAACATCCTTACAAGTAATAACAGGTAATTTGTTTCATTCACTGAAACTTATATTGTGTAGGAAAGATAGCTCAAGTGCCTACAGCTAGCATATTAAAGTACCAACTCCACAGCACAAGAATCACTATCTTCTTGATCTTGTGTGATTAACTCTTAATTTGCATGACTACATGAAGTTCTTGGAGTAATTTAGCATGTGAGTGGTGTCGTCATTTTGGTCATGCCTTTTTATATTACCATTGATCTATTATAGATCTCCGCATTCTTGAACTCCATGTAACTTTCAGGGATTTTTTTCATCTAAATTCAACCAGAGTGCACCATGTTATGCTGTATACATGTTAACATGTATAACATAAATTTAAGACATACTTAAACTAGTATATTTTGAGAATGTACCTAGGGTGTGTTGAGTTTAAGCATGTCATGGAATTGGCTGAGCCTTCTAGCTGTGGTGGGATGACTATTTATTTTCAGGTGATTGAGATTACCCTCACTACAAGCCTCCAATTGGTTTACATGACCTTTTCTTGATTGTTCCATATACACTTTTCTGCTTTTTCTAGATATGTGCTAATTTATCTACATGATCATGAATAAAGACTGGTGATGAGATGACATGACTGTTCTTGTTTAACTTGGAATCCTGATATATGCCTTAAACCAGTGAGCAGTTTCCCTTTTGTAAAATTTATATAGATTTGACTTCTCGACAAGCGTCTACTGAATGCAAATTATCTGAAATTAAATCAGGAAAACTATGAGTAGTTTAGTGTTCAGAAGTATGAGCTGATGCATATACAAAGCAAGATACAAATATGGAGCCTTATAGAGATTACATGGTATCATTATAGGTACTATTGAGTTTCACTTTTTAGCCATGACAATTGCAGTTCAACTCGAATTTTACGTTGCATTTGTCTCGGATAGGACGCGTTCAGAACTTGTTGCCAAGTGAGGTTTTTTCTCTTCCAATTCTCTTTGTATCCAAAAAAATTTAAGGAAATATATGCAGTTCACCACATATTTTTTTCATGGATCATTGGATTGGTGTTGACATCCAAGACCTATTGGTTGTGTATTATAATTTCTAAGTGGCATCTAGCTACTGAGTGTAGTACCTAGTGTATTAAGTGAGGTTTTTCTCCTTTCTTATTTATGTTGCTCTCTTGCATGTTGTTCCCTGTGAAATGATTGGTCAAGGATACTGTTGATGAATCTTTGACAAGAGAATTAAGATGAAAAGTGGGATGTTGTTAAAAGAGAAGATAAATAAGCCTTTAAGCTTTGTGAAAAACCCAGAATGCATACTCTCTTTCATCAGTCGCTTCATTCTCCATGCTTGTATCTGGGTGAATTGACGAGAGCCAATAGCATCAAAAGTTCTTTTTCTTTTTTTTCGTATAAACATTCAATTTGTTTGATATGAACCCTACTTTGTCATCCTGTGATGTATATCACCCTTTTGTTATCCATAATAATGTACTCACCTGTTCTTAAGCTAGATTCTAGTATTGATCATGTTTTGTTCCCAGTAGGTTTGAGATCACAAATGTGATCCCTGTGTTTGACCAACAGTTTACACTTGCAGGCATAGGCAATCATAGCCGAGGGCAGGCTTCACTCCCAACAGCTGTGAGAAGTTTCCTTAGTGAGAATGGGTGATGCATCTTTCCTTTATTTAACTACTTATCCTTAATTAACAGAATGGATAGTTCTTGTTATTTTTTGGTGCAATAGGTTGGCAGCAGATGTTAGTTTGTTTTATGGCGAAATTTTATGTTACAGATATCGATTCGAAGAGTTGAGGCCAGGTGTGATCACTGTTCGTCCCAAGTTCCGTCATAGGTAGCTCATGAAGTTATTAATTCACAGGACGGATTAATTTATGCCCAACAGCAATTTAGCATTCCTATTAATATGAGTAGAAATGAACATTCATAGAATATTGCTTTGGGTCTAAATGAGTAGCAAGTCCTGTACTAATGTATTAATTTTCCCAATGTAATAATGTCTTCATTTCCTGGATCGCTATATCTGTAAGATATACATATTTATTATCATTTTGTTTACTAAAACCAGGATCCATATATTTGTAAAGAACAAACCATAATGTTCAATCCATTTTAACTTTGTACACATTAAGTACAATCTGTACATCCTTTTGAATATCATGTTCATTCTATGAATGTTCACTCTTTACGCAGAGGAGGAACTAAAAGTCACATTGATCACCGGTAAAACTTATGAGTGAATTGTGTCCAAAGTGGTTTTGAGAATCCCTTGCCAACAGTTCCATTGTTTTTTTTTTTTTTTCAAAACTTTGCCAAATTTGAGAAGCACTTTCAGAAACCGAGTCTAGATCATTACATATTAAATCTTCATAACATACCCGTCATAACTTATGTAGGAAATCTAGTTACCGTAGAAGGAAAAATAGTGTGTTCTAAAATAAGGCCGGCGAGGCGTTTGAAGTAAATCGTGAAAGAAAAAAGAAAAAGAAAAAATGACTGTGTGAGGCTCAAGCGTACAACAGACTCTCCACACCGACTCTGTGGCGGAGTACAAGCCGCGGGAGTTTAAAACACCCAATCAAAGCCCTCCTCGCTCCAAAACACTCATCCATCCAATTGCCACGTGTCCTCCCCACCTCCACTCTTTCCCTCCTTTTTTATTCGCAAAATAAACTAATTCTCTCCTTTCCAGTCTTCACTCAAAACACACACACACACCTCTTTCTGTCTTCTTCTTCTTCTCATCACTACCTTCTTCATCTTCCCCAATCTCTCTCTCTCTCTCTCTCTCTTTCTCTCTCATGAAAATTGACGGTTAGGTTTTCATCGAACCTTCGCGAAGCCTTTATTTGCAATGGCGTCATGTTCGCTACCGTTACCGGAGCTCAGCTTCCTCACGCCGCAGACGACTCCGAGACGCCGGCTCGCTCTCTCCGCGGTTTCCCTCTCTAGATTCTCGATTCACAGATACCAGAGGTGCGGCGGAGGCCTCCGATCGCGAATCAGAGTGGCGAGGGATGACGTGGCGGCGGTGGAGGAGAGGGAGGCGGAGCTGATCAAGAAAGTGAACGGAGTTAATGGCGCGGCGAAGAAGTATGCGAATGGAAGCGTGAGGGTGGCGGAGAGTGGGAATGGGAGCTTGGTGAAGTATGTGAACGGGAATGGTGCGGCGGCGACGGCGGTGGTGGAGGAGGTGGAGGTTTTGGAGGAAGGGAGGCAGAGGAAGATTGAGGAAATTGGGAAGGAGGAGGCGTGGTTTAAGCAGAGCGGGTTGCCCAAAGTTGAGGTATGATGCATTTAGTGAGAATTGCTTCGCGGTTTTGAATGTGATGGATTTTGTGATTGGACTATAAATTGTTTGATTTTGTAAAACGAGTAAAATTGTTCGAGCTGGATTTGGAATTGTGGTGTAGAAGTCTATTTGTAGTTTGCTAGTCTTTTTTTGCCACCAATGCAGTCTCAGTGTCCTAGTTTATTTAAGAATTAAGGGAAGATAGGGAAATTGTGGTGATTTATTATAGGAAGAAAGATTAGGCAATGTGTGCTGGTGTTTCTTATTACTAATTTACCATATTAAATAGGGAAATTGTGGTGATTTATTATAGGAAGAAAGATTAGGCAATTTGTTCTCTTTACCAGGAGTACTATGATTACCATTTTTGGTTATGGCTGCAATGCTGATTATTTAAAACTGTTCAAATGTTATATAAAAAAGAAATTCGTCTTGTAGATTATTGTGACAATAATGCTAGTCGATGTTAGTCTAAAGCTGGCATATATAAGGTGAGGATGGGTTGTTAGACTTTTAACAAGAGAAGATGTTAACTTAAAAGAACTTGGCTCAAGACTTTTTAAAGAGTTAGTGGATTACTGATTGTCTTAGAATGTTTAAGTTATGCCTGAATGGTAAATATTATTTATTGGAAAGTATAAAGCATATATGGAAAGAATTTAGGTGTGTGCAAAGAGGCCGTGTAATACTGTACAGCTTAGTGTTCAACTTTTTAGGTTGCTTTATGTGGATTTTTAAGTTTTAGTATGTGCTTGTGCTTACCGATATTAATAATGGTTTCTGCAGGTTTCTGTTGCACCTGGTGGCCGCTGGAGTAGATTCAAAACCTACTCAACAATTCAGAGGACCTTGGAGATATGGGGATTCGTTCTATCTTTCCTTGTCAAGGCATGGTGGAATACTAAAAAATTTGCTTATCGAGGTTAGTCCTTCCAATAGGGTGAATTTCAAAAAGTGAAATATGTGAATTCTCTCCATCATAAAAGTATTCTGAGTAAGAAAATGTTTCAAAGCAAGAAATAAACCTGCCTACATTGTCAGTATATTATGAACAAAAGTTCTTGGGTAGTAGAATGATTTGGAAGGCTAAGTTCCCTGAATGGTACAAATAATAGATTGGGTCATTGTTTTAGAGGGAACCTCATGACCTTTTTAAAGGAAGAGCTGCTTAATTCCTGATCATGCTCTTCCTAGCTTGTTCAATAGTAGTATGCTTTTGGAGCGAGACAAATAGTAAAGTGCTTTTGGAATTGAGTGATCCCTTTATTTCAGTTGTATCAATTGGAAGGAAACTACACAAGTTTGGAAAATCTTTGTGAAGTTATCTGAAAGGACAAAGAAAAAAAAAATACAACCTGATATACCATCACTACCATGGTAGTGTCTATGCAACCGTTGCATGGCCTCCATGGCAGTTTTACATGGGTGCCCCCATCCAAAAGAAAACTCGAACACATTAACTGAAAATGGTAGGTAGGGATGAAAGTAATGCCACGTAATAATTTTCTTTCCTGATAAAATGAATGGTCCACAAGTGTTGATTGTTCTTTGAAATCTTGAATTTGTAGCTAGGCATCCATGTTTAAGGTAGCTAAAGTGAGTAGGCGTGTAGGTTTTGGTGCTTGTATCTAATTTAAGGGGTGTGATTGTTCAGGGGGAATGACAGAAGAAAAGAAAACCTTAAGGCGTAAGGCCCTTGCCAAGTGGCTAAAGGAGAATATTCTGAGATTGGGTCCAACATTCATCAAAATTGGCCAGCAGTTCTCCACAAGGGTGGACATTCTCGCTCAAGAATATGTTGATCAGTTATCTGAACTTCAGGTTGGAAATACTTGAATTAAATGTCATTGGATTGCATATTGCATTATTGCTTCTGTATTATTCTGGGCTTATACCCCATTCCCTATCTGTAACTTCCTAACTTTCTTGCTTAAAATATCAACAAAATTTGTTGAACATAAAACCTTACACTAGATGCTGTTCTTTTTTGGTTTTTGTTGTCACACTCCTTGTTACCATAATGATTAAAGTTTGGCTGTACAAGCATGCATCCATCTTTATTAACTGGGTTATTCTTAATTGACAACTGGATCACAATTTACTTTCAGGATCAAGTTCCTCCTTTCCCATCAGAAACAGCTGTATCAATCATTGAAGAAGAGCTTGGAGCTCCTGTGAATGATATCTTTGATCGGTTTGACTATGAACCGATAGCTGCTGCTAGTCTTGGTACTCTTGACTTCAGTTTTTGCAGTTTCTTATAGCTATTTGATGAATTTATTTTGTTTTGTTGTCCTTTTATGAGATACAGATCAAATCGGTATGTGATGATTTATCAGAGCACTATATGATTCTTTTTGCAGGTCAGGTTCACCGTGCAAGGTTGAAAGGAAAGGAAGTTGTTGTTAAAGTACAGAGGCCTGGACTCAAGGATCTTTTCAATATTGATCTTAAGAACCTGAGGGTCAGATTTCATATTTGCTTACAATTTATATTACTTTAATTCATCATTTAGTTTTTATTTTCTTACAAATACATTTGGCCCTAAGATCAACCCGCACACAACGCATCCCATGACACCTGAGCTAAAGTTATGGGTAATGCTTGGGGTGAGACATTTTTCTGGTCATGGTTGAATTTCTTTTTGCAGAATGGTTGTCCTGTGTGGGGCCATGTTTTACCATACTGTACATGTTTTAGCTCCGTGACCTTTCCGGCTATTACAATTCTATGAGCATTAACATGTTTGTCGATTTATTTTTTTCCAGGTAATTGCAGAATATCTTCAGAAAATTGACCCCAAGTCAGATGGTGCGAAGAGGGATTGGGTTGCTATCTATGATGAGTGTGCTAATGTCTTATATGAGGTATTATATTGTCCATTGCTTGAACCTTTTGGCACTTGATAGTGAGCCAAAAGACACATGAGTCTCATGCTTTCTTAAGTATTGGGGAAGATCATATTGACAAGTGACTCTTTTTTTTCCCTCCTGTATGGGCTATAGATTATTTTTTTAATTTTTTTTTTTTTCTGATAAATTTCCTATCAAACAAAAAGGAATAAGGAGGTCCATGCTTTATGAAGTAAGCTGCCAATGATGTTGAGTGTTGGCTGAAGGCTATTGACATGAATTAGGAAGTATGCAGGAAGGCTTTGAAATAATCTTAAAGACCTAACTCATGTGAATGAAGCTTACTTTTATACAGAACTAGAAAAATAGTTCAGTATAGATGGTTCAAAGTGCAACAAAAAAAAAAAAAGTCAACACTAGGTAATTGAATGTTTGATTGTATCATGAGTTATATATGGCTTCACATTTGCCTTAGAAATTCTACTAAACCATTGATACAGGAGTGTTAGAACTTTTTAGGAAAGCTACAGGAGTTGACAAAAAGTAATGGTTGGGATTGATAGCTTTATTTGCTGCTGAATTTGGGGATCTTTAGAGGCTTGTTTTTTGGTACATGGTGCACTGTTTACTTTGCATGAGACATATTGTTATACATCATGACTAGATTCTGGACACTACTGTGGTCTTAGATTTTTATTTTTGCTTTATTTTAGTGTGATTTTGCACATAAAAAATTAAAAATTAAAACTGAAAATGTTAAATATTTCTTGCTCATCTGTTGTGTGTGAATTTCAGTGTCAGGTAATTTTGAACTTATTGTCCAAAACTTTGGTCTTAGATGTCTGTGATACACTCATCCTATTATTATTTAGCATAAGCTAATGACTAAAGTTTCTCAGGAGATTGATTACACAAAGGAAGCTGATAATGCTGAACTATTTGCAAGTAATTTCAAGGACTTGGACTATGTGAAAGTCCCAATAATAGTACGGGAATACACCACCCCACAGGTTTAAGATTTCAGCATTATTGACTCCTGAGCTTGTGGAAATTTTATGTTATTTTTATTGGCTTTTTAAAATCCCTCCGGAATTGCTATTAGGTTCTGACTATGGAATATGTCCCTGGGATCAAAATAAACAAGATACAAGCTTTGGATCAATTGGGAGTTGATCGGCAGAGGTCCAATATATTTTACTTCCCTAGCCTGTCTGAAAGCAATCTAAGATGTGTCATCTTTTTGTCAATGAGATGCCTCTGATAATCAATCTGTTTTTTCCTCAGGCTGGGACGGTACGCTGTTGAATCATACTTGGAACAAATCCTGTCTCATGGGTTTTTCCATGCTGATCCTGTAAGTCTTTTCTTCTGTTTTTCTTTTTCGTTTAATTCAATTTTTTTGGTCCCAATACCTGTTCAGGATATTCATGACAGAATACTATGATGACATTGTAAAATATCACATGGTTGACTTTGGAATTGAGCTTACTATTATATACATTAGCATTATATGGATGCATAATATTAACACATAATAGCCGTGATTGGCAAGATGTGTGATGACACTATTTTACGGTTTGCCTGGATAAATTTTTGAAGTAATGAGTTGTCAGTGTGTTTTAATCACCAAGTGCCATGCAATTTTAGTTCTGAACAATTAAAGTATGTACTGATGTACATGATAGTTTTGTTGCTATTGGCATTATGGCAGTGCCAAAAGCAGCAGTAGTAGTATTATGGTCTACTACCGATGTGTAACCCCAACTATCTCTTACTCTTCATGCAGCATCCTGGAAACATTGCTGTGGATGATGTCAATGGTGGAAGATTGATCTTTTATGATTTTGGAATGATGGGAAGGTATTTCCTTGATTGTGCTTGCTAAAGGAAATCTGTTTTTACTTATTAACCATTCACTTATTTTTCCTTTTTTCGTTTTTTATATTAATGCATCTTTCATATTAATACCTTGCAGTATCAGTCCAAACATAAGAGAAGGTTTGCTGGAAACATTTTATGGAGTATATGAGAAGGATCCAGATAAGGTATTTATATATATTAATTATTATTTTGTTCTTTAACATTTTGATGGATGGAAGCATGATTTTGTTGCCAGCACTTTAATTATATCAAGATTCTTGTCAGTTGTTCTATTCAACTTATGGGTGGAACTTTTTGTAATGTTGCAGGTTCTTCAGGCAATGATTCAAATGGGTGTTCTTGTGCCTACTGGAGATATGACAGCTGTCAGACGAACAGCACAGTTCTTCCTTAGGAGGTGCATTTTATGAATAAGACAGAATTAGAATTTACGATGTGCTCCCTTATAATACATCGTTAAAATTTTTCTAATCCACTCTATTTTACTTGTATCATGTTTTCACAATACCTCGGACTTCCTAGTTTTAAGAGCGTACTTGGGAAATAATTTATCTATGTGAAGTAAAATTTAGTAAATATTGGAGAAGAAATCTAGTAATTGTGATATTTTATTTTCTAGAGTGCGATAGAAGGCCAATTCTTACGGTTTTGGGTCTACTTGAGTATGTTGTGCATCTAATTAGTTGCCAATGATATTCTGTCTTAGTGCTACTAATTTTCTGTGTGGTATTAATTGACATAGACTACCGTCGATATGCCTGGATGCTGATGGAAATTCTAAAAATTAGCAGGCTGTTCACTTTTGGTTTTTAAGCAAATGCTGGATGGATTATTCATACCTCTTTAAAATGACTTGTTTTGAATCTCGACTCTTTTTTGTTGGATTTTCTTCTGACTACTCAACTTTTGCAGTTTTGAAGAGCGTCTTGCTGCACAGAGAAAAGAGAGAGAAATGGCAACAAAAGAACTTGGATTTAAAAAGCCACTGAGCAAGGAGGAAAAGATAATGAAAAAGAAGGAAAGGCTGGCTGCAATTGGTAATTCATCTGTTCTAATCTCGGGTCTTGTATACTCTGACTATGTTTATGGGATCTAGCAACCAGCTTTTTTATGGGAGATTTGGGGGCTTAAGTTTCTCTTCACTTTTGTTTTTTCGTTCAACAGCATTTCATGGATTATAACTTAAGTCTTGCCTGAAAGCTGATACTTGTATTGACTTGCGAGCCTCTAAAATCCCCAGCATCGTGATTAATTTGTTAGAATAATATCCTGTCAGCTTGTAGCTAATCATTCAAATTTCTTCGAGCATGCCATGTCAAACTTGAGATGGTCTTAGGCAAGTTTACAGGATTAACTAACTGTTAAGAGACTGGTCTCACAAGTATGTATGAATGTATATGCTTGTATGTAAGTATGACTGATATACTTTACTTAGCATTTGAGTCTGGGTATTTGAACTCGAATTAAGGTAGTGGGTTTCTGTCCAGAGTAGGATTTCCAAATCTGAGAGGAGATTAGTTAGTTATGCAAATTTTAAAATTAAATTGATAGGTTGTTGTACGTATATCCACCCAACATTGATTATTGCTACTCATAATTTGCATTCAAAACGATGAACCCTTAGGTTGTTGAACATATGTCCACCTAACATTGACTATTGCTACTCATAATTTGCATTCTTTTGACAGGGGAAGATTTATTAGCCATAGCAGCAGACCAACCCTTCAGATTTCCTGCGACTTTCACGTTTGTTGTAAGAGCATTCTCAGGTAATAGAATAGAAACATGATGTCAAACAAGTTTTGCATTTGACATCAGTCATGCAATGTACTCGCGTATGTAGGCAATTAAGTTTTGATGTTTACGTATCAATCATATGCTTACATATATAGATACAAACATGATTGATTTCATGCACTGATGAGATGGACATTATTATCTTCCCAACCAATGGGTTGAAAAAGTTCAATGATATATGTTCTCATCCATAATGTAGATCTTAAAAGGATGCAGCTGTTAAGAATGTAATCCAACTTTTGGTGAACTTGAATTTTAGAGATCACTAGTTAGAAGGAATGATGGCTAATATTCAATTTCCTTATAGGTGTGTGTGTGTGTGTGTGTATATATCTAGCCACACACACACACACACACACATATATGTGTAGTATTACATACGCTCATGTTGCACTCTTAAATAAATTGTTCCTTTTCTCTCTCTGTAGTGCTGGATGGAATCGGGAAGGGTCTGGATCCTCGATTTGATATCACTGAGATTGCCAAACCGTGAGTTTAATTTTATCTTCACAACTATTTCAAATTTGATCCATCGAAAATGCTTGATATATGGAAAGTTTCACTGGATCTCTTTTCTTTTGACAAATCTTGCCAACTATTCCTTGTAGGTATGCACTGGAATTACTAAAATTTCGTGAAGCTGGAGTTGAAGTCGTTTGGAAGGTAAAACTTGGACCCTCTGTCTTATATTGTCATGTTTAACCATTTTTAATGCAAACTCCTAAACTTGCAGTCTATCTTATTACAGGACATCAGAAAGCGATGGGACAGGCAGACTCAGGCATTTTATAACTTATTTAGACAAGCAGACAGAGTGGAAAAGCTTGCTGAAATTATCCAAAGATTGGTACTCATTGATAATTTTTCTATTGCGCTGTTAATGACTAATCTGAATATATTCTGACAGCTTCGCCATGGTAGATTCTAGACTGATGTCTCCATTAAATTTATAGGAGCAAGGTGATCTGAAACTTAGAGTTCGGACTTTGGAATCTGAGAGGGCATTCCAGCGAGTGGCTACTGTCCAGAAGACTGTTGGAAATGTGAGTTCAGCTGGCTCATTAGCTAGTGCAATTATGAGTATACTTATCTTTCCAGAAGTTGTTCAAGTGCATAAACTAAACTTCTCATTCATATATTCTTTTCTATACAAGATTCCATCAAACATATATAGGTTTGTTAAATGTGTATATGGCTCTCAAGTTTCCAAGCACTGAAGTTGTGCATTTTCAATGATTTATACACATTGTCATATTGTCGTAAGGATTGTTGGATGGATGATAGGAGCAACACAAAACATACCAATTCTAAGCAGTAACTTTGTTATATGATTTCAAATTTAGAAAGAAAGAAAGAAAGACAAAGCACATTGGTAGCCAGAGAGAGACTCTGAACGAGTTATGACATGCTTATAGATTTTACTGATTTAGTTATGACTTTCAATCTGTAAGTCGGTAAAGCAGTTTTAAAATAGTTATTTGTACACGTTAAAGCAGTTATTCATCAAGACTCTGAAAATTCTAATGGTCTAGATAAGAAGTTCAATGTCATGAAGTGACATTGGGAAAATGTTCAAAATTCTGAAACTTGTACCTTTTAACTGTACATCTTTGGATTGTATAATTTCCTGTTTTTTTATGTATGAAATAATAACACCTAGGCATTATCTACTTGATTTGATTTCCAAATTGACTGATTTGCAGGCTGTTGCTGCTGGAAGCCTGATCAACCTGGCAACAATCTTGTATATTAATTCCATTCGAGTAAGCCCAAATTTACCTTTGATTTATGACATATACTGACACCAGGATGCTAGTTTTATTAATGGTTTCTTGGTGATACCTATATCTTTTCAGGTGCCTGCCGTTGCAGCATATATCTCTTGTGCATTTTTTGGTATTCAAGTTCTTATTGGCATCATAAAGGTGAAAAAGTTTGATGAGCGGGAGCGGTTGATAACAGGGACGGCATAATCAATTGGTGAGTAAGCTTATTACATTTTGTAATTAAAGCTTCTGGTACTCATCCTAGAAGTAGAGAATCAGGGTTTGGTGAAAATTTATCCGCAAAAATTTCTTCAAGTGTAGAGAAATCTATTTTTCTGAACTTAAGATAAACTACTTGAAGGTGTGTGTGGAAGGAGTGTAGAGGGAAATGATCATGTAATTTGTGATGGGTTAGGGATCATCAACAGTCGGTAGTTTTTGTTCAGTTGAGCTGCAAGTTAAACATGGTGGCTTATGCGCATGCTGTGAGTAAAATGAAAGAATTAGAAGGCCCCAAAAATTATTAGGATTATAACCTGTATATAGCAAGTCAAACCTATCAGAATTGCCACAGCTGTTCTAGCTGATAACATAGAATACTGGATCTGTTTTCTGTTTTCTGCTCCTTTAATCTATTCATCTATTTTCAAATTTTGATTGGGTCTGTTGCATATTTGAAGGGAGATCCAGCTCATGCTTTTACATGTCAACCTTCCAGTCCTTGAAGAAAATTAGGATATTGGAAATCCTGGATAGTTGTTGTTTTATCAACAATACGATCCAGCACCTCTAACTTACAAGCTTGTGATGAATCTTGAGGTGATGAACACTTTCAGACCAAAAATTGTTGTGTCTGAACACAGGAGTTAGAGTTTGAACCTCCATTAGGTCAGGTGTACTATTTTCATTTTGTTGCAATAGTCCGATATGTAGCTGATTGAATATGTGTCGTCAGTTTTCCGGTTGATGACTGTATAAGGTATATCATATAGTGCAAATGTAGAGGTCCTCGTAACAATCTTGTAGCCGAGACTGCCACTCTTTAGTCCCCATCAAAATTTGGCCCGGTGGGATGTGCATAATTGTTGTATAATGCTGTATCATGTAGATTTTCTTGTTCTCTTATGTAATGTCAAGCTCATATGTAAGTAACTATATAATAAAAAGGAATCAGATTTTCTCACCGTATATATGACCGTATGTACTAGTGTCCACTACTTCAAGAATCAGTTGGTGAAGATAGTTGTAAAGTTCGGAACAACTTGCTATCTCTTACCTTTGTCTTTCAGCAACCAAAAGGAGTGTTCCTTACTAGTTGATTCTGATGGTCATTTTTGTGGAATAGAGGCAATTGGGTAATCTAAAGGTGCCTTTTGCAAGTGTTTTTATATGATACCAAACTATACAGTGTGGTCCTTTTCTTTCTGCCTCATGTCTTGCACAGGCTGACACAGTTGCTAACAAGGATGAGCATGTTTTATTCACCCACTTCCTTTCTTCCAGCACACCGGCTTATCTTGATGATCCAATTTTGGTTACTTCTTTTTGTATGTATCCAATGATCTACTTATCTCCGTAGACTGCCTGCTGGGATCAATTGCATACTTCTATTTGTCGTCATCCTTTGCTATCTTTTTGTCTAAGACTATATTGGCCATTTCTCAAAAAAAAAAAAAAAGACTATTTACAAAGGTACTAGGGTGGTGGGATCGTTGTGTAGGCGTTTACTTTCCAACTATTTTTTTATCTTTTGGTGAAAACTGTTTAACTCATTAAAATTTGTTTCTGTTTCATTCTTTTGAAACTTGGGTACAATTTTTTTATTAACACAATCTTATTACTGGTTACAAGTACTAGAAGAAACCACCACAATTTCTTAGTTTTCGTACAATTTTCATCAAAATAGAAGCACATGGTTGTCAATTTCATGCGGGGTTGAAGCATTTTGCTTCATGTTACGTGTGGTTCATGTAGTATTAGGTGATGTACGATGTGACCCTTTGCACAAAAATGTAACAACATATCCTTCTGGCTTCTTATGCTCACCAACGTAGTATACCAACTACTTTGCTTATATTTTTACACTCTGGATGAAGATTAAACAATAAGTAAAGTTGTGTTTCACCTCAAATTGCAAATGGGTTTTCCACCAAAAAATTCACCTCCTACTGTGATCTTTGCCAGACTTTCCCAGTTATGAAGCAATTTGTTTTCTTCCCCTATATTTTAGCTCAAATGGCAAATATTCTCTCTAGAGAGTAGAAGAAAAAAAAAACTACTATATTCTGATTTTCAGAAACTACAAAAAAATAATGCTACTAGCATCATCATCACTTCTGTCCTGCACCCACAGATTCAATATTGAATTGGTTGAGAGTCTTGAGACACATGGATAGCACTTGGAAGTTAACTTCAAGAAGACAAAAAGTATTGAAAAGAACATTTTGATTTGATATATTAATGTACAGAATAATATGATTAATTAGTACAATAAGACAGGATTTATGTTCAAAATAGTTCATCATGGTGCCCGAGAAGGCCATGAATAATATAGAGCTTTGTTTAGAGATTCCCAGATGGTGGTCATGTTCCCATGTCTCTCCCTCTCTTAGTCTCTCTGTAATATTATCAAATCTTCCATGAAACTCATATATGACTTCGTTTTTAATTGAAATGAAATCACAGTCATTGTCAAATTGATCGAAGCCAGGTCATATGAACCCAGATTGGACGACAGATATAGCATTATTAATCTCTTGATTTCACCATCCAGAAATATGTCGAAAGATTTGATTAGGATAATGAACCCTTAATTTATAGTTTCAATTAGCCTCAGATTTTTTATGGTCAAAGTAACAGCTGCTATACTCTAACTTCAAGATGGGTCAGATGCAGATAATTTGTGCATTAGAAGTTAATTAATTAACTATTATTTTACGAGGACACTCAAATATACTATCATAATTATTTGTTTAATTACATGATTCTAATATTGAATGAGGAGTAAAGATAGAGTTGTAAAATACTATAATTAAAGTAAATTGGAGATGAGCCACAATGCATGTCAGCTTGATTAACAACAATAATTAATCAAAATAAAAAAGACCCTGAAAAGTGGCGTCCATAATACTCAACCATTGAGGAGTTAAGAGACATTAGCGGAGTTAAAAAATGATGGCGTAAATAACTTACACACTATTAGTTTAAGTACACCTTAATGCGTAGAATCTGTTCCCCTCTTTATAATGCAAGTAGATAATCCATCGCTTGTGGTATAGTTGCTTCATGACTAATGCATGCATGCTTGTACTGTCTTGTTCAAACTAGAAAGCAGTTTGACATTATCTATGCTTGATATCAAGCATGCACAATCAACGTCAAATTCTGGACAAATAACTCCAAAGAATTTAACAAAAATTTTATCAAGCTTGACATTATCTCTGATTTTATATATGAGAAGATGATAAAATCACCTAAAATGTGGAGTATTTACATAAACTGATTTGGTAACGTCCTTTATGCGGATTATGTGACCGGACACAGAAATGTAAATATTACTATGATTTAGTAAAATATAATGTAGATAACACACGGTCGGTAGTTTCTATATCATCATGCAAGACTTGAAGCTTTGAAATTGTGAATTATCCTCATATTGTTCAGGTGCTCCTTAACTTGATGTCGAATAAGCATGTAGAAAAATAGTAAAACGACTTTGAATATTAAGACATACGTTTCATATTCCTAAGCAAGAGAGCTTGAGCCTGAAATGAAGTAGTTCAGTTGCAGGACATCCAGTAAATTATTTCTGTACAGAAGTTCGACCCGTACTGTAGTGCTAGCTAGCTAGCTAATCCACTGAAGTAATTAGCGAAGTTATATATACTAATTAATTACAATAAATCTAATTAAGGAAGAGAGTTTGTATAGATGTAGTCCTCATCCTCAAGAACACTCTCTTTTGACCCTTCTTTGCAGTGATGATCAGCATCCTTCTTTCTACACCCAGCTTTTTCCTGCATAAACATATATAGTACTCAAAGTATCAAACACTTCAGTCATATTACTCATATATAACATGATCTGATCATTGAGAGAGAGAGAGAGAGAGAGAGAGAGATATTACTCACAGCTTTGAAGGTGTTGGTAGAGCTCATCACCCCAAGTTCATTGGAATCCACTTTCCCATGAACAAGTACTAATACCAGACAAGAGGATAAAACCAGAAAGACGAGAAGAAGTTTTGAGAATCTCATAGTGTAAGTTGGTGTGTGAAACATAAACAAACAAGAAGTCGATCTCTATAGCTATAGCTTTCGCAGGTAACCTAGTCTCTATATATAGACGATCGATGTACGTTAAGAAGCTAGATGATCGATCGAAGTAATTATAAGCTAGCTCATCAGCCTCTTCTTGGTTTATGAATCCCAGAAGAACTCATCCTCTGTCTGATTATATAAGAGCTTTGAACCGTTACCTCATCAGCCTCTTCGATCATCTTCTTTAATTAACTTGACCTGTCTACTGAAATCTCGGCAAAAGGGCTCGAGCCTCAATAGCATGGGTTGGCTTATTTAATTTGGTGCCTTCTAACTAAAATATATAAGATGATTAATTGTACAGATCGAGAAACTGCTGAAACAGCTAGAGATCGAAGAAACGTTTGTACAAAGGTCCTATATATATATATATATACACGAAGAAACGTTTGTACAAAGGTCCTATATATATATATATATATAGTATATGTTTTATCATATATGATCATTATATTGTTCCTCTAACATTAAGCTATTTCAAGGAAATATATATGAAAGACATCAAAGGTGCTCTTTTTTTTTTGTGTGTGGGTAATTCCCTCTAAATGTGCTTGAATTATATATTTTTAGGATGTGTTAAGATCTAGTTTAGGTCTAGAACACAAACAAAACAAAAGGCTGGAATGATCAAAAGTATATTCATTGAATAAAGATAGCTATATAAATAGCCTTACAGCAACTAAAAGAACAACCCACTATGCTATTGCTACGGCTTAGTGGTAGAGACTAAACAGGAATGATTCAAAAACTAGCTAAACAACCCTAAAGACTAGGTCTTATTCCTGATTATACTGGACACTACTATTGACTACTTCCAACAATCCCTCCCTTGAACCAAATCCTATCTCAAACATTTAGTTCACATCTGGAACAGCACACATCCCCAACTCTTCACGAAGTTTCTTGAAAGCTTCAAACTTAAGTGGCTTAGTCATCAAATCTGCAAGTTGATCTTGTGAGCCACAAAACAGCATCTGAACAACACACTCCTTAGTCAAGTCACGAAGGAAGTGATAACGGACCCTAATATGTTTGGTGCGGCCATGAAACACTGAGTTCTTTGACAGCTTAATAGCAGATGTGTTATCACACATTATTATTGTACCACCTGACTGTTCATGACCGACCTCCTTAAGCACCTTTCTCATCTAAATTGCCTGACAGACGTAGGCTACAGCTGCAACAAATTCTGCCTCTGTAGATGACAAAGTCACAATTGGCTGCTTTCTTGATGACCAAGCAACTGCTCCTCCACTCATCATGAAAACATACCCTGAAGTACTCTTACTATCATTGACATCCCCTACATAGTCACTATCAGTAAAGCCAACTATATCGCTTGCACCACCCCTTTTATAGAACACACCATAACCTACTGTTCCTTGCAGATACCTCAAAATTCTCTTGGCAGCTGCAAAGTGTAATTCTGTAGGACTTCCCATGTAGCGACTAACTAGACACACCACGAACATGAGATCAGGTCGAGTAGCTGTGAGATACATCAAACTACCAACCATCTGTTTAAACAGTGTAGCATCCACCTTGGCACCATCTTCATCACAGGAAATCTTCTGCCCTGGAACAAAAGGATTTTTTACTGAGTTGCTCTCTGACATCCCAAATCGCCTCAAAACTTCAGTTGCATACTTCCTTTGACAAATAAAGATGCCATCGGACTTTTGCAAGACTTCTATCCCAAGAAAATACTTTAATTCTCCCAGATCAGTCATCTCAAACTCCTTCTTCATGGAGTTCTTGAACTCAATCAACAGCTCATCATCATTGCTTGTGAACATCCAATCATCTACATAGATGCTTACAATAAGAATCTTACCTCCTTTCTTCTTAACAAAAAGAGTCTGCTCACTTGGGCTGCATTTGAATCCTTCTTTAAGGAAATAAGACTCTATTCGACTAAACCAAGCCCTAGGTGCTTATTTTAGCCCATATAGAGCCTTTCGCAGCTTGCACACCTTCTGCTCACTCCCTTTCTTCTCATAACCTTTAGGCTGCTCTACATATACATCCTCCTGCAACTCCCCATGCAAGAATGCTGACTTGACATCCAGTTGATGAAGCTTCCATCCCCTTTGAGCTGTTAGAGCTATTATCATCCTCACTGTATCCATTCTGGCCACAGGTGCATAAACCTCTGAATAATCTATTCCATGTTGTTGAGAGTAACCTTTCACCACAAGTTTGGCCTTGTATTTATTGACCTCTCCTAGCTCATTTAACTTGGTTTTGTACACCCATTTTACTCCAATCCTTTTTGCTCCGGGTGGTAAGTCCACCAAATCCCAAGTCTGGTTTCTCTCTATTGACTCTATCTCTTCATTCATGGCATGTCTCCATTTAACATTTTGAATTGCCTCTTCAAACGTAACTGGATCAGCTGTGACCATAAGTGCCATGTTTGCTTCCTCTTCTTCTGAAAAACCCTCTCCTGATACATAATCAACAGTCCATGAGGGAGCTCCACGAATCATGCCCTCCCTTAATTCCAAAACCTCATCTCTGGCAGGTTCTGCTACTGGGTCAACTTCATTGGCATCTCCCACAACTTCTTCCTGTACCTCCATGTCTCCTGCAGCTTCTTCTTCCTCTACCTCAACCGCAACCTGTTCATTACTATCTCCCCATTCAAGCTCCTCTAACTACTCTTTCTCATAACTAGCACCCCAATCACACATACGATCTTCCTCGAACTCCACATCACGGCTGATGACCACTTTATCACCAACCGGATCATACAATTTGTATCCTTTGGACTTCTCACTATATCCCAACAGAACACAACTTACACTCTTGTCATCAAGCTTTGCTCTCCTAGCATCAGGAATATGCACATGCCCCACACTTCCGAAAACCCTAAAGTGCTTAACTGAAGGTTTTTCCCCACTCCAAGCTTCCTCTGGGGTCATATTCTTAACTGCCAGTGTAGGAGACCGATTGAGAATATGAATGCACCAACGAGCTACTTCTGGCCAGAAAGATTTAGGAACCTTCTTCTCTAGAAGCATTGCTCTCACCATGTTCATCATTGTCTGATTCTTACGTTCAGCCACATCGTTCTGTTGTGGTGTGTAAGCCGTGGTCAATTGCCTTTTAATTCCATGATCCCTACAGAAATTATCAAACTCTGCAGAGTTAAACTCTCCTCCTCTATCTGTTCTCAAACATTTGATAGGCAAGCCAATTTCCTTTTCAACAAGCATCTTGAAGCGTTTAAAATGAATGAATGCTTCTGACTTCTCTAACAAAAAGTAAATCCATGCTTTTCTAGAAAAATCATCTATAAAGCATAGTAGATACCTCTTCTTGCCACTTGAAATTGGCTTAATAGGCCCACAGAGATCGGCGTGCACCAACTGCAATCTTTCTGTTGCTCTCCAACGTGTCACTTTAGGTATAGGAGTCCTATGTTGTTTGCCCTTCATGCATGCGTCACATATTGCTTCTGATGGAGTGATCTTTGGCAATCCTAAAACCATATTTTTGTTTTGCAAAGTGCACAAACCCTTGTAACTGAGATGCCCAAATCGATGATGCCACAACTTGGACTGATCAAAGATGCTAGCTTGAAGACACTTTCCTTCCACAGCCACGGATGGTTCTGCAAGCAGAATGAACATCCTATTTGCACTCATCACTGACTCTGCTACCTTACCCTTCTGTGGATGGAATAAACTACATACTCCATCTTGAAACAACACTGCTACTCCTTTCTCTTGAAGTTGTCCTACGCTCAATAGGTTATTCTTCAACTCAGGCACACAATACACATCACCAATAGAGTAGTTAATCCCATTTAACATCAATTTAACTACTCCCTTCCCGGCAACCATCATCCTAGTATTATTTCCAAGCTTGACAGAATGAGAAAAGCTAGTGTCCAGACTTGAAAACATACTAGGGTCTCCGCACATATGATTTGAACAGCCTGAGTCAACAAACCATGCATCCTTCCTCTTTGTTTCATGCAACTCCACATACGCCATCAACAGAAGCTCTTCTTCCTCCTCCAACTCCGCATAGTTAGCCTCCTTATTCCATGTGGGACATTCGTATTGAAAGTGTCCTAGGTTGTGACACTTGAAGCATTGTACAGTTGCTTTGTTGAAGTTGGTTCTGCCACGTCCACGTCCTCTGCCTCTGGGAACAAAAACTCTTCCTCTGCCTCTAGCTGCAGCCTGATACTCAATCTTTAACACTTGATCTTCTCCTTCACTGTTCATCCTCCGAAACTTTTGCTCATGAACCACCAACGTACTCTGTAGTTCATCTACAGTCATGGTATATGTATCCTTTGCCTCCTCTATAGATACAACCACATAGGTGAACCTCTCAGTTAGGGTTCGCAAGATCTTCTCTACAATCTTAGAATCTGCCATGACCTCTCCATTGCTCCTCATCTAGTTGGCAACAGTCATTACTCTTGCAAAGTAATCTGTAACTGTTTCATCATTCTTCATGGCCAAAACTTCAAAGTCTCTTCTCAGAGTGTTAAGAAGAGACTTCTTTACCTTGGCATTGCCACCGAACTTCAACTTCATGGAATCTCAAACAATCTTGGCTGTGCGACGATCCAAGATTTGTTTGAAAATTGATCGATCTAAGGCCTGGAAGAGGTAGTGCTTCACCTGATGATCCTTGGTCCTGGCATCTTCAAGCTGCGCCTGCTGTGTATCAGTTAGTCTTGCTCTATCGTTTGGCTCCTCAAAACCAATATCCACACAGCTCCAAAGACCTTTTGCCCTAAGCAAATTCTCCATCAACTCACTCCAATGATCATAATCCCCGTCGAAGTGAGGTATTTTAGTTAGGGTTTTATCGTCACTCATTCTGACCAATTTGATCACTCAAAGACTACTGCTTCTTCTCCAAAGCCCAGTGGGGGCTCTGATACCAAATGTTAAGATCTAGTTTAGGTCTAGAACACAAACAAAAGGCTGGAATGATCAAAAGTATATTCATTGAATAAAGATAGCTATATAAATAGCCTTACAGCAACTAAAAGAACAACCCACTATGCTATTGCTACGGTTTAGTGGTAGAGACTAAACAAGAATAGGCCTCATCATTAAGCCCGCGGATCAAGTGGGCCGATGGAGGCCCGCAAGCCCGATGGACTTCAAGCCCGACCCGGCCCGTCTAAAAGCCCGCTTAAGCCCGGGCCCGGTGGGTAGAGGACTGGGCTTAGTTTAGGGGTTAGAAACTCGGCCCGGCCCGTTAAGAGCCTGTCAAGCCCTCTCCATCAAAAGCCCGTAAAAGCCCGGCCCGTAAAGCCCGTTAAAATCCATACCTCAATAATTAAAGAATAATTTACCCCCATATAGAGTTATTTTATATTTTTAACACATTAATGTATTAATTAGATCTTCATTTTCACACACTTTAATGGATATTCACACTTCACTAGCACAATATGGATCATCTTTTCTATTAAACTCATCTATTTTATCATTTAAGTTCGTTAAAAATAAATATTATATTAATATCTTTAAGAATTTTAAATTATAGTCTAAAAATCACGAAGTAAACATATCATCGATCGAGGCTTTAACTTTGTCGGATTTAAGTGATTTTGTTACCATCACTGTATTTCATCATAACGATCAAATGCTATCTCATAGTATTTTTCAAAACTTGACTTCTTTTATATAGTTGTTTCGAAAAGTTGTACACTTGAGTATAATCTACTAATCAAGTTATACCGCATTAGTAAGCATGTTGTCATTATAATGGCTAAATTCACAAAATGAAAATTTTGACCGTCTGATGTGATCGTTATAGTTAAATATGAGTAGAGGAGAAAAATCAACTCGTTTCGTGAACGTTCGATGCTCGATTGAAACGGTCAACCATATTTTCATAAAACTTATCACACGAAAACGCTATTAGGTACTTTTAGATGACTTTGTTTCGTCGACTCTTCCAAACATTAAACTCTCAAATAAATGAGACGTAATCAGCCATGTAAAAATTTGGGAACGTTTACCTCCCGATACTATGGCTCCCCATAGAGAGATATAAGTTTAAATAAGGTTGACCGCATCGATCGGGGTTTTAACTTTGTCGGATTTAAGTGATTTTTTGACCATCACCGTATTTCATCATAACGATCAAATTATATTTCATAGCATTTTTCAAAATTTGACTTCTTTTATATAGTTGTTTCGAAAAGTTGTACACTTGAGTATAATCTATTAATCAAGTTATACCGCATTAGTAAGCATGTTGTCATTATAATGGCTAAATTCACAAAATGAAAATTTTGATCGTCTGATGTGATCGTTATAGTTAAATATGAGTAGAGGAGAAAAATCAACTCGTTTCATGAACGTTCGATGCTCGATCGAAACGGTCAACTATATTTTCATAAAACTTATCACACGAAAACGCTATTAGGTACCTTTAGATGACCTTGTTTCGTCGACTCTTCCAAACATTAAACTCTCAAATAAATGAGACGTAATCAGCCATGTAAAAATTTGGGAACGTTTACCTCCCGATACTATGGCTCCCCATAGAGAGAGATAAGTTTAAATAAGGTTGACCGCGCCGATCGGGGTTCTAATTTTGTCGGATTTAAGTGATTGTTTGACCATCACCGTATTTCATCATAACGATCAAATTATATTTCATAGCATTTTTCAAAATTTGACTTCTTTTATATAGTTGTTTTGAAAAGTTGTACACTTGAGTATAATCTACTAATCAAGTTATACCGCATTAGTAAGCATGTTGTCATTATAATGGCTAAATTCACAAAATGAAAATTTTGATAGTCTGATGTGATCGTTATAGTTAAATATGAGTAGAGGAGAAAAATCAACTCGTTTCGTGAACGTTCGATGCTCGATCGAAACGGTCAACTATATTTTCATAAAACTTATCACACGAAAACGCTATTAGGTACCTTTAGATGACCTTGTTTCGTCGACTCTTCCAAACATTAAACTCTCAAATAAATGAGACGTAATCAGCCATGTAAAAATTTGGGAACGTTTACCTCCCGATACTATGGCTCCCCATAGAGAGAGATAAGTTTAAATAAGGTTGACCGCACCGATCGGGGTTCTAACTTTGTCGGATTTAAGTGATTGTTTGACCATCACCGTATTTCATCATAACGATCAAATTATATTTCATAGCATTTTTCAAAATTTGACTTCTTTTATATAGTTGTTTCGAAAAGTTGTACACTTGATTATAATATTCTAATCAAATTATACCGCATTGGTATGCATATTGTTATTATAATAGCTAAATTTATAAAATGAAAATTCCATAAGCCACATATTTATAGGTTATATTTATAATTGAAAATCAATTTGAATTTAGAGTTTAGGGTTTAGAGTTTAGAGTTTGGAGTTTGGCATTTAGAGTTTCCAAACCCTTTTTCTTAAAAATAATCTCTAATATTTATTTATTTTAATTAAAGCCCGGCCCGGCCTCAACCCGCCAATGACTATTCGGCCCGGCCCGCAAAAGCCCATCAAGCCCGCCTTATATGGTTGGGCTTGGATCTTAGAATTTTTAAAGAAGCCCGGCCCGTTGATGAGGCCTAAACAAGAATGATTCAAAAACTAGCTAAACAATCCTAAAGACTAGGTCTTATTCCTGATTATACTGGACACTACTATTGACTACTTCCAACAGGATGTTCATGATAATTATTCTAAAATATTGTCCAAGGATCGGAGGATAATTGTATAGGCTAGCTTGATTCTTACATCACACGAACAATCAAAACCATATAGCAGTATATATAGTCAAAATTCGAAATGAATAAACTAGCTAGTACAGTATAGTATGAGTAGTATCCTCACATTAGAGTGCTTAGCGGGTAAGTTTTCACAAATTGATGAAATAATTAGGCGTTAAAGCCAAGAGGCATCATGTCACATTCAAGATGCTGGTTGATAGAAAATCCAACAGTCATAACAAGGGCATATGCTAAGACAAAACCAAATTAATAATCCCCATCATAATCATAGTACATATTGGACCATCTTGGAATCATATCATCTTCCCACACCGTCAAGGCGTCAAGTATATAGGTGTGTTTTTTGAGTATTTGGATGTTGGACAATCTTTTCAATGGACAATATTTCTGTTCTTTTACACAATTTCCGACATTTGAATGTCCTATCTTAGGGACAAATTTGTTGGTGACTCATTTTGACTAATATATTCCAACATTAATAAATACATGTTCGTCTTCATTTTTCTATGTGTTCTTAAGATAAAACTATCTTTACATTCTCTTAAATGGACATTTCAATTAGTTTCAAGGGATTTAGGTATGAGTTTCTCGAGTTGGATGAAGAATGAGGGGGTCTCTAGCCTTTAGGGCAAGTTGGCAATAAGTAAGGAGAAGGTTGCTGCTCGGCGTGCTCGAGTTAGCAAATTGGATCAAAGTTAGAGACTGTTGAAGATGGATTATTAAGACTAGTGTTTTACGAGAAAGTAGTAAAAATAAATTTCTAAGGTTTTGGCCGGTCGTAGTTAAAGTGTGTTGTCTTTTTAAATGTATTATTATTCGCAATACAAATAGCGCGCGTGTCCGAGAAAGTCAATAAAAAAAAAAATTGCATAGACACTAACTATATCTATAATAATGAACATAGTCATTCGTTGAGCACATAACAAACTATTTTTTTGCCTCATACGAAATTACGGAGGGGAGAAAAGAGGCAAGAAATATCTGTTAATCACCCAAAAAAGAGAAGAAAAAAAGGTTCATAACTTGCAAGAAATAATCAATATCAAATGTAGTTACTCACCTTGAGCGCTGTTGCTAACGGCGTTAGGAAGCATGTGATGTGGTGGGGGCAGTGACCCTAGCCCTTTAGGGGTCATCACCCTCCCTCCTCTCTCCTCTTGTCCTTCCTTTCCAGTCTGTAGTTACTCACCTTCACCAACCAACACTCTCCACCTGACCCGAAAACCGCCATTTTTAACGGCATCTCTCTCTCTCTCTCTCTCTCTCTCCTTTTTAACCCTAACACAACTCACCCCAATAAAAATAAAAATAAAAATAAAATAAACCCTACCCCCTCCTTCCGCTCACTACCCCTAACCCACACTCTCTCTCTCTCTCTCTCTCTCTCTCTCTCTCTCCTTCTTCTTCTCCCCCTGTCCTAATTCTTCTTCTTCTTCTTCTTCTTCTTCTTCTTCTTCCAAATCCCAATCTAGGGTTTCCGCTCTCCTCGACACAGAGACCACCCCAAAGAAATGAACTACTAGCCTCACTCCGATGAAGAGTTTCCTTCTCAGTCTTCTCTACTTCCTCTCTCTCCTCTCCTCCGCCGTCTACTCCGCCTCCGACTCCGAGCTCCGATCCCTCTACGAGTTCAAGAAAGGCATCCAAACCGACCCGCTCCGCAAAGTCCTCGACACGTGGACTGACTCCGCCCTCACTCTCTCCTCCTCCTCCTGCCCTCCCTGGACCGGCGTCCACTGCAACGACGCCGGCAATGTCGTCGCCGTCACTCTCGACGGCCTTAGCCTCGGAGGCGACCTTAAGCTCCACACTCTCTCCGGCCTCACAGTCTTGCAGAACCTTTCATTAGCAAATAATGACTTCACCGGTCGCGTCCCGCCGGCTCTCGGCGCAATGTCTTCTCTCCAGCGGTTAGATCTGTCTGGCAACCGGTTCTACGGCCCGATCCCGGCGCGGATTAACGACCTCTGGGGATTAAATTACCTCAACTTATCTAAAAATTTATTTAAAGGCGGATTTCCAGGGCCGGTGTCGAATCTGAACCAGCTCAAAGTGGTGGACGTGCACTCCAATCAGCTCTGGGGTGACGTGGCGGAGCTACTGCAGGAGTTTCGCAATGTGGAGTATGTGGATTTGAGTGGGAATGAGTTTTTCGGAGGAGTTGAGGTGAATGTTTCGAGCTTAAGCAACACTCTGAGGCACTTAAACTTGAGTCATAATAATCTGACCGGGGGGTTAGAGTCGGTTGGGTTGTTTAGGAACTTACAAGTGTTGGACTTGTGTGGGAATCAGATCACTGGGGAGCTTCCCTCGTTTGGTGGTAAGTTGTCGAATTTAAGGGTTATGAGGCTGGGGAATAATCAGTTGTTTGGGAAAATACCGGAGGAGTTGCTTGAGAGTTCGATTCCTGTTGAGGAGTTAGATCTTAGTGGAAATGCTTTTACAGGTATGGATCCATTTCCCTTGTTTCAAAACTTAATCGTGCTTGTTTAAGTTGCAGTTACTCCATTGAAGATCTGAACATAGTCATTTTTAAAGTTAGGAGTATTGGTTAGGAATCAGTGAATCAAAAACGTCCTTTGTATCTTTGACTTAATCCTCTAATCTACCATTTACTCGGTCAATTAATTCGACTATGCATGCAATTCTAGAGCAAACCAGTTTTCCTCATCTTTACAAGTTATAAAATAACGTTGCATTCTCTTAGAATACGGTGGGGTTCATTGCTTCAAAGTTAGAAGTACAATGCTAAAATTAAAATCTGATATTTTCATCATTTATGTGCTCAGGTTCCATCACTGGAATTAACTCTACAACCTTGAAAGTCTTGAATCTTTCATCAAATGGTATGTCGGGCACATTGCAGAATTTGGATATGCGGAGTTCTGTAGTGGTAGATTTGAGCAGAAATAAGATTTCAGGTGATATATCACTGTTGCAAAATATGGGTTCTGCTTTAGAGGTTCTCGATTTGAGCTCAAACAATTTTTCTGGAAGCTTCACAAACTTGACTTTCCAGTTCGAGAGATTAACTACACTTAGTCTAAAAGATAATTTATTAGTGGGCTCATTGCCTTCGATACTGAAGGCTTGCCCAAGACTCTCCACAGTTGATTTGAGTCAAAATGTGTTCAGTGGGTCCATTCCTGGCAGTTTCTTCTCTTCTCTGACGTTGACAAGGTTGAATCTTTCGGGAAATCACTTGAATGGGCCAATTCCTCTCCAAGGTGGACGTGTAAGTGAATTTTTAGCTCTTCCTCCAGATTTGCCTATTGAGAGTGTCGACCTCTCCAATAATTCTTTATCGGGTTCCCTTCCTCGGGACATTGGAAACATGGTGGAACTCAAATTGCTAAACGTTGCAAAGAATCAGTTTTCTGGAGAACTACCTAGTGAATTGAGTAAACTTGGTAAATTGGAGTACCTTGATTTATCAGGTAACAAGTTCAAGGGCGCAATTCCTGAGAAGCTTCCATCCAGCTTAACTGTATTTAATGTCTCCTATAATGATCTTTCTGGTTCTATACCGCACAATTTAAAAAGCTTCCCCATTTCTTCATTTCGTCCTGGGAATGAGTTGCTAAACTTGCCAAATGATGGTCGGGATAGATCTTCAGTTCCGGGTCGCATTCCAGAACAAGGAAAAAGTCATACTTCTAAGGCTCATATTAGGATAGCAATCATTGTTGCTTCAGTTGGAGTTACTTTGATGATAGTTTTCATGTTGTTGGCTTATCATCAGACACACCATAAAGGATTTCATGGAAGAAGTAGATTTGGTGGCGACAATACAGGGACAGATGTTAAGATTGGCAGATTCACACGTCCTTCCTTTTTGAATTTCCACTCCAATGCTCAGCCTCCACCAACTTCATTGAGCTTTTCAAATGATCACTTGCTAACTTCACAATCCAGGTCATTGTCAGGGCAGACAGAGTTTGTACCAGAAATTGGGAAGCCTGTATTACCTGGGGAAGCAGCAACAAGTTCTACACCTGTGAATCTTCTCGATAACCAGCCTACAACATCTGGAAGGAAGTCCTCACCTGGTTCTCCACTATCTTCTTCACCTCGTTTTATAGAGGCATATGAGCAACCTGTAATACTGGATGTTTACTCACCAGATCGGTTGGCTGGAGAACTGTTCTTCTTAGATGCTTCATTGCAATTTACAGCTGAGGAATTATCTCGAGCTCCTGCAGAGGTTCTAGGCAGAAGCAGCCATGGAACTCTGTACAAAGCTACTCTAGATAGTGGGCACATGTTGACTGTGAAATGGTTACGGGTGGGACTGGTCAAGCATAAGAAAGATTTTGCCAAGGAAGTCAAAAGGATTGGCTCTGTAAGGCATCCAAACATTGTTCCATTACGGGCATACTATTGGGGGCCTAGGGAGCAAGAGAGGCTTCTTTTAGCCGACTATGTCCAGGGAGATAGCTTGGCCCTACATCTTTATGGTAAGAGTTCTATAAACTTTTTAATATGCCTAGTAGCAGTAAAATTAAATATATTTTTTCTATTCGATACAAAGCAGTAAACTTAATTGCTCCCTTCAACCTATTAACTACTTGGTTAGTTGCACTCATGAATACTATTTGGGTGGTCTGACCATTATAAAAATAAAACTACTATTGATGAAACTCAGGCGATGGTACATATTAGTTTCAGTTCACAGGTGTAGATAAGTCGTGATAAGATAATTAGCCTCGTCAACTGTAGTGTATCATAGTAAATTGTGAAATCAACGTCATACCCTACTGGTGAGCAACATGGAAGGTATAGTAGTATGTTACCTTCTTAGATGCGCGACTCGTGTTACTTATTATGAACATGAACATGATCATGTGATTGGGATATGTGTCACTTTGTCTGCTGCTCTTTGCTTCATTTAATTATAGTGCTAGGTGTTGGTCATGACCACTTTCCATGTCATTCTTAGAGTTGCATGTCAAACTAAAAAGCTTGAATTCTGAATATTGGTATGGTTGTACTGCTTAGTTGTCCTGGCTTGAATATATCAAATGGTAGCTGGTCCTTTTACTCTTGGATAATTGCAAGAGCTCCACACCAATCTGAGCCATCCAAATTCTGATGTCTTGGGGTGTGGACGTCTTGGCAATTGGCTGAGTAATGGTAGGAAATTTGGGAAAACAAAAAAGGAAATGGCTATATAGATGCCACAACGATCTACTGCCTTGACAGTATGAGAAAGGGGGTCTCAGAAATTTAAAGTGTTACTGGGTTGATGATCAGCAGTTATTTGGATCACTTGTTTTGTGTTTGTGTGGAAATGGAATCCATGAGAACTGCAGTGGTGTGATAATCATTGTGTCCATGTTGTGCCACCTTTTGTTCTAGCTTGACATATAATGGAAATGTAGATAAGATGACCAAGGGTAACTGGTACTTTGTCTACTTGTTGACACAAAACAATTATTTCTTGTAATATGCCATTTTTTTTTTAAGCTTGTAAGTATTCATCCATTTGTTTGTTTCTAAGTATCATGTTTGTAAATTGTTGGCAGAGAGCACACCCCGGAGGTACTCACCATTGTCATTCAACCAGAGGTTAAAAGTAGCAGTAGAGGTTGCTCGTTGTTTGCTCTACCTACATGATAGAGGCCTTCCCCATGGGAACTTAAAGCCAACTAATGTAATCCTGGCAGGTCCTGAGTACCATCCTCGCCTTACTGATTACAGTCTTCACCGTCTAATGACACCAGCTGGTGTTGCGGAGCAATTTTTAAATATGGGAGCTCTTGGATACCGTGCTCCAGAACTAGCAACTGCAGCCAAACCAGTCCCTTCTTTCAAAGCTGATGTTTATGCTTTTGGGGTGATTTTGATGGAAATGTTAACCAGAAGAAGTGCTGGTGATATTATATCGGGTCAGTCAGGGGCAGTTGATCTCACAGACTGGGTTCGACTTTGTGATCAAGAAGGACGAGGAATGGATTGCATTGACAGAGACATTGCTGGTGGGGAAGAACCCTCAAAAGCAATGGATGAATTGCTTGCAATATCACTGAGGTGTATTCTTCCTGTAAATGAGAGGCCTAACATCAGACAAGTATTTGACAACCTCTGTTCTATATCCCTTTGAAATTTTTGTAAATGCGTCTGGGAATTAGTTTTTTTTTTTTTTTGTGTTCCTTGACCTAATTTTTTGTTCATTATTATTCTTATTTTTTCCTTCTTCAATTGGTTTCTAGCCTGCTGATTTGGGCTAATTGTCACCTTTTTTTCTCCTTGGAATTTTTTCTTGTAAAGGGATAACCCATCCATTGACTAGTTGACTGTGTTTTGAGTTTGATATTAAATTAACAACGATTGCGCTTCTTTTGTGTTCTCTGTTGTCTACGTTTGGAGACCTGTACAGATATCAATAGGATGTGTGTTCATTACCATTTTATCAGTCTTTTTTGTATACATCTCTATTATATTTGAACTGTAGAGGAATTAGAGTAAATCTTAAGCTGCAAATTGAGCACTCTAACTTTAAAAAAACTAGAGTAAATCTTTTGTTGAAATTGTCCATCGGTTAAGCTTCTGGCAAAAATACCCCATAAACCTATCTAGATGAGTTTGTACAAAAAATTTCTTTATTCTCCGTTTTTGCAATTCCATAATATGAGCGTTTAGTTTCTAAGTAAAACATTTGAAGATCACTACCACGCAAAATTAGCTCTAACATGATATATTCATACAATTGCTTCAAACAAATGAACCAAGTCGCACAATGTAAAAAAAAAAAGTGATCAACTCGGAAAATGACTTTACCATTTAATCTCCACTTCGATTCCAACGATCAATATCGGTAAAAAATTCGATTGCTTCTTACCTGCTCCACAAAGATAATAATCGAATCCACCATTTCTCACGGTGAGCAATAATTTTCTAACCTAATTTACCCTGAGACTAAGTAGCAGCACCTAAACCCCCAATGATTTAGGCCTACACAGTAAAATCACCTAAACTCCCTACATGAGTAGCTCACCCTTTCATGAAGTTGCTTCAGTTTCATCCTCTGCAAAACCCATTTTGGGTTTCTCTCATATTTCCCGCCATTAACTTTTGAAAGGCCAATTCGTCTTCAACATTCTTCCATCCAATTTGGGTTCTCTCTTTTCTCTTTGGAGTTTCAAACACAGAACCTAGTTTCAGTTCTCTCTGTGCCTCTCTCAAACTCCAATTTGGGAACTTGAGCTGAGACCCCAATTGGCCAATTCAGCTGCCAATTTCAGGTATTTCTCACTGTAAAATTGTAAAGTTCTAATCTTTAATTTTGGAATGAAATTTTGGGTATTTTGATTTCATTGTGCTTGTGTCTTATGAATATCTCAAAATTTTGAATTGGGTTTCTTTTTGGCATTGAAAGTTCTCACCTTTTTATGGTTTTGTGCAATGGGGTTTGGAAAGAATCTCTTCTATGATATATGGTTACTAATAGTAATTGAAACAAGGCCATTAGAGTTTATGATATTGGAGTGGTATTGTGGTTATGGGTGAAATAGCTATACCCTACGATATAGATCATCATAAGTTTGAGACTTTGAGTTGTAGCATTAGAGAGTAATATTGGTGTATTGATAACACCATGTGAATCAGACATCATACTTTAAGTTTTGGATGTTCAGCTCCTAGTTGACCTTGTCCTTGGCAAAGTTGCTTATGAATAACAGTAGGAGAAGAAATCAACTTTGAATTTGGGATTTTTTATTAGTGTTTTTCTGAATTATGATTGTGTGACATTGATTTCTGATTTTCTTGTGTATGTTTTTTTTTTTAATTCTTTATTCTATTTCAAACAAAGGTATAAACAAGCTATAACAATGTGGTCTTAGGCTACAAGACCTCGTACTTATATTTTCTTGTAAGTTCTACATTTTGGTAGTTTCAGTTATTATACTCTGTTCTTGTGCTGTCCACTTTGGTTTTGGTTTCATCTGGTCTCTTTAATAATCCATTTTATAGCAAATTAGATGTGTGAATACTTTTATCAGTTAGTGGCAATCTGATTGTGTTAATTTGGCCTCAAACTTTGTCAAATGTACTTGTTCCAGCATTGCTGCATATATACAAGAATCATGAACTTGATCAAGTGTTCAGGGTAGTTCAAATTGGTTCATGGATCGTGCTATCTTGAATATAAAGCTCAGAGCTGATGCTCTTAGTGCGGATTTTACTTGTTTTCGATGACATCTAGTATTGTTTTATTAAAGTTATTTCGAGATACTACCCATAAGTTCAAATTTGTTGCTTCTTGATACGTTTTCTCCCTCAGCAATAAGCAGCAAGAGAGACGTCTTGTCCTATATTGCATCAGGTGATACAGCGATATCCTCTTCCCAACAATTTAAGAACATGATAGAAGCCATACTGCTACCCTAAAGACGGTGTTCTTTGTTGTTAAGTAAAATTTAAAGAGATAGGGAGTCTCTCTTTAACACTTTTGTGGGAGGAAGAAAATGAGACATGGTGCGTTTTCCAATACTCTCAACAGTTTCTGCATGGAACTCTGCTATACGAGAATCTGTAAACCAAAGCCATCCCCAAAAAGCCCTCCTTCTCTTTCGCCAAATGAAGCAAAATGATATCGAACCTAACAAATTTACCTTTCCCTTCTTGGCTAAAGCATGTGCCAAGCTTTACAACCTCAAATTATCCCAAACCATTCACGCCAATGTTGTAAAGTCACAGTTTCAGTCTGATATACTTGTGGAAACAGCTATTCTTGACATGTACGTCAAGTGTAATCGATTGGGTGATGCTTACTGCGTATTTGAGAGAATTACCATGAAAGACACTGCGTCCTGCAATGTGATGCTTATGGGTTTTGTGCAGTCAGGTTTTCTTGATAAAGCATTTTGGTTGGTCCATGACATGAGGTTTGCTGGGATTCAGCCGGATACCATTACAGTTATGGGGTTGATTCAGGGGAGTTTGGCCACAAAGAATTTGGAATTGGTGAAATCTATTCATGCATTTGGAATTCAAATCGGGATAAAATGTGATGTTTCAATGGCTAATACTTGGATCTCTGCCTATTCTAAATGTGATGACTTGGAGTCGGCCAAGGCTGTTTTTTGATAGGATTGACATGGGTGTGAGGACTGTTGTCTCTTGGAATTCGATGATAGCGGGATATTCAAACTCAGATAGATTTGTTGATGTTCTAAATGTTTACAAACAGATGTTATCTGATGGATACAGACCTGATATAAGCACTATTCTAAGCGTCCTTTCTTCATGCAATCAACCCGGTAAATTGTTCCAAGGTGTGCTGGTTCATTGCCATGGAATTCAACTGGGCTGTGATTCTGACATTTATGTTATCAATGACCTTATATCTATGTATTCCAAGTGCGGTGATATACGTTCTGCTAGATATTTATTCGATGGCATGCGTGATAGAACTTGTGTTTCATGGACTGCTATGATCAATGGGTATGCTGAAAATGGGAACCTGAATGAGGCGCTTGAATTGTTTCATCTTATGGAAGCAGCTGATGAGAAACCTGATTTGGTCACTGTTCTTTCTCTAATTTCTGGCTGTGGTCATACAGGAAATCTTGAGCTTGGAAAGTGGATCCAGAATTATGCCTTTTCAATTGGGTTAAGAGACAATATAGTGGTTTGCAATGCACTTATTGACATGTATGCAAAATGTGGAAATATAAACAATGCTCGAGAGCTCTTCTATGCCTTGCCAGTGAGAACTGTTGTTTCCTGGACATCTATGATTGCAGGGTGTGCTCTGAGTGGTCAATACAAGGAAGCTCTGGACCTTTTCTGTCTGATGCTGGAGACAGGCGTGAAACCAAACCACTTAACATTTCTTGCTATTCTTCAAGCTTGTACTCATGCAGGTCTGCTTGAGAAAGGAATGGAGTTCTTTAACATGATGACACAAGTTTATAATATAAATCCTGGGGTAGATCATTATTCGTGTATGGTCAATCTTCTTGGACGTAAAAGAAAATTAGAAGAAGCAGTGGAGCTTGTTAATAATATGCCGATGAAACCTGATTGTGGCATATGGGGTGCATTACTTAGTGCTTGCAGGATTCACCATAACATAGAGATTGGTGAATATGCATTTAGCCGTCTCCTTGAGCTAGAGCCTGAGGTCGCAGTTCAATATGTTGAGATGGCTAACATATATGCATCAGAGAGAAGGTGGGATGAAGTTGCTACATTACGAAAAGTGATGAAATTTAACAAAGTGAAAAAATTTCCTGGGAAGAGTCTTGTTCATGTTAATGGGATGCCTCATGTTTTTACAGTAGAAGATAGGAGTCATCCTGAAGCCTTACTTATATATGCAATGATAGGTAGTTTGGATTTGCAGTCAAAAGAAGAACAAGCATGCTCCCAGAAGTTGGTGATATGATTAATTAAAAATATTTCTCAGGAAGTCAGGATAACATGAGATGATTGATGAGCCGGTATTTCATTCAAGTAATGATATAGTCTGTAGTAAAGAAGCCAAGTGGTGTTCTCTTCTCAATCTGAACACTAATGGAGCTGATGATCTTGAGAGATGCTGTATTTAAGAACTCTCCAATTCCAAATGTTCCTTTGCGGATGAAAGTTCAGAAAGCTTAATTTCTTCCAATCCAGAACCAAGTCCCAGACATACTGCCTTTGACATCATATTATATGCATTTTGGTGCAAAAGGGAGGAAATTGGCACAATATGTACACAAGCAGCAGTTTTGTTTTGCTGATTAAATATATATCATTATAGAGTTGTTTTGCAAGACAGCACGGGTAGTGTTTCTGATGCAGCGGAAAGTATGGGGGGCTAACAGCGTTGAGCCCTATAAAAGATGGAGAGTTTACAAGCGATAAACTCTTAGATAGAAGTCTGGAATTAATCAGAAAATAAGAGAAAATTCTCAATTTGATTGAATAATAATATGATTCTAATTATCTCTATTACAAGGTAGGAGGTGCCTTATATATAGGGCACAAAACATAAACCTAATACAACTAGAAAACATAAACAACAATATTTAAACTAGGAAACCTAATTAAATCTAAAAACATAAATATGATCCTAAACGTTGTAGGAAAATCGGAATTGGTCTACTCATTTCATTGATAATCTCCTTTATATAGGGTGAGTATTACAACGGTAATAGTAAATACATTAATGACAATAATGACTACATAATTATCTCTCGTCAGTTACATTGACGAAGACACATAATGTGTTTTTCCTTCAACACTCCCCCTTGTGCCGAGTCAGAGGTAAAATGGCGCATGTGGTGTTGCCTCATTAAAAACCTTGCCAAATAACAAAAACCCAATGGGAGAAAATAATACTTTGGTTTAAGGACAAAAAGAACACAACACACATATTACATTTGGAAACAACATGTATGTGCTAGACTCCCCCTGATGTCTGCACTTTTCCCTGATTTTTACATTAATCATGAGATTCTCCCTGATTCTTTCATTTGATCAAGGGAGCTTCAGTAACATTAGCATAGTTATGCATTTTCACATGTTTTTCCAAATATGACTTTGAGAAATTATTTAGTAACTAAATCTTGCCACATCGTCCTCAGATCCAACTTGATTTACTTTGATATTGAGGATAAGGTTGTTCATGAACCGAACACATAGGTTCATATTGAACATAAGGTTCACTCGTGGTATGACCTTCATATAACAAAACAGTCATAACTTTGTCTAGAGTATGGATGAACCATTAAATATTTGAAATTGATCTGTGACAACAGATTTTCTTATTTCACCTTTAATGCGTTTTTCTTTACGCATAGTTAGCTATGACGTGGATAATTTATTTATCATGTCACATTCTATGTAGAGATTGAATAAGCCCAAATCTTTCATATCTTTAAGTATTTGAAAGAACCATTTGCGTTGCGTGGGCGCAGAGCTAAACATAGCTTTACAAATTTTCATCGAATGAGAGGTCGAGTCTTACGTATTGTGTTAAAGTACAGTCATGCGTTATTGCACTTGTATAGGGAATTTCATTTCCCAACACTTCTTCGTCATCTTCCTTTAGATGAAAAACGGATCTATTGTTAGAGTAAAGACTTCGACTGATCATGGGAGTATATGTAGGCCTCACTTTATTCTTTAGAGTGCCTAAGCCGATTGATGGATGGTCACCATCATTATAGTCCTTGAGTTCCATTTCAAGATTGTGTATTCCCAAGATCTTTTTCACTCTTAACTTAGGATTTTCAATACATAGAGTATCTCTTAGTTCATTTAGAGTTCGTGTATATCCATAATGAAAACGCAAGGGCATAATTCATCAATCCCTTCCGAATCAAGTAGTTACTTTAGTGAACGTTTCAATTTCTTTTGCAAACGTACTTATGTGATCTAGAGCCACTTGATTTGGTTGGATGAAGTCTGTTTAGGATCCTCATGTATATCTCTTATTTTAGGTCCCCATAGAGATATGTTTTGACTACTTTCGTAAGCTGCATGTTCAGTTTTTTGGAAACTACCAAACTGACAAGGTAGTGGAGTGCAATGACATCCATTACGAGAGATTGTCTCATCGTAGTCCATTACGAGAGAATATCTCATCGTAGTCGATTCCAGTACGTTTTTGAGAGACCTTGCGCCATAAGGTGAGTCTGCATACTCTTATTCTCATTACGCATTCTAACAAAGATATATTTGATAGAGTTTTACATTTGCGGTGTCGGCATCACCTGCCCAAAGACCTATCTCTTTGTTTATACTGGATCGCTTCTTTCCATTAGGCCAGTTTACGACGTTGACATTTTCAACGAAGTATGGTTCGATATTAGACTCATTATTCCACGTCCTCATGTACACTAGTGTAATGTGTTTGTAGAGATCTCTATTCTTTAAGGATTTGTTCTAATATTTGAGGCGTCCCCCAATGATAACCACAATCCATAAATATTCTCATGAGATGGATTTGAGTATCACTGATCAATAGATCAGGTTGTGCCAAACTTGTTTTCTTCCTTTACACAAGTATGTACCGAACCTAAGGTGACCTCCCCCTCTTCCTTGGAGAGCCACGGCCTGTGACACCATTTATGCCACTTATGGCGTCACCATGCCACCATCTATGGTGGCAGTGCAATACCCAATTCCTCTTGGGTGGTACCATGTCCTTTTGATAAAACACAATCCTTGCAGGTATATTTGCAGCAGGTTTATATGATCTCGTCACTTTAATGTATAAGACATCTGCACACTTTACTTTGTATTATTTTGGGGATCGAGATGAGACACAGTGGGGACAAACCACGACAATTCCCGTCGTTCCACTTGAACATGCTTGTTCTTATCTCCTCCTAACGACGGGAAGACTGTCTCATCAAAGTGACACTCCGCAAATCTAGCGGTGAAGAGATCGCCTGTCAAGGTTTCGACATAGCGGACTAGCTATGAGAGGACCCGTCCCGGAAATTCCCCTCGGAAACTTCCGAAACAGCTCCTAAGTAACTCAAAACAACAGAAAATCACTTTGCTCCCAAACCGCCAACACCCACCCACTGGGAACAAAGTTCGATCAATTCTTTGATCGCTAATTTTTGTTAAAAAAATTCTACTCGCTAAATACTCAATTTTCCGTATAACGCATTCTAAATATAACGATAATTATACTCACACTTATACTCATAGTTTATAATAATACCATGAGATTTACTCACCTTAATTTACCAGAAATGGTAAATATCCATTCGAGATCGAGCCGGACCGCTGGAGGATCGCGTCGGATCAAATCGTCGCAGTTCCGGAATCGGGTCAACGCCGGTCAACGCCGGTCACTGGTCAACGCCAGTCACCGTCAACGCGGTCAACGATGTCATCGGTCAACGCGGTCAACGTTGACTGGTCAGAGTTGGATTTGGGCCGGGCCGGGTCGGGTCGAAGCATGCTGGGCCGATTCGGATTCGCTGAAACCGGGTCGAATCGACCCGATCGGGTCGATTCTTCTCGGCCTCGATCCGCCCGTCTCTGCCGGAATTGGCTGTCGCCACCACACCAGAAAGGATCGCCGTGAGAAACCCTACCGATCGGTGGGTGGCGCACCTCCGGGCGTCGCCTGCAGCGCCGCCTCCCACGGTGGCCGATCTTCGAGTCGCCGCCGCTCCCTCCTCCGTGCTCTACCGGTGCCGATCCTTGGCTCGAAAGGAAGAGGAGAGGGAGCTGAGCCCGATGCGGGGTGGCTCGCGTGACGCCGTGGCCGGACAACGAAGATCGGGGCTAAGTTCATAGTGAACAGTAAATCGGGGGAGAGAGGATGAACAGTAGCTGAAGAGCTACAGTAAAATGCTACAGTAATTAGTAAAATCCCGAAATGGAAAGTTACCATTTTCCGGAAATCTTTCCCTTTATATAGTAAATTTTTATGAACAGTAAATAACTTCCTCTGGTCATAACTTCCTCATACGATGTCCGTTTCATGCGTGCCGCGTGTCCACGAACTCGCATCGTCGCGCTCCACAACTTTCGTGAAGGAAATTTTTTCCAAAATTACGAAGAATCACAAAGTCGACTTTTCCCCCCATTAAAACTTAAAACAATTTTCAAGTTTAACCTCCGAAAATACTTCCGACATCGCGTGACAAATAAAATAAGGCGTACGAAATTCCAATACTCATAATTTAGTTAAATTGGGTTCGGGATGTGACAATTCCTCCCCCCTTATAAAATTTCGTCCTCGAAATTTACGCAACCAAAATCGCAGAAAATTCTGCGGAAAATCGGACAGAGTTTCCTCTATAATTAGGAAACCCAAAACCTGCAAGTATTCAAAATACACTTTTATAACCACAATAGAATTTCCAACCTATACCGCGAGCCACCACTGCTCGTCCGGATTTCTTTACCAACGCATATCAATGAAATACTCAATATCAACAAATTCAGGAACTCATATCCTGAAAATAAATCATTACGGAACAATCCGTAAACAATAATACTCTATACTGAAACCACAATAATAAACAAATGCTGTATCTCGAAGAAATCTCGAGACTAACTGATAGCGATAAAATCGCTAAATCAATAATAATATAATATCACTGTGTCACCGCGTGACAAAAATATAATATTATAATAATCACTCGTACACGTTTTACGAGTTCAAATCAAATTGCATTCCCGCCTTACCAGAATTATATCCCGACACTCAAGGCAGCTATTTAAATCATAACTCAAATCCAACAATTTCATAATTTCTAAAATAATAGATTAAATCAATTTCAGAACTGAAACAAATAATCAATTAAAGATAAGATCAATACTCAAAATAAATAATCCAAATAATCATCACCGGCCAACCCCATTAGTCTATTCTCATAACATTCACGGGTTCAAAGCATAAATTTATTTATTTATTTATTTATTTATTTTTAACTTTGAAAACCACAATACCTGCATATTTATATATATAACGTGGGTACGTTTTATGAAAATCTCATTTAAAACACATCAGCCTCGCTGATAACTCAAATAACCAAAGATTCCTTTGTGTGAAATATATATTCAAAATCATATACGTTTGAAATCAATTCATAAAATCTCTTGACCATTCTCATTGGTCATATAAAAATCTCAAATCCGCTGGTTCGGGATTCTATTAAAAACCGAAAGCCTCATAGAGGAAATATTCCCGAACTAGATAATATAAAAATATAGAAATCTTAATCCACTGCTTCGGGAATCTATCAAAAGCTGAAAGTCTCATAAATGAAATATTCCCGAAGCCCCATCATATAATCGTACAAAAAAAATCTCAATCACGTCATATAATAATATAAAAATCTCAATCGACTGATGCGGGAATTTATTAAAACTGAAAGCTTCACAAAGCAAATATTCCCGCCATCACAGTGAAAAACATCATCATGGCCAAATCCCATTGGCCATGCAACAGGGGAAATGTTTACCCACCACTGGAACCTCGTCAGGCCCTGGTCCGAGAGTCCTATTGACTCCCCCCGTGTCTAAGTCTACTACCTAGACACGTCACCGCCTCAATATACACCACCCTACGTCGACCACCGAGCGTGAATCTGACCTATATGGTCAAGTCGTCACCTCGCGTGGGATGAGGCCTCGCTAGCTAGCATCAATCATAATAATGATGTCAACCAAAGCCTCGTCAGGCTATGGTCCGAGAGCCCTATTGACTCCCCCCCGTGTCTAAGTCTACTACTTAGACACGTCATCGCCTCAATATATATACAAGGGCCCTACGTCGACCACCGAGCGTGAATCTGACCCATACGGTCAAGTCGTCACCTCGCGTGGGATGAGGCACCGCTAGCTAGCACCAATATAATAATCACGTGGACCATAGTGTGGTGAAAAACAAATCTCGAAATACATTTCCCTGATAAACCGACATGCCGAAAATCAAAAATACCCGGCAAATCACCATGCCGTCAAATCAAAGATACCCGGCAATCACCATGCCGTCAAATCAGAAATACGTAAATCCCCAAAATAATATCGAAAGAAATAATTACAATCGGCATGTCGAGAAATTCCAATTAATAAAATCAACAAAATCCCCGGAAATTTCAGTTCCGGTCTACCGAGCAAATACTCAAATATTTTGAAATTATGAAATCTCATGGGAAACTCATTTTCCAAAGAAATATCAAAGTCCAATAAAACAGCACTGCTGTCAAAATCAAATCAAAACTAGATATTTCCTCAAATATCTCATAAAAATTCAAAAATTCCTCATATAACTTTTCGTTTCAACAAAATACTTTCTCATTTAATCACCAAATTTCTTATACCTTTCAAATCATTCATTTAAAAGAAACTCAATTTCGTTAAAATAATTGTGCATGCATTCATTTTCAAATGAAACGGATTTAATCACAGCTATCGGACATACATAATCTCTAACATATAGGCCACTAAGGATTTATTATTAATTCCTTAACCCCAAAGAAACATATCCCCGATCAAAGCACAATATACCAATTAGATAAGGCAGCCTATAACAAAAAAAATTACAATAAAGAAATTTCAGCTAGTTTTAATCAAATTGCCTAAAACAATTACAGAGGAAAATTTCGACAAAACTACTAGAGTACTCGAAATTCATGAAAACCAATCAGAGTCATGGTCCGAGAGTTGAACCGGCTCTGATACCATTTGAGAGGACCCGTCCTGGAAATTCCCCTCGGAAACTTCCGAAACAGCTCCTAAGTAACTCAAAACAACAGAAAATCACTTTGCTCCCAAACCGCCAACACCCACCCACTGGGAACAAAGTTCGATCAATTCTTTGATCGCTAATTTTTGTTAAAAAAATTCTACTCGCTAAATACCCAATTTTCCGTATAACGCATTCTAAATATAACAATAATTATACTCACACTTATACTCATAGTTTATAATAATACCATGAGATTTACTCACCTTAATTTACCAGAAATGGTAAATATCCATTCGAGATCGAGCCGGACCGCTGGAGGATCGCGTCAGATCAAATCGTCGCAGTTCCGGAATCGGGTCAACGCCGGTCACTGGTCAACGCCGGTCACCGTCAACGCGGTCAACGATGTCATCGGTCAACGCGGTCAACGGTCAACGTTGACTGGTCAACGTTGGATTTGGGCCGGGCCGGGTCGGGGCGAAGCATGCTGGGCCGGTTCGGATTCGCTGAAACCGGGTCGAATCGACCCGATCGGGGTCGATTCTTCTCGGCCTCGATCCGCCCGTCTCTGCCGGAATTGGCTATCGCCACCACACCAGAAAGGATCGCCGTGAGAAACCCTACCGATCGGTGGGTGGCGCACCTCCGGGCGTCGCCTGCAGCGCCGCCTCCCACGGTGGCCGATCTTCGAGTCGCCGCCGCTCCCTCCTCCGTGCTCTACCGGTGCCGATCCTTGGCTCGAAAGGAAGAGGAGAGGGAGCTGAGCCCGATGCGGGGTGGCTCGCGTGACGCCGTGGCCGGACAACGGAGATCGGGGCTAAGTTCATAGTGAACAGTAAATCGGGGGAGAGGGGATGAACAGTAGCTGAAGAGCTACAGTAAAATGCTACAGTAATTAGTAAAATCCCGAAATGGAAAGTTACCATTTTCCGGAAATCTTTCCCTTTATATAGTAAATTTTTATGAACAGTAAATAACTTCCTCTGGTCATAACTTCCTCATACGATGTCCGTTTCATGCGTGCCGCGTGTCCACGAACTCGCATCGTCGCGCTCCACAACTTTCGTGAAGGAAATTTTTTCCAAAATTACGAAGAATCACAAAGTCGACTTTTCCCCCCATTAAAACTTAAAACAATTTTCAAGTTTAACCTCCGAAAATACTTCCGACATCGCGTGACAAATAAAATAAGGCGTACGAAATTCCAATACTCATAATTTAGTTAAATTGGGTTCGGGATGTGACAAGCTAGAAGTTCATATCCATCATAAATATTTATTCATCTCAATGGACCCGTCATTGTGCGCTGTGGCGGCGCAATTTTAGCACATAAAAACATTTAATGGAGCTCAAGGATTGTTGATCTGTGTGAATCCAAAAGAGCTGAAGGATTACAAGTTCGTTTGAAATCCTTTAAAATCCTCACACATAGTCACTAGCTATGGTGTAAATTGGTTCAATGATGATGGCCATAGATGAAAAAGTAACGCTGCATGCAAAAATTGCATAACCCAAAACGGAAGTATTGGTGTGCTTTACCAATATTAAGACTATTACTGTAGTCGTTTTCCGTGAGACCAATAGAGTTTTTATATAGGAATATGATGTCCATTACAAATCCTATATAATAAGCTATAAAATCATTGCGCCTACGGAAATTAACCCGGCCTAGGTGCTTTGACTTTCTAGCATAAGCAGCATAATTTTTTAATTGTGGATGGTGTCATAACACGTGACCAGCGTGTCGACACAACAACCAACACCATAAAATATTTAAGGTGTCCGCAAGTTGGTTGAATCAGTCTATTGAATCATCTTTGGATTCAATATAAGAACATAATGAGAACACATGTTTCCTTTGCATATGATGGTGTCAATCATAATTTTACGAGTAGGCTTTGAATGATGTACTTTTATTCATAAAATCACGATGGATATCAGAAGCATAATAGGGTATAAGTGCATGTACTTTGTGCATCAATCATAATGCCACCTTTGGGGGGCGGTGGAATCTAGGGTTTGAACACACGTCTTCAACCCTACATGGATTGTATCGAAATAATATTTGAGGATAACATGTTCTTTGGTCGTCCTCGGTTTCGTGTGGGAACCATATTCTTCTGGTGTTTGCTCTATTCATCCAAAATATGGGTGTTGTTGGCAGTAGCCACCACTACCAGCTTTGACAGAATAGCCGACGAAATTTTTTTCGTCGGCTATTCCTTCTACCGACGAAAATTTGGTCGGCTATAATTCGTCGGTAAAAGCCCGTCGGTAAAAGTAATGGCCGACGAAAAAAACGACATCGTCGGCCATTCCAACCTTGGCCGACGAAAATGATTTCGTCGACCAAAGCTTGGTCAAATATCCGACGAAATTCGTCGGCTATTTTCGAGTATGGCCGACGATTTCGTCGGAATATATTAATATTTTAAAGTTATAGCCGACGAAATTTGGTTTCGTCGGCTATTTCGTCGGAATATATTAATATTTTAAAGTTATAGCCGACGAAATAATGTCAATTTCGTCGGCTATAACTGCATTTTGGGCAAAAAAAAATACCGGATCGGAGGAGGAGGAGGAGGAGGGGAAGGAGGAGGCCGGATTTCGTCGGAATATATTAATATTTTAAAGTTATAGCCGACGAAATAATGTCAATTTCGTCGGCTATAACTGCATTTTGGGCAAAAAAAAATACCGGATCGGAGGAGGAGGAGGAGGAGGGGAAGGAGGAGGAGGAGGAGAAGGAGGAGGAGGGGAAGGAGGAGGCCGGATTTTGTCGGAATATATTAATATTTTAAAGTTATAGCCGACGAAATAATGTCAATTTCGTCGGCTATAACTGCATTTTGGGCAAAAAAAAATACCGGATCGGAGGAGGAGGAGGAGGAGGAGGGGAAGGAGGAGGAGGCCGGAGGAGGAGGAGGAGGAGAGAAAAAAGGCGGGAGGAAGCGATTTAAAAAATTTAGAAGGAGAATAGCCGACGATTTAAAAGATTTCGTCGGCTATACTTAGAGAATAGCCGACGATTTAATAGCCGACGATTTAATATATTTTGTCGGCTATACTTAGAGAATAGCCGACGATTTAATATATTTCGTTGGCTATACTTTGGAAAATTAACAGCCGTTGGATCTGAGCCATCCAACGGCGGACAATAAAAAGATGTGGATCGCAAAAGTTTAGCCGACGAAAATTATATTTCGTCGGCTAAACTATTGGTCAAACCACTAAGTCAAACCTCTAAACGCTTAAAAATGGAAATTAGTCTAGTTAAACGACGGTTTCTGGCCTGACCTTCAACAGATAATAGTTTCAAATCGATGAGACGCAACTAATCGTATAAAAATTTTCCTCAAAATATTTACCGAACGTCAAGCTACCCATAGGAAAACGAAGGTAAAAAACAGTTAACCGCAACATTCGTCACACAGATTTTATCGGAATCTTGTCATTTTTCAACCGTAGATGTATTTCATCATTTCGGTCATATCTTATTTCACCACATTTTTGCATTTGAAGAGTCTACGTATAGTAACTATTTGAAACTATACATTCACTTAAACACTTGGTAAACAAGTTAAGGAACATTAGTGCATATGTTCTGATTTTGAATCTAAAAGTTTAGAAAATATATTCCAACCGTCAGATATCACCGTTAAGATTAAATACATGTATGAAAAAAATCCAACTTCAGCTGACAACGTTAAAGGCTCGATCGGAACGGTCAACCGGGTGAGTCAAACCTCTAAACGCTTAGAAATGGTAATTGGACTGTCTAAATGACGTTTTTTTGCCTGACCTTCAACAGATAATAGTTTCAAATCGATGAGATGCAACTAATCGTATAAAAATTTTCCTTAAAATATTTACCGAAGGTAACGCTACCATTAGGGAAACGAAAGAATAAAACCTTTGACCGCATCTTTCGACACTCAGATTTTATCAGAATCTGGTCATTTATCAACCGTAGACGTATTTCATTATTTCGGTCATATCTTATTTCACAACATTTTTGCATTTGAAGGATGAAGCAATGGTTTAAAACAAAATAAATTAGAAAACTTAAATCTTGAAAACATATTAAACTGCCGTTTTGAGGCCCTAAACGAACTCGAAAGCCCGAAAAGGCACACACATCGTAGCAAAGCTACGAGTTTAATTCCTGGCGTCGTTCCCTTTCCGGAATGGTATCACAATCGTCATTCGGACGCCGGACGCTAAATCTGCAGTAAATCGGGTTTTGATCTGAAAATATATAGACTTATAGCCGACGAAAATGACAATTTCGTCGGCCAAACTTACTAAAGTTTTCGTCGGCTATACTTTCAGAGAATAGGCGACGAAATTTTTAAATCGTCGGCCATTCTAGGGGGTATAGGCGACGAAATATTTTTTTTAGCGACGGAAGAAAAAATCGTCGGCCATTCAGTGGGAATAGCCGACGACTTTTTTTTTAGGGACGAAAACAATTTTCGTCGCCCATTATTGAGAGTAGCCGACGAAAATTGGGTTCGTCGGCCGTTTTTTTTTTTCGTCGGCAAAAGCCTTTTTTCTGGTAGTGCACAGAGGGGCTACAGCAGGCCCACAGACCCGCAACTAGTGTACCAGGGGCCGGTCCGAGGCCCGGGCCCGGATCACCAGCACCCGGGCCCGGGGTCCAGCAGTCTACCTTGTGACCAGGGGCCCGGGGACCGGGGGCGCCAGCCTACCAAAGAGGTCACCACAGCTGCCCTTTGATATGTAAACAGAAGGGAACCAGTCCCACATCGAAGGGTAAGACCACCTATATAAGGGCCTCAACTACCCTCATTAATAGGTAGCTGATCATTCCTACCGCTTATATACGTGCTTAAGTTATATTCATTCCAACTATACTAACTTAGGCATCGGAGAGGAGAAGACCGGCCCGCCCGGTATTCCCCTTAGTAAGCAGGTTTGCAGGAGATCACGCTTGGATTCATCTGTCTCTACCAGGCCTACGGGTTTGTGCAGAAACAATTGGCGCCGTCTGTGGGAAGTTTGGGACAAAAACCACGTAAGCACTATTAATGGCAGAAGATTCGGAAGCAGGTCGGGAAAGAAATGCCCACCAAAGAGCAGCGTATTGCACCAGTGCAAACGCTCATCTCCACCCCGTTCGTTGTGCGGGAGCAGCGCGGCGACCAGGGCGATCAGGAAGGCGGGAGCTGTGGGAGGCCGGCCGGCACGCCGGGGCCATACCATGATAGCTCGGGCGGGAAAGGCCCGGCGGAAGACGATCAACCAACACACCGGGGCTTTTCGCTGACGTTCTCGGATGATCCGAGCTACCGAGAGGAGAGCCCGCACTGTAACAGTGACCGGGACACCACGTACAGCCCCGATCGGCAGGATATGGCGGGGGAAATACGGGCGATGGCAGCAGAAGTCGGTCGCCTGCGTGAGGAAGGCGACCGGGATAGGGCCAAGTCCAACGCTCGGTATGAGGAAATGGAGGCGGTGAACGCTGCCCTGGTAGCCGCCCTGGAGAGAGGACAACAGCGCAACGACGCTATGGCCAGGGCACAAGCACCCCCGCCAAGCCAGTCTCAACGGTTTGAGGCGGGGCAATCATCAGGCAGGAGGCCCAGTGATCCCGAGCGAGCGGAGTCACTGGCCGGCACGGCCCCTCCAAAGAGCACGCCGACGCCCCGCCAACCCCACACTTCATTCGAGGATGAAGTCGTGACCCCGACTGCACGGGCATTGCAGATACTCGCCGACACTGTGTCAGATCTGAAGGCCCAAATGGAGGCCAACGAGAGAAGGGCGGCGCGGCCGATGGAAGGCGCGCGATTCAACGAGCGCATGGGCCCTTTCTCGCACCTGGTTCTAGAATCGGGGAGGTCTGGTAACCAGAAGTCCCTAAAGCTCACCTACTCAGGGTCCGGTTGCCCGTACCAGCACCTGGATAGTTTCCGATCCCAAACGTGCGCCAAGAGCTACTCCGATGCAATATTTTCTAGGAAACTCTGTCTGGATAGGCGCTCAGCTGGTTCTATGAGCTTCCGACGAACTCAATCGAGGCATTCAAATAGTTGGCCGACCGGTTTGTAGGCCGCTTCATCCTCCGGGTCGATGGAGCCCGGATGTCGACCATCCTTTTCAACTGCATGCAAGCGCCCACCGAGGAGCTGAGGACTTTCGTTAACCGTTGGCAGACGGCGACGGCCGGGGTTCGGAACCTCGACAAGGGTATCGCCGAGATGGCGTTCAAACAAGGGCTCCGGCCAGGAAAATTTTCCTACGCCGTACGGGTGGAACTCCCGCAGGGGTATGACGAGTTAATGGCAATGGCCATTCGGCATGCTCAGGCCGATCACGAGACGTACGGGCAGCACCTGCTGAAGAGGAAGCGGGACAAGCAGCAGGAAGACCACCCCCGGGAGGAGCACCCCCCGCCCAGCCAAGAAGACAAGACCAGCCAGCGGACCGAGCACCGAGCCGCCCGACCGAGCCGGCCCAACAGAAATTGGGGGCAACGGCAGTAGAGGCCTTATCATGATAAACCCCAGGGCGAGCACAAGCCAGCGCAATATCGGCAAGAACGCCCCCTGGCCATCATGCCAGCAGAACCAGCCGGTCAAGAGGTCTTCACCGCTCTCACCTCTTCATATGAGGACATTTTGCACGAGAACGGGAACATCATTCCCCCACCGCCCAGGAGAAAGTACCCGAAGGGGAAGCTTACCACGGCGCAAATGGGCAAGTACTGCTCCTATCATGATGAAGCTACTCATCGAACGAGCAAGTGCTTTGCTCTCAAGACAGCGGTGGAGGGTTTGATTAGTAACGGCCAGCTCCAGCGGTATATAGGGGAAAGGAGAGCAGATCCCGACCGGGAGCAAGGCCAAGGCTGGTAGGCTCGCCAAGCCTCCAAGCGGTTAGTTTGGCATATCATCGGTTCAACCGTTGTAACATCACGAGATATATGCAAACTACTTTTGAGAAAAATCCCACCGGTTCCACCAATTCAAGTATATTTATAGTCAAGGAATAATACAAGCAGTAACCATTCCGGCAAGTTTACAAAAAGAGCAAAGGCAAAATCTTAAGGAGCCACGCCTCCCCCCTCTCAAAGGCAATCCACCGGCTTCTCCAGATGAAGCCGCCGCGCCTTCTCCAGCAATTTGAGGCCCACCCTCCCCTTCCGGTTGCTCCTCCGCCGACTGCTCATGGATATCCGACTGCTCATGGATATCCTCATCTGCTCCAGCCTTGGGCATTCAGGAGGTATCCAGGTACCCCTTCTCCTCCTACTCCGTGTACGCGTCCGCGATACCGGATTCCCTGGCCTTCTCCAGGAACCTAAGGAACTGATCGCTCTCATGGTATTTGAGAACAACCCGCTCGTAGAGTTCCAGGTCCTCTTCCCCGGCCGCAGCGGCAGTGGCGGCGCGCAGAGCGGCAGCACCCACCTGGAGCTCGTCCACCTTGGCCTCCAGCTCGGCCCTCTCCTCTTCAGCCAGCTCCTTCTCCTTCTCCAGGCTCCGGACCTGCTCTTCCAGCTTGGCCACCTGCTTCTTGGCCCTCTCCTCCAATCTGGCCTTCACCCGCTCCAGCCGGGACTTCTCCACTTCCAGGCGCTCTCGGGCCTCTGTCAGAGCGGTCACCTGCCTCTTCAGCTCCGGCAGCTCCTCGCTCGGATCCGGCTGGTACAGATTGTACAACAACTGCATAACAACAGAGAGCCAGTTAGACAAGAAGCAAAGGTAATGAGTTACAAGCGGTGTAGTGGCACCAGGCAATTCTTACCCGGAGGACCGACTCCTTGCACTTTTGGCGGTTCCCGCCCGCCAAGGCTCCGGTGACCCCAGGTCTGTCCAGACCGAGGCCGGCCAAGTCTGCCGCCAGCTGCCGGACGAACGCGCTCTCCGGGCTCCCCCGCTGTGCCTCCGCAGGCGCGGGGCTACTCAGCTACCCGGCAGAGTCTGGAGCAGCAGTAGTCTTTTCCCCAGCGGAACTTGATGCACCGCTGGTCACCTTGAGTCCCTTGGCCAAGCTTTCACCGGACGACCCGCCGGTCAGCGTCACCAGCGCGGAGGGACGAACGTCCATGACCCTCCGCCTCTTCTCCCCTTGCCCGTCCGGCGAAGAAGATTGTGCCCCTACCCGGGTGACGAGCGGGACTGACCCCGGGCGGTACAGGATCCGGCTCACCCCACCGGGAACCTTTGGTGGCCCCCCGGTAGTCTTGCCCTTGCCGGGTCCCGCCTTGGGTGCAGCAGGGTGGCTCTTCACGCGCCTCAGGATGTAGGCGTCGTCCTCAACATCCATGGCCCTCGGTTCGGGATGAACCGTCAACCGACCGGACTCCTCGTCCACCGACCTTTCTCCTTCAGCCTCGCGAGAAGGTCTTCACTGTCCATGGATAAAGTGGTGTCGGGTTTGATGACCGCCCAGGAAGATGCACCTGCAGGACAAGCAAAAAGTTAGTATTTAAAACTCAGTTAGCAGAAGTGCCACCGCTAAGGCTTGCTACGCACCAGGATCCCGCCCGAGGCAGCAATACTCCAACACCTCCCGCCGGATGAAGTTGTAAGAGCTCCGTTCAAGATCGTCCAAGCATCCGAGTATAGTCATGATCCTCTCCCGCTCCAACTCGGATAGCTCGAACGACTGGTCGCCAAGGGGATGGAAGGCGCCAGGAACCCGGTACATCTTCCTCCTCTTCTGCCACTTCCTGCCCGCCATCACCACCTTCTTCCTCCAGCTATTATCTACCCAAGAAGGCACATTGGTGATAATAGGCTGAAAGCACCGGGCGCTGAAGGTCAGGCAACCCCGGGACCCTCGCTTCTTCGAGTAGGACAACCTGTACAGTGCCCGGAACTCGTTTACCGTTGGCATACTCATTCCGGACAACTCGTACAGGCAGCCGAGGCTCAGCAGTCGCCTCCACTGAAGCCCGGGAAGCTGCGCGGGAGACACTTGCAGTGCACTGAGCGTGTACTGCACGAAATCTGGCAGCGGGAGCGAAAACCCGTGGCGAAACTGGTCTAGATGCACGGCAACCCAACCCGCCTCTGGGTTACAGTCTGACTCTCCGGGATTCAGTGGCCGTAGCGCCACCTCATCCGGGATACTCCACGTCTCCCGGAACGTAGCAATCTCTCCGGGGTTCATGCTACCCTCCGGCTCATCGCACACCACGGCACCTTTCCCCCTCCCGATGGTGTAGCTCACGGGCGCAGTGCCAGAGAAGCGCACCCCGTGCGGGATTTCCTCAGATCCCGAGGACCCGGAAGACGAAGCCCCGCTCCGGGAGCGGTCAGCGGCTTCAGACTTCGGGGATTCCGAACCGAGCCAGTCCTCCAGTCTCTCCTCATCGTTCACGACGGGACGCCTGACGACCGATTCGGAAGCCCCATCAGAACTTGCAGAAGACATTTTAACCTAAGGGGAAGAAAACAAAACCCTAGCGCTGGTCAGCAACAGGCTAGAACAGCGCCCTCTGCGGCCCCTCCCCAAGTTTGCCGCAAACGCCCCACTTAAAACAACTCAGTCGGCGACAGAGACCCCCACCCCCCCCCCCCCCCCCCCCCCCCCCCCGGCCGCAAAACACCAAAAAGAAAAAGAAGAACAACACCGGGCAAGGAAAGCAAGACTTACCGATTTGTATGCTCAACCGAGGAAAGTCCGCCCTACGAAAGCAGCGAGCAATGGTAGGCACAGAGCTTTCGCCGGATTCCTCTCTTTCTATTATTCTCTCTAAGCAAGGAGCAAAACAGAACATAAGAAGGCAGAGGAGGCCTTTTTATAGAGAGGTCCGGTGCCCTAGGCGCTTGTAATCCCCCCAAAACACGCAATCAGAGCAACTCAAACGCCTGCGAGTCCAGACCCTCCATCTCAGATCGCTCCCTACTGGCACGTGTCCCAACATTGGTAAACTTCCCACGCCATCATAACTGACGGGACTGATGTACTTCCTCCTTAAATGCATGTCAGCCACTTGTCCCGCCTGCTGGCGACAGGTAAGGGAGTTAGGAGCGGGAACCGAGGCGTCAGGCCCCACCCCCCCCCCACTTCCCCAGGCTCCACGGCTGCATGGCATCTCCACTGCAGTTCACTGGTTAGGTATCATTCAACCGGCTGCATGGCATCTCCACTGCAGTTCACCGGTTATGATCATTCAACCGGCTGCATGACATCTCCACTGCAGTTCACCAGTTATGATCATTCAACCGGCTGCATGGCATCTCCACCGCAAGTCACCGGTTATGATCTTCCAACCGGCTCGAAGACTTTTCACCGGTTATGATCTTTCAACCGGCACCATGGTAGTTCACCGGTTATGATCATTCAACCGGCTGCATGACATCTCCACCGCAAGTAACCGGTTATAATCTTTCAACCGGCTCGAGAGCATTGTTCCGGGTATGAGCCATCCATCCGGCTCCACTGCAGTTCACCGGTTAGGTATCATTCAACCGGCTGCATGGCATCTCACCGGTTAGGTAACATTCAACCGGCTCGAGACCATCTCACCGGTTATGATCATTCAACCAGCTCGAGAGCATTTTTCCGGGTACGAGATCCACCCGGCCCCATGACATCTCACCGGTTAGGTATCAGACAACCGGCTCCATGGCATGACACCGGTTATGAGAACATTCGACCGGCATGGGCTTTATACACCCGGGTGAGTTTACATCTAACACATGTACTCTTGCCCAGTAGGATAAAAACCCTGCATCGCACTGAACTGCGATCAATGTGGGGATCCACGACGAGACTTGTCACCTCAACGCCACCCCATCCCTCAACGCTTATTCCAACACAAGCTGAGAAGAACTAGCAAGTGTTGACCGGTGCTTCAACAGACCGCAACACCGAAGCCACCTCCCCGCAGCCTAGCAATATGGACTCGTACCGATTTGGCAGAACGTCCGGTCGAGGTCCCATACTCTCCGACTCGTACCGATTTGGCAGAACGTCCGGTCGAGGTCTAGTACACAAGTTCACCTGGGGGACTCGTTCCGATATGGAAGAACGCCCGGTCGAGATCTCACGCTCTCCGGCTCGCTCTGAAATGGCAGAACGCGGGGTCCAGATTCCATGCACATCTATTGCATGGCGGATTTCAACGCCCCATTATCATTCCATGCACACATCTATTGCATGGCGGATTTCAACGCCCCACTATCATCTCATGCACTCTCCGGGTTTCATCCCACTCCATGCTCATGGCACCACAACACTTGAGCACAGTACTACTTGTATTGCAAACGCACTCATAAACTGTTGCACATCATCGGTAACAGGTACTCACCCCGCCTCCTCTCATCAAACGCCCGGTCAAGCCCAATCTTCAATACGGACTTGGGGGACTGGGCACCGTTGGGTTGGTAACCCTGCGGGTCTGCGGGACAAGAGCAAGACAGGTTAAGTCCCCATTCAAGATTGCACTTGACCGGGAACTTGGGGGACTTGTTGACAGTAGCCGCAGAGGGGCTACAGCAGGCCCAGAGACCCGCAACTAATGTACTAGGGGCCGGTCCGAGGCCCGGGCCTTGATCATCAGCACCCGGGCCCGGGGTCCAGCAGTCTACCTTGTGACCAGGGGCCCGGGGACCGGGGGCGCCAGCCTACCAAAGAGGTCACCACAGCTGCCCTTTGATATGCAAACAGAAGGGAACCAGTCCCACATCGAAGGGTAAGGCCAGACCTCACTCCCGGCCACCTATATAAGGGTCTCAACTACCCTCATTAATAGGTAACTGATCCTTCCTACCGCTTATATACGTGCTTAAGTTATATTCATTCCAACTATACTAACTTAGGCATCGGAGAGGAGAAGACCGGCCCGCCCGGTATTCCCCTTAGTAAGCAGGTTTGCAGGAGATCACGCTTGGATTCATCTGTCTCTACCAGGCCTACGGGTTTGTGCAGAAACAGGTGTCCATAGTAATTTCTTTAATGTACAGATCACCATATCAAAGCCAATCTATGTCAAAATTCCAAAATATCATTTTCTTATGATTTTGTATTCAATTAGCGGTTACATATAACCCACTAAGTTGACATATAAACTTCTCTAATACTCGTTTACATCCGTAGTCATTAGAGGTAATGCAAAGGAGATCAAATGAATTCTCACTTGTGTCTTTTTACATGAACATCGTGGCATAAATTTCTTTAACGTGTGGAACAAATTCAATTTTCTCTTATCGTATAAATTGTCAATTTGACATATGCTCAATATATACATCGAAACGTAACTCAAGTTCTTTAGAGTAACTCGATGGGGATTGTTATAAAAACTATGGTAATCCCAGTTAGGCAGGTGCATTATGAATCCCAAAGGAACAGATATACCGATCCTTATCACTTTCATTATAGTACTACTGTTCTTTAGTACTATTGTGCTATTTTTGTGATATATTAGTACAATTGTCCTTCAGTACTATTATTCTAGGGATTACATGGTGCGTTTCTGTACACACAGTTCTTTGTGTCATGCCTATATTATGATATGTTGCTTTACTTTATGCAATACTTTGCAAAGTTAGATGCAGAAAATTGAATAATGTATATCATGAATAAAATTTGAATAATCTCAATTCCTTTAGAGAAAATTTAAAAATTAGCATGCCAACGATTACATTTAGTCTTGTCCAATTAAAAGATAGAAACTTTAAGACCAAGAGTCTAATTTAGGCGTAATAGCCTTTATAAGGATATCTTGGAAATTTTAAAAATAGACTAATCAAAATCTATCTTGGATGAAGTCAAATCCTTTTGGCTCTTTTAATAGCTGCAATGATGAGATGTGTCATTGACATCTTCTTCCCATATGGTATGCCTTTAGTTGTAAATTCATTTTCAATGTTCTTGTTGGATACTGAAGATACTTTTCCAAAATCCGCATACTCGTATGATTCTTTATACTTATTATAAGTCACAACTAATTCTTTGCTAGCTTGTAATATATGTTTCAATACTTCATTGATTTACAACAATGGCAGAGTGTTTCACTGCACATGACATGTCCCCTATGTCATCTTTTCAAATGGTACATTGTCTCCACTTGCTTTTGGCATGGATGATTATAGAAATCTTTCCGTATTTGCCCTTTGTTGTAGGGTTGTTGCACTACTTTGCACAATTTGTTCTAAGAAATATTTTTTTTCTCAAACTTTACATCGTCATTACCCTTTGTTTTCTCAGACCTTACATCGTCATTGCCCTTTGTTTTAGGGTTGTTGCATTACTTTGCATAATTTGTTTCGGGAAATTTCTTTTTCTCAGACCTTACATTGTCATTTGTTTCTGCACAAACCCTGGGGCCTGGTAGAGACAGATGAATCCTCGTATGATCTCCTGCAAACCTGCTTACTAAGGGGAATACCGGGCGGGCCGGTCTTCTCCTCTCCGATGCCTAAGTTAGTATAGTTGGAATATATATAACTTGAGCACGTATGTAAGCGGTAGGAGGGATCAGCTACGTATTAATGAGGGTAGTTGAGGCCCTTATATAGGTGGCTGGGAGTGAAGTCTGGCCTCACCCTTCTATGTGGGACTGGCTCCCTTCTGTTTGTACGCCAAAAGGCAGCTCTGGTGACTTCTTTGGCGGGCAGGCGCCCCCGGTCCCCGGGCACCTGGTAGCAGGATAGACTGCTGGACCCCGAGGCCGGGTGCTGGTGATCCGGTCCCGGGCCTCAGGCCGGGCCCTGGTACACTAGCTGCGGGTCTGTGGGCCTGCTATAGCCCCTCTGCGGCTACTGTCAACAAGTCCCCCAAGTTCCCGGTCAAGTGCAATCTTGAATGGGGACTTAACCTGTCTTGCTCTTGCCCCGCAGACCCGCAGGGTTACCAACCCAACGGTGTCTAGTCCCCCAAGTCCGTATTGAAGATTGGGCGTGGCCGGGCGTTGTGCCATATCGGAACGAATCGGAGTTCACGGGACCTCGACCGGGCGTTCTGCCAAATCGGGACGAGGCGGACTTCACGGGACCTCGACCGGGCGTTCTGCCATATCGAGACGAGTCCCGGATGAACTGGCATACTGGACCTCGACCGGGCGTTCTGCCAAATCGGTACGAGGAGGAGTTCACGTGTCCTCGAACGGGCGTTCTGCCATATCGAGACGAGTCCCGGATGAACTGGCATGCTGGACCTCGACCGGGCGTTCTGCCAAATCGGTACGAGGCGGAGTTCACGGGACCTTGACCGGGCGTTCTGCCATATCGAGACGAGTCCCGGATGAACTGGCATACTGGACCTCGACCGGGCGTTTTGCCAAATCGGTACGAGGCGGAGTATGCTAGCCTGCGGGAAGGCCTGTTGGTGCGTGGAATAAGCCAACAGGTGCCCCCGGTGTTGCGGTCATACAGAAGCACCGGTCAACACTTGCTAGTTCTCAGCTTTTGTTGGAATAAGCGTGAGGTAAATGTGCAGGTTTGTTAGCCAGCGGGGAGACTTGTTCTGTGTTAGAGAAACAATCTGCCCGGTGGAGTGGCGTTGAGATAACGAGTCTCGCCATGTATCCCCAAATGTATCACAGTTCAGTGTGATGCAGGGTTTTTATCCTGCTGGACAAGAGTACATGTGTTAGATGTAAACTCGCCCGGGTTTATAAAGCCCATGCGTTTGGAAGCCTTGAGTTGTTGTTGGCTCGTTCCTGCCCGTAGGCGAAGGAAAGTGACAACCGGTGGAATGCTTTGGAGTCGGTTGGATGTCACATGCCCGGTGGGATGCCATGGGACTAGTTGGATTGGCCGGTTGGATGCTACATAACCGGCGAGATGCCATGGAGCCAGTTGGATACTGCATAACCGGTGAGATGCTGCGGAGCCGGTTGGATACTGCATAACCGGTGAGATGCTGCTCTTTGGTTCAAGGTTGATTTATTGGAGAAGTGAGGGGAGTGGACGCCTCGTTCTGCGCTCCTATCTCCCCTGACTGCCCCTTGTAGGTGGGACAGGTGGCTGGCATGCAATAAAGGGGAGAGCCCATCAGTCCCATCAGTTATGATGGCATGAGTTCCTTTATCGATGCTGGGACACGTGTCGGCAGGGAGCGGTCTGAGATGGAGGGGATCCACGGTTGGGGTTGCCATCTTTTATGGTTGCCCTATTCATCCTCCCCTCTGCTTTCCTCCTGCCGTATCTTGCTACTCTTTGCCTTTTGCCTGTTGTCTGTCTGTGTTGCCATCTTGCTACAGAGCTAAATTCCTTTGTTTTAGGCTTTATGGCGTCTGGGAGATCAGCGTATCCTGTCGGTGCAAACCGCGGGCCCATGAGGTATGAGCTACTGGATGGCGACCGGGTGGTTTTCTGTGACGAGCCAACCAGAAGCCTGAGTGAAAGAGAGATAAGGGAGTTTCGGGCGAAGTGGGACATTGACTCCTCTATTAAGTTTCGAGGCCTGTATCTAGGGGAACTGGCCTGCAACCCGGAGCCGGGTTGGGTTGCCGTTTTTGATGATCAATTTCGGCACGGACTATCTCTGCCGCTGCCGAAGTTTGTCCAGTATATGCTGAGCTCGATAAATCTTTCCCCAGCCCAGCTTCCTAGCAACCTGTGGAGGCAGTTGCTTGGTCTCGGGTGCCTGTTCAGTCTGAGCAATATGGACTGGCCCACGGCTAATGAGTTCCGGGCGCTGTACAAGGTTTCCTACTGCAAGAAGGCCCAGGTCAGCGGTTGTGTAAATTTTGCTGCGCGGGACTTCGATCCTGCCATCACTCACAGACGGCGCCAATTGTTTCTGCACAAACCCTGGGGCCTGGTAGAGACAAATGAATCCTCGTATGATCTCATGCAAACCTGCTTACTAAGGGGAATACCGGGCGGGCCGGTTTTCTCCTCTCAGATGCCTAAGTTAGTATAGTTGGAATAGATATAACTTGAGCACGTATGTAAGCGGTAGGAGAGATCAGTTACTTATTAATGAGGGTAGTTGAGACCCTTATATAGGTGGCTGGGAGTGAAGTCTGGCCTCACCCTTCGATGTGGGACTGGCTCCCTTCTGTTTGTACGCCAAAGGGCTGCTCTGGTGACTTCTTTGGCGGGCAGGCGCCCCCGGTCCCCGGGCTCCTGGTAGCAGGATAGACTGCTGGACCCCAAGGCAGGGTGCTGGTGATCCGGTCCCGGGCCTCGTGCCGGGCCCTGGTACACTAGCTGCGGGTCTGTGGGACTGCTGTAGCCCCTCTGCGGTTACTGTCAACAAGTCCCCCAAGTTCCCGGTCAAGTGCAATCTTGAATGGGGACTTAACCTGTCTTGCTCTTGCCCCGCAGACCCGCAGGGTTACCAACCCAACGGTGTCTAGGCCCCCAAGTCCGTATTGAAGATTGGGTGTGGCCGGGCGTTGTGCCATATCGGAACGAATCGGAGTTCACGGGACCTCGACCGGGCGTTCTGCCAAATCGGGACGAGGCGGACTTCACGGGACCTCGACCGGGCGTTCTGCCATATCGTGACGAGTCCCGGATGAACTGGCATACTGGACCTCGACCGGGCGTTCTTCCAAATCGGTACGAGGAGGAGTTCACGTGTCCTCGAACGGGCGTTCTGCCATATCGAGACGAGTCCCGGATGAACTGGCGTACTGGACCTCGACCGGGCGTTCTGCCAAATCGGTACGAGGCGGAGTATGCTAGCCTGCGGGAAGGCCTGTTGGTGCGTGGAATAAGCCAACAGGTGCCCCCGGTGTTGCGGTCATACAGAAGCACCGGTCAACACTTGCTAGTTCTCAGCTTTTGTTGGAATAAGCGTGAGGTAAATGTGCAGGTTTGTTAGCCAGCGGGGAGACTTGTTCTGTGTTAGAGAAACAATCTGCCCGGTGGAGTGGCGTTGAGATAACGAGTCTCGCCATGTATCCCCAAATGTATCACAGTTCAGTGTGATGCAGGGTTTTTATCCTGCTGGACAAGAGTACATGTGTTAGATGTAAACTCGCCCGGGTTTATAAAGCCCATGCGTTTGGAAGCCTTGAGTTGTTGCTGGCTCGTTCCTGCCCGTAGGCGAAGGAAAGTGACAACCGGTGGAATGCTTTGGAGTCGGTTGGATGTCACATGCCCGGTGGGATGCCATGGGACTAGTTGGATTGGCCGGTTGGATGCTACATAACTGGCGAGATGCCATGGAGCCAGTTGGATACTGCATAACCGGTGAGATGCTGCGGAGCCGGTTGGATACTGCATAACCGGTGAGATGCTGCTCTTTGGTTCAAGGTTGATTTATTGGAGAAGTGAGGGGAGTGGACGCCTCGTTCTGCGCTCCTATCTCCCCTGACTGCCCCTTGTAGGTGGGACAGGTGGCTGACATGCAATAAAGGGGAGAGCCCATCAGTCCCATCAGTTATGATGGCATGAGTTCCTTTATCGATGCTGGGACACGTGTCGGCAGGGAGCGGTCTGAGATGGAGGGGATCCACGGCAGGGGTTGCCATCTTTTATGGTTGCCCTATTTATCATCCCCTCTGCTTTCCTCCTGCCGTATCTTGCTACTCTTTGCGTTTTGCCTGTTGTCTGTCTGTGTTGCCATCTTGCTACAGAGCTAAATTCCTTTGTTTGAGGCTTTATGGCGTCTGGGAGATCAGCGTATCCTGTCGGTGCAAGTCGCGGGCCCATGAGGTATGAGCTACTGGATGGCGACCGGGTGGTTTTCTGTGACGAGCCAACCAGAAGCCTGAGTGAAAGAGAGATAAGGGAGTTTCGGGCGAAGTGGGACATTGACTCCTCTATTAAGTTTCGAGGCCTGTATCTCGGGGAACTGGCCTGCAACCCGGAGCCGGGTTGGGTTGTCGTTTTTGATGATCAATTTCGGCACGGACTATCTCTACCGCTGCCGAAGTTTGTCCAGTATATGCTGAGCTCGATAAATCTTTCCCCAACCCAGCTTCCTAGCAACCTGTGGAGGCAGTTGCTTGGTCTCGGGTGCCTGTTCAGTCTGAGCAATATGGACTGGCCCATGGCTAATGAGTTCCGGGCGCTGTACAAGGTTTCCTACTGCAAGAAGGCCCAGGTCAGCGGTTGTGTAAATTTTGCCGCGCGGGACTTCGATCCTGCAATCACTCACAGACGGCGCCAATTGTTTCTGCACAAACCCTGAGGCCTGGTAGAGACAGATGAATCCTCGTATGATCTCTTGCAAACCTGCTTACTAAGGGGAATACCGAGCGGGCCGGTCTTCTCCTCTCCGATGCCTAAGTTAGTATAGTTGGAATAGATATAACTTGAGCACGTATGTGAGCGGTAGGAGAGATCAGTTACTTATTAATGAGGGTAGTTGAGGCCCTTATATAGGTGGCTGGGAGTGAAGTCTGGCCTCACCCTTCGATGTGGGACTGGCTCCCTTCTGTTTGTACGCCAAAGGGCTACTCTGGTGACTTCTTTGGCGGGCAGGCGCCCCCGGTCCCCGGGCTCCTGGTAGCAGGATAAACTGCTGGACCCCGAGGCCGGGTGCTGGTGATCCGGTCCCGGGCCTCGGGCCGGGCCCTGGTACACTAGCTGCGGGTCTGTGGGCCTACTGTAGCCCCTATGCGGCTACTGTCAACATCATTTAAGATATTATAATTATTTCTTATCTTATTTACATAAAGCAGTTTGCATAAATATACCATGCTCAAGCCTTAGTTGGCTCAATAGGGGAATTTGGTACTCAAGTTCTTCAGAGTCCAATGTGTCAAAGTCGAACTGTGATGGTTAAACCATCTGTAAAATATAGGAAGAATAAAATGTATTAGCTTCGCGGTCTAAATGACATTCACGACAACTAATATAAACCAACATACATTATGGTAAATCCGATGCTTTGTGAAATTACGTTATCACAGTAAACTTTTGGTTTCTTCGTTTTCATTGCATGTGAAGCTAATGAAATTCCATTATTGTTGCGTTTTACACAATTAATAAGATATTCATCTTGAAAAATTTTCAAGAAATAAAAATTGGATTTCAAGACCGAAATTTGTAATGGTCATATTTTTCATTTTTCGTGAAAATGCTTTATCACAATATTATGTTTGTCCGTTTTTCTTTATATTACAATGCTCATGAAATTACATTATCATAGCAATGCTCAAACTAAATAATATGTTAAATAGAAAATTATGTTACAGTAATAAAATAGACATATAATGATGCTCAAATTTCATAAGTATATGTCACATTAATTTCAACATAACATCTAAATGAAAAATGTTGCCGATATAAATTTTAATGCTTAATTTACCATAAACATATATATATGCATTTATATAGGCAATAAAAATATCAAATAGACAATCATATTTAACATTTATAATTAATTTCATTAATCTGTAAAAAAAAAAAACAGTAATTTTTTTCACTACGGTAAGTTTTGAAAACTAACCTTAATTTACCAGAAAGGGTAAATATCTGTTTCCTGTTCAAGGGTCGGATCTAGGACGAACCGGGTCGGGTCGAGCTGCAAATTAGCCGATCGGGTCGAGCTCTGCGAGCGACGTCGATGGCCGGATCAGGTGGCTTCGGATCAAGGTTGATCTGGGTCCGATCAAGGCTGGACTGATCTAGGTCTGGATCGTGGAGCCTCGGGTCGAAAGCTCGGGGCTCCGGGCTGCTGCTAGTGTCGTCGGCGATCGAAGGAGGATCGGGGCTGCTGCTATCGTCGAGGCGATCGGAGGAGCGGCGGGGGGGGGGGGGGGTGGGGCGCTGCCGCTAGCGTCAATGCTATCGGTGCAGGCCTGGCGAGGCTAGGGTGGATGCGGCGCTGCTAGCGTCGAGGCTAACGGTGCAGGAACGGCGGCGACGGATCGTCATACAATGCTAGGCAGGCCGCGGCACAACGAAGATGGCGCAACGTGACGGCGGTTGCATAATCGGCGACGGCGGCGCTGGGCTGTGGCTTCCTTCAACGTCCGGTCGAGGGCGACGGCGGAGGAGGATTTTTAGGGTTTGCCTTCTAGTTGCCGGCAGAAAAAATATTAGGGTTTTGGTTTTTTTTTTTTTTTTTTTTTTTTTATTCAGGGACAAAAACCTATGGTTTTTTTCATTTTTTTTTGTTCATGGTAAAGCAAAGTGCTGATAACGTGTTGTAGGAAAATCGGAATTGGTCTACTCATTTCATTGATAATCCCCTTTATATAGGGTGAGTATTACAACGGTAATGGTAAATACATTAATGACAATAATGACTACATAATTATCTCTTGTCAGTTACATTGACGAATGCACATAATGTGTTTTTCCTTCAACACTAAATATATTATATCCCAAATTGGATGATTAGGATGATATCTTTTGGCTTAAATCTGACAGGGCTCACTAAAGTGAGTCTTGTAGATCTCGTCGTTCCCTATCTGGAAAGGAATTATACGTCCCGAACGGACATTCTGGCCACAATTTACTCCAAATCTGATTCATCGCTGATAATTGACTTTTCGCACGAGCAACTTGAAAAGTCCAAAATAACAACTTCTTCAATATTCCAGCGGCTAGCAACCTCATTATACGTGAATTATCAATTTTCAACTCATTCTTCTTGATTCTAGACCGCTTTCATATTTTAATATTTTTCTCACTAAATTGGGCTTGTTCCCGTCCTACATCAGACTCCTCCACTTGAAAAGAACTCGACCTCGAGTTTATCTTGAATGCAACTTGATCATTAGTAGGAATAAAACATGATAATCCATCAACTTCCATATTCTCGAAACGAGAAGGTATCACCATGAATCCAATACCGTAGACAAATTTATAATAATTATCTTGAAATTGCGACTCCTCCACTTGAAAAGGAATGGACAATGGCTCCTCTTTAGATTGATCTTGGACACAACTAGGCACGCATGACATGGGTAAAGATGTGGTATATGACTCGGCTTCTTTAACTTCAATGAGCTTCTCTTCAATCCTGAAAGTGGCATCTTCATATTTCTTTTCACACACCTCAGGATGGTCATTCTTGATGTTCTTCTTCTTAGGCTTGATTTTAATTTTGTGCGACTCCCACCTAATTAAACATGAGCCATCTTTGCAATAACCCCCATTGACACTTTCATGCCATGGCCTTCCAAAATACACATGAGTGTCCTCCATGTCGATCACATGACAAATAATCTCCTCATCATAAAATTTTCCCATAGAAATAGGAACCTTACAAACTTCTGATACTTGTACATATCCATCAACCCAATAAGGATCAATTAGCTTCACTGTTGGCAATTGAAAATAATCCACAACTTTACCTGCTACAAAGTTCTCTCGTAGATTAATGTTGTCAAGTATTGCCGAGCATACTCTTTCTTTGATTCTACAAGTTGTTCGAAAGTCGTCGTACTCCGGCGTTGTGAATATCCAACGACGTTCCATCCTTCTTCTTTTTTTTTGAATTGATGAGGCTGTCTTAGGGCGAATCCCTTGGCATGATCCTCTTCAATGAAGTTTTGATAGAAACTCTATGAACTATGTCGTGGAGGTTGGCGGTGGTGAAGTTCTCCCTTGGATCGTCGGTCTGCTAAGAAACAGGCGAATCCTGCTCTGGTACCAATTGATGCAGCGGAAAGTATGGGGGGCTAACAAGCGTTAAGCCCTATAAAAGATGGAGAGTTTACAAGCGATAAACTCTTGGATAGAAGTCTGGAATTAACCAGAAAATAAGAGAAAACTCTCAATTTGATTGAATAATAATATGATTCTAATTATCTCTATTACAAGGTAGGAGGTGCCTTATATATAGGGCACAAAACATAAACCCAATACAACTAGAAAACATAAACAACAATATTTAAACTAGGAAACCTAATTAAATCCAAAAACATAAATATTATCCTAAATATATTATATCCCAAAGCGGATGATTATGACGATATCTTTTGGCTTAAATCTGACAGGGCTCACCAAAGTGAGTCTTGTAGATCTCGTCGTTCCCTATCTGGAAAGGTATTATACGTCCCGAACGGACATTCTGGCCACAACTTACTCCAAATCTGATTCATGGCTGATAATTGATTTTTCGCACGAGCAACTTGAAAAGTCTAAAATAACAATTTCTTCAATATTCCAGCGGCTAGCAACCTCATTATACGTGAATTACCAATTTTCAACTCATTCTTCTTGATTCTACGCCGCTTCCATATTTTAATATTTTTCTCACTAAATTGAGCTTGTTCCCGTCCTACATCAGTTTCAGAGCCTCAAAGGAGTAAAAAATGGCCTTTGTGCGACATAGTATTTATTTATTTTTTAAATAAGCGCCTCAGAAAGTTTGCGTGTTTTCGTATTATATGTGAATAATCGAAGATTTTGGCTGCATCTTGAATCTCCAAAATGCGGCAGGACCAAGTCTGAGTGAACCATCTTCTGTTTATACACCAGAAAAAAACATTCTTTCAGATAAATTGTCTAGAAAAGATTTCCTGAGTCAATTTTGGTCAAGAATTTATCTTGCACAACATGCTCTCTCGCTGTATCTTAGCTTCACTGTTTCTATTGACAGGAATTGCACTGGAAGCCAAAACCATGCCGAGCTACCGAGAAGATTGTGGAGGCTTCAAGATCACACTTCTATACCAGAATGATTATGAGGTCTCACAATTTTCTTCAACCCATCCAAGTGATTTAACAATCTTGGATTCTGCAAACAAGGTTACAGTCATAGGTTATGAATACTCCTTTGATTTTGTGAGAGGGACAAACAAGGCAACCCCCGTCACCGACACCAACAATAGTCTGATTCATGCATCTTGTGCTAGTAGTATTCGCTGTTGCAGTTCTTCCATTCAGACCATTCCCAGAGGCCTCAGGTCTGTCTTTACTGAGGCAGAAATGAGCAATACAGGAAACACCAGTAATAACAGATGGAATGAAACTTTGTCCTATCAATCATCCTGTCAACTTTTCCATGCTCAGACTAAAACTAACTCTGCAGTATTCTACATAAGTTTCTTGTCGGTTTACTCAATACCATTTGGTAGCGAAGCAAAACGCATTGTCAAAAATGGTGCACTGAGAAAACCGGAAGCTTATGATGGAAGTACAGAGACAGGATGGGACTTTTCCCACATAAAAAATGGTAAAGGTTCCATCCCATACACCTCTCTCTTTCCGGTTAATCTGATTCTTGGTAAGATATACGGTACCCTGCATTAGTACAGTTATTGATTGATAGTAATTATATTTGTATTTTTAAAGAGTATTGAATTTAATATGTAAACTTACCCTGCAGATTTTGGCATTTGTTTCTCAATTTTTTTCTTTGTGATATCTGGGGTTTATTGGAGTGTGAAGAAACTACGTTTTATTCAGCTCAAAACCAATTTCTTCAAGAAAAATGGAGGGATGTTGTTAGAGCAGCATATTGCTTCACATGGAGATGGAATGATAACAATATATACAGCTGAGCAGCTAGAGATGGCTACTGACTGTTACCAAAGAATTGTACGCGATAAAGAAGTGGAAGGCCAAGTGGGGAGCTTTATAAATGAGATTACTGCTCTTGCCCAAATGAACCATGAAAATTTGGTGAAGTTCATGGGCTGCTGTTTAGAGACTGATGCTCCTGTTTTGGTTTATGAACTCGCCTCTAAAGGAACCCTTTTCGACTACATTAATCTCAGTAATGGGAAAGTTAAATTGCCTTGGAATATCCTCTTAAAGATAGCCTCAGAATCTGCAGCTGCTCTTGCTTATATTCATTCTTCTGTAGGAGATGGCTCCAAACCCACCATCCATGGCAATGTCAAGTCTTCCAACATATTGTTAACTGATTATTTTGTTGCCAAAGTCTCTGGTTTTTGGCCTTCAAGGTTAGGCCCTGCTAATGAATCTCAGATGGGCACATTGCTTCTAAGGACACTAGGTTATACAGATCCATGGTATCTTTGCACAGGCCAACTGACAGATAAGAGTGATGTTTATAGCTTCGGAGTTGTTTTGGTTGAGATTTTGACCCAGCAAAAGCCTATTTCATTTGACAGACCAGAAAGTCAAAGAATCATTGCTTCTCATTTTGTTTCATCCATTGAACTAAAAGATGGTTTCTTGCGTGTCGTTGATCCACAACTTGTAAACGAGGGAAACCGAGAGCAAGTAAGAGCAGTTGCCGAGCTTGCTAAGAGATGCCTCCATATGAACTGTGCAGAAAGGCCATCGATGAAAGAAGTTGCCGAAGAGTTGAAGAGGCTGCCTGGCATACAGTAGTCTGAGTTCGTTGGCCAGAACAATGACTCGAACAATAAATTAAGAGTTGTAGTAGCTTTCCTGGCATGTGAAATCTTGTAATAGTCTACTCGTAGATTATTACAACTTTTACCAAAGTGTTTCTAATAATACTGATGAACGCTTTGAGACAAAACTAATGAAGTGATAATATCATTGCTATTTTTGAGATCAGCACGATAGTTACTATGTCTGTTAGTATTGAAAATCATCGTAGAGTACTATGTAGCTAGCAAGAGACTAGTTGTGCGAGCATGCTGTGTCAAATTGCCGCCATTTCAATCAGTTTGGTTCAAAGCCTGTCGTAAAGAACAATGTAGAAGACTACAATTAATTCCGTGACAACCTAATCCCATGATTAGTTTCGACGAGAAAAGAACATTATTTGAATTGAACACACCCAAGAAAGAGCACCGCTATCTAGAAAGTAGTTATTAGGTCATGGGTTCGAGTCACGATAGGGAGTAGGTGTGAAATCCTTAGATCCTCTTTTTTAAAAAGAAAAAAAAAACACACCCAAGAAATAGATAAAGGTAATAGTGCTGATAACGTGTTGTAGGAAAATGGGAATTGGTCTACTCATTTCATTGATAATCCCTTTTATATAAGGTGAGTATTACAACGGTAATAGTAAATATATTAATGACAATAATGACTACCTAATTACCTCTCGTCAGTTACATTGACGAAGACACATAATGTGTTTTTCCTTTAACAATGAATAAAATATAGTTAAGAGTGGCATATACTGGAGAGCAAGAGCCACTAGTTCTGGTCGTTAGAACTTTGCCCAAAGTCCGAATAAGAACAAGGAAAAAAAAATCTGAAAGAGAAATATAGATTTCCCAAGGCAAAGAACTAGTTCATATTTTCCAGAGAAAATTGTGCTACACTGGATTTCATGTAAAAAAAAATAAGAAAAAAGAATTTCCGCATGTGAAAAATAAAAGAAAATTATATCCGGTGCCAGGATTCGAACCTAGAAGAGAAATTTGTATTCCAAAGCAATTGTGCTACACCGGATTTCATGAGAAGAACATGGTTTAAATAATTGTTATACAAAAACGTAGAGAAATAAAAGAAAAAGAAAATTATTTCCGGTGCCAAGACCAGAAGAGAAACATGTATTCCTCTCCAAAGCAATTTATGCTACACCACAAATAACCAGCCAACGAATCAACTAACGGACCCATCTTACCCTTCTCTCCAAACGACGACTGAGGGGTTGCTTAATTGCCTACCGGAACTCCAGATTTCATGTAAAAACATAAAAACATGTTTGAAATAATTGTTATGCAAACAAAAAAAAAAAAGACAAAATAAAAGATCTAGAAAATAGTTTCCTGTGGCAGGATTCTCGTGAAAAGGTTGTCTAAGATGGGACGAAGGACGTGTTCGTGGCAGATGTAGCACCCGGCGAACGGTCAACACGTGGGGTGGCAGACGTCGATTTCAGTCCTGTTGTGATGTGCGCGAGCGTGCCAGTACCTTTGAGTTAGGTACAACTTATTTGCGGACGACCTCTGGCGAGCGTACTTTAGGCGAGTGTATCTCTGACGAGTGTATCTGTCTGCTCCCAATTCCTATCTTCTTGACCAAGCGATTGTTACGCGAGCGTTGACTAAGCCGGCGTAAAGAGGCTCGAACAAGACCTAACAAAAGTATATTAGGATTTTCTTCTCAACCTATTGCAGATTGAGTTATCTTACTTCGATCCTGAGATGCAAAGCAGAGCAATAATTCAAGACTGCGGGAAACGGTTCTCCTCCAACCTATAGCAGACTGGATTATGTTTTGTTACCGGAATAACGACTCGATTTGCTACTGGCGTAGCGACTGACATTGGGTGCTTCAGCGAACGCAGACACGAGGCGAGCGTGCGACTCTGTACGTATGGCGCGGTATGCGGCTCTGTACGTATGGTGGCAGGTTGCGCTACGATGTGCGGATGCTGGAAGAGATAGGTCTTAGCGATTTCTCGACACGAATGCAAGGCACACTTCGACAACCGCGTAAGGATACAGCGACCGGTGGCGGGCGTAAGGTTGCGGCAGGGTTGGATGGTGGTTGTTTGGAGTTTGTGGAGGCAGTACGCGTAAGATGCTTCGGGGAGACTTTGCAAGATTTGCGATGCGCAAAAGCTTTTGTGTTTGTTTGATGGTTGTGAACCTTTTCTACGTTGAACAAGAGTTCTTTATATAGAGAATGCCGAACCTCGATACTTGCGTATCAAGCATAATAGATTCGGAGATCAACTAAGATTCAATTACCTTAAGTCACTTCCTTCTCGGATTCCTAAAGGAACCCCAATTCCTTTCTAAGAAGGAAATATTTAATGTATCAGATTATTCTTAAACAAAATAACCTCTTGGGCCTTAATCCATAATCTCGGCCAAATGTCAATTTGGGCCCAAACATTGACCCCCAGCCTTTGAAATTGAGAACTCAACGAATTTGATAAAGGTTAGAAAGCCCAATCCGAACCCATTTAAAAACTGAAATGTTGCGCCGTTCCCTCTAACATCGCAACTTTACCAAATTGAGCTCAGGGAACTGTTCCCGAAACCCTCGACCACTGTCAATCCTACCTCTTCGAATTTCAGAGAACCCCTTTAAGATTTCATAAAACCCTGATTGTAAATCACCAATTCACATCTCAACCTCCATTTTCTTATCTTCTTTAACCAAAAAGACCATGACTTTTGAGATTCAATACGCTTCAGCCGTAAATGGAAAAGAAAGAATCACCTCCTCCATTATCGAAGTTGGAAGCTCCTACCAAACCTCTCTCACACCACCCGACGACTATGGTCATGCCGGGCTGGGACCACGCCAACAAGAGTTTCACCAAGATTCTGTCTTTCCATTTATTGATAGGTCACGACCTTTTCCGGTGGCCTTTCGCGAAAAATGTGTCAAATGTGGGGATTAGCAGACCTCCAACCACTACGAAATCCCAATAGCAGTCGCCTCCTGGCCGCTGCCAACCCAGGCAATGATACAATGGTACGATGAAAGGCGGTCACTTGATGAAGGTCGATGGCGAGCAGCAGGGATTGACGAGGCCCTCAACATCAGTTTCGCACTCAACCCAAAGGGAGGAAACATGTGTGTTCTCATGCCTTTGATTAGTCTCTGGAACCCTTCTGCCAACGCCTTCGATTTTAAATTTGGGCAAGCCAGTATCACCCTGCTAGACATGTATGCTGGCTTAGGATTTCCACTAGGCAGTGTGGATAATTACCCTGAGGCGGATGTTCCCTCAATCACCCTTCCAGAGCCCCCTACTCGGGGTTGGCAAAACTGGATAGCCAAATTCCGAACCTATAAGGATGACATAGGTGGAATAGCGTTCTTTGAGTTTTGGCTCAATAAGTTCGTGTTTTGCTCAACCGCCAATAAGATGACCAAGACATATAGCAGAATGGATGAAATTTTGTATGCTCGCAAGGAGATTGGCCTTGGCCAATTAGTGTTAGCTCACCTGTATAGGTGCCTCCATACCTTGTCCGCCAATCCCTTAAGCTGCAAAGTCTCTGGACCTCTCTGGATCTTAGAGATCTGGTCCCAAATGTACTTCCCTGGATTGGCACCCCCTGAACCGACCAAAACTGCAGAAGATAGAGTCTTGGGGTTAGCTTATGCTGGATGCAGGCCTAATTACGGTCAAGGTTATGCAGTGTGCTTTGATATAATCTTCAACACTGATGCTCAAGGCTTCTACTCAAAAACTCAGATGCTTCTTCACAAAAGGCACCCCAAGGTCTTGAAGGATGGTTTCCTTCCTTCTACCAACCAATGTGAGGAAGGACGGAGGCTATTCCTCCAATGCATATCCATGGCGGACTTTCCTCTTTTCACCTCTGATAAAGGCGAGCAGGGTGTCGAGGTATATGCCCCCCAGCTGTTCGCCAGACAGTTGGGCTTGACTCAACTTCTGCCCTATCCCCCAGTTCAAAGCTTAAACATGTTTTCTGGTTGGCGACCAAGCAGAAGCACCCCTGCTGATGAAGTAGCCAATCTTACATCTGCCTTGCGGCCCGCCAACTTCCCAAGCTTGGAACAATGCCCTGAATTGGAAATCTCTGGCGAGGCTGTTAAAGAGTACCATGCTTGGAAGCACTACCAGAAAAGGGGTTATAGCCGACGATATGGGAAAAAACGGCCGACGAAATAGTATCTCGTCGGCTATAACCCCTTATAGCCGACGAATTACTACTTCGTCGGCCACATCGTCGGCTATAATATTATAGCCGACGACGGCCGACAACTCGTCGGCTATAACTATAGCCGACGAAACGTTTTTGGTTATAGCCGACGAGAATGGTATTCGTCGGCTATAATAGTTATAGCCGACGAAAAGTTTTTGGTTATAGCTGACGAGGAGGGTAGTCGTCGGCTATAACTCTTATATCAGATCGACCTTCTGCATCAGGGAACTCAAGTATATTGACCGAAACCATACGTAGACCGTTCAAATGCAAAAGTGTCGTGAAATAAGATACGAAAGAAATATTGAAATACGTCTACGGTTGAAAAATGGGAAGATTCCGACAAAATCTGTGTCCCGAATGTTGCGGTTAGCTGTTTTTTACTTCCGTTTTCCTATGGGTAGCCTGACGTTCGGTAAATATTTTGAGGAAAATTTTTATACGATTAGTTGCGTCTCATCGATCTGAAACTATTCTCTGTTGAAGGTCAGGCCAAAAAACGTCATTTAGACGGGCCAATTTCCGTTTTAAAGCGTTTAGAGGTTTGACTTTGCAGTTTGACAGTACCGATCGAGCCTTTAACGTTGTCAGATGTAGTTGGATTTTTTTTCATACATGTATTTCATCTTAACGGTGATATCTGACGGTTGGAATAGATTTTCCAAACTTTTAGATTCGAAATCGGAACATATGCACTAATGTTCCTTAACTTGTTTACTAAGTGTTTAAGTGAATGTATAGTTTCAAATAGTTGCTATACGTAGACGCTTCAAATGCAAAAGTGTCGTGAAATAAGATATTACCGAAATATTGAAATACGTCTACGGTTGAAAAATGGGAAGATTCCGACAAAATCTGTGTCCCGAATGTTGCGGTTAGCTGTTTTTTACTTCCGTTTTCCTATGGGTAGCCTGACGTTCGGTAAATATTTTGAGGAAAATTTTTATACGATTAGTTGCGTCTCATCGATCTGAAACTATTCTCTGTTGAAGGTCAGGCCAAAAAACGTCATTTAGACGGGCCAATTTCCGTTTTAAAGCGTTTAGAGGTTTGACTTTGTAGTTTGACCGTACCGATCGAGCCTTTAACGTTGTCAGATGTAGTTGGATTTTTTTTCATACATGTATTTCATCTTAACGGTGATATCTGACGGTTGGAATAGATTTTCCAAACTTTTAGATTCGAAATCGGAACATATGCACTAATGTTCCTTAACTTGTTTACTAAGTGTTTAAGTGAATGTATAGTTTCAAATAGTTGCTATACGTAGACGCTTCAAATGCAAAAGTGTCGTGAAATAAGATATTACCGAAATATTGAAATACGTCTACGGTTGAAAAATGGGAAGATTCCGACAAAATCTGTGTCCCGAATGTTACGGTTAGCTGTTTTTTACTTCCGTTTTCCTATGGGTAGCCTGACGTTCGGTAAATATTTTGAGGAAAATTTTTATACGATTAGTTGCGTCTCATCGATCTGAAACTATTCTCTGTTGAAGGTCAGGCCAAAAAACGTCATTTAGACGGGCCAATTTCCGTTTTAAAGCGTTTAGAGGTTTGACTTTGCAGTTTGACCGTACCGATCGAGCCTTTAACGTTGTCAGATGTAGTTGGATTTTTTTTCATACATGTATTTCATCCTAACGGTGATATCTGACGGTTGGAATAGATTTTCCAAACTTTTAGATTCGAAATCGGAACATATGCACTAATGTTCCTTAACTTATTTACTAAGTGTTTAAGTGAATGTATAGTTTCAAATAGTTACCATACGTAGACCGTTCAAATGCAAAAGTGTCGTGAAATAAGATACGACCGAAATATTGAAATACGACTACGGTTGAAAAATGGGAAGATTCCGACAAAATCTGTGTGCCGAATGTTGCGGTTAGGTGTTTTTTACTTCCGTTTTCCTATGGGTAGCCTGACGGTCGGTAAATATTTGGAGGAAAATTTTTATACGGTTAGTTGCGTCCCATCGATTTGAAACTATTCTCTGTTGAAGGTCAGGCCAAAAAACGTCATTTAGATGGGTCAATTGCCGTTGTAAAGCGTTTAGAGGTTTGACCAAAAGTTGACCAGGGTATAGCCGACGAAATACTTAACCTCGTCGGCTAAACTCTTGCGATCCGCGCCGTTTCATTGTCCGCCGTTGGATGGGCGAGATCTGACGGCTGCTGAGAGCGTAAAGTATAGCCGACGAGATTCATATTATAGCCGACGATATGCATATTATAGCCGACGATATGCCTAAATTCGTCGGCTATAACCGGCCCGCGAAGCCCAACTTCGGCCCGGCCCGGATTTTTGCCCGGCCCGTAAGAGTATAGCCGACGAATTTCGTCGGCTATCACTATAGCCGACGAATTAAAATTACATCGTCGGCTATAGTCCTTCGATTTAAACCGAAACAGAGCGCGCCTCCCTCATTTTCTGCTAACCCTAAATCCCTAAATCCCCACCTGCTGCAGCCGCCCGCCCCTCCCCGACGCCGACCGACCACCACCGCCCCTCCCCGACGCCGACCGACCCTCCCCCTCCCCGCCTCCTCCCCGTCCTGCCCGACCCCTCCCCGACCCGAAACCCCCTGCCGCCGCCGCCCCGAGCCGCCCCTGCCGCAGCCGCCCCTACCCGCCCCTGCCGCAGCCGCCTCTGCCGCCCCTGCTGCAGCCGCCCCTAGCCGCAGCCGCCCCTAGCCGACCCGAAACCCGCTGCCGCCGCCGCCCCTGCCGCCGTCGCCGCCGCACCGCACCACCGGTCCTCGTCCAGACTGCACCACCATGTCAGGTAGTCCCGATCGAGCCTCATTTAGGGTTTTTATTAATTTTGTCGAATTTTGTGAATTTTAGGGTTTTTGTGAATTTTTTGTGGAATTTAGGGTTTTTGTGAAATTTATGGAATTGTGTGGATTTTTTGTTAAATTTGTTAATTTTGTGGAATTTATATACTAATTTTGTGGATTTTTTGTTAAATTTACGGTTTTTATATACTAATTGTGGAATTTTGTTGAATTTATATACTAGTATACTAATTTATATACTAATTTATATATAATTAGGTATAAATATTTTTTTTAATTTGTAGGACGATATATATATATATATATATATATTTTTCGGAATATATATATATATATATAATTAGGTATAAATATAGTTATGTATATATATAATTAGGTGTATATATATATAATTAGGTATAAATATATTTAGGTACGTATATATATAATTAGGTATATATACATTGAATGAAGTTTTTAATTTTTTTGTGGAATTTTTGTGCAATTTATGGAATTTATATACTAATTGTGCAGGAAACCGGCGCTTTGTAGACCGATGGCTTGGCAGACGGACCGAGAGCGACCCCGACGCTCAGGCAGGATCCAGCCGTGGGGGGAGCGGATCCAGCGGTCGTCGGGGCCTAGGCCGGCCTATGAGTCGACGAGAGGAGACGTTGATGGGATTGACTCCGAGCGATCCACGTGGGGGCTCCTCGTATGAGTCGACGGGAGCGGGCCCTGACTCGAGTGTCGGAGGAGGACGCAGAGCCACCAGACCCCAGTGCACTTCAGCACTGTTCCAGGATTGGCAGCCGACCCCACCGCGCGCCGATCTGGACCCTCCAGAGATGCTCCCTGTCCCCCCACAGCGACAGCGTCCACAGCTACGGGGCCCACCGTCAGAGGGAGCAGGCCCCTCAGGGTCCACGCCCCGTATGTCTCCGCCATCGGGGATGTACATGGTCCAGTTCCTCCCTGCCATCCCTGAGTACGACGCCAGGGGGAGGCAGATTTGGAGGCACGACCGGCCCCACGAGATTCCCTGGGAGGAGGCCTACTTCTACAGTCCTTTCGACTCAGAGGACTGCCGCGGCCTGTGGGCCGTTCGTGAGAAGGACAAGCAGTACAACGACGCAGGTAATTGGTTAGTTTAATTAATTATTTAGATTGTTTAATTAATTATTTAATTAGTTAGTTTAAATAATTATTTAACTATGTATTCATTTTAATTATGAAACAGGCGTCCTCGTCAATAAACCCGCGGGGACGAGACGGACTAGAGGGCCAGCGAACATGTCGACCCTGGAGAGGGAGCTGGCCGGTGGGATCAGAGAGATCCTGCCCGGTCCCGGTGAGGATGGACGCCCGATTGAGCGGAGAGACACCACCACCAAGTACATCAACGCGACGGGCATGCTCGTGCGGGACAGGGTCCCACTGTTGTGGCCCGACTGGGGCTCTGTGCCCGATGAGATCAAGGCGCGAGTGTACAATGCACTGTCGGTGAGTTAAATATGATTTTTATTATAGAAAATAAATATTTATGAATTCAGTCCTTATAACTATATAAAAATATTTTCTAATTAATTTATAATATTGCAGCAATGGTTTAGAGTCCATCCTACCTTGGACTGGTGGAGAGACGAGCAGCTGAAGAACAGGTTATGTGTTTTGCTTTTTTTTTGTATAAATATATTTATTGGCAGTGTACGAATATATCTAACAGTTGTGTTTTGTTAATATAGGTACTCCGAGTGGAAGAACGAGCTGTCCACGCACTACAGGACGTACCATGTGGAGCAGCGCTTGGGGCGAGGTGCAACCCCCCACGAGTTCCGGTACAGGGAGTACGAGTGGCTATGGCTGGTAGCCTACTTCGGGAGCGACAGGGTCTCGGTAAGAAAATTTAGCCTGCTAGTATATAACTTTTTAATGTTATTTAATAATTAAATTATGTAGTTACTTAATTAAATTAATTAGTTAGTTAGTTAGTTATTAGTTATTAAATTAAGTTAGTTGGTTAGTTACGTAGTTAGTTAGTTCGTTACTAAATTAAATTAAATTAAATTAAATTAGGTAGTTAGTAAGTTAGTTAGTTACTAAATTAAATTAGTCAGTTAAGTAGTTACTAATTAAATTAAATTAGTTAGTAACTAAATTAGTTAATAATTTTTTTTTGGTTAGTTCGTAATATTTTAATTTAGTTACTAATTTATATTTGCGTTTATATGTTCGTTCTTATAATACAGAAAATCTCGCGGACGAACAGCGACAACCGCAGGAGGAACGAGCACCCCCACCACGGCGGCGCCCGCTCCTGGAGGCAGTGGGCAGAGATGGCGAGGAGGGACCGACCGCTGAGGCCGTTGTCGTGGATTCATGCGCAGATGTATCCGGGGCGTCCCGACCAAGTGGTAAGTATTCGCCCATCTTCAATAAAAGTGTTTCATTAAATTAATTTATATATATATTTTTTAATTCGTTTATTATATTTTCTTGTCAATTAGGCGGAAATCGATGCGGAGACCGACGCGATCACCTTCGGGATCGCGCGAGACACCCTGGGAGACGGGGCGTCCGACGAGGCGATCGCGGAGTTTGCCTCCACGATCGACACCCTTGAGCCGCGCTTGGCCTCTCAGATCATGCACGCGGCGGTAGGGACGGGGAACAACTACTTCTACCAGAGAGGCCTAGGCGCGGCGGGAGATGGGGTTCTCAAGTACACGCCGGCCAATCCCAGCACGCAGCGTGCGGCTTCGACGAGAGGAGACTTGCAGACGCAGCTGCAGAGGACTCAGGCGGAGTTGGCGAGGGCGGTGGAGGCGCTCCAGCAGGCGGAGTTGGCGAGGGCCGTGGAGGCTTCGGCGCAGCAGGCCAGAGACGCATCTGTGGCGGAGATGTACCGATGGATGCAGCAGTCTTGGGAGGCCCAGCAGGCTGGACTCCAGCCCCCGCCTCCGCCACAGATGCCCCAGTTCGTCGTCCCCACTCCCCCCCGGCATCGGAGTACGCCAGCCGATCAGGACAGCCATAGCCACCGGAACTCGAACGATCCGGTCGACGACGCTACGCGTTTAGGGGGTGATGATGAGTAGATAGTGGGTTAATTTGTACAGTATGTAGGATATTAGGGATGGATTGATGTGGATATTTGTTGGATATTTGGATGTTTGTTTGTGCATTTTCTGCAGCCAAACCGAAGACGAAGTGAAATTGGGCCCGAGTTAAATTTTTAAATTTTTTTAAATATTTAGGGGTTATAGCCGACGATATTATCATTATTTCGTCGGCTATAAGGGCTATAGCCGACGATATTGGCAATATTTCGTCGGCTATAAGGGCTATAGCCGACGATGTTTACCATATGTCGTCGGCTATACCCTCCCGGCTTCAGGCAAAAAAAAAGCCGTTCCTGGTACCGGCGATTGTTATGGCCGACGATAGTGTCGTCGGCTATATTGGACGTATAGCCGACGATAGTGTCGTCGGCTATACTTCGGTTTAGGGGCAATTACGTAATTGTTGAAGCCGACGATCTTGTCGTCGGCAATGTTCGAAGTATAGCCGACGACGCTTTATTCGTCGGCTATACCCCGCGGTTTATAAGCCGACGACTTACGCCTCGTGTCGTCGGCTATAGTATAGCCGACGGAGCTATCCCGACGAGACTATAGCCGACAATACTTCGTCGGCTATGACTATAGCCGACGAATTAATGGTAACGGCCGACGAGATGGCCTCGTCGGCTATAAGGCCTTTTCTGGTAGTGAAGGTTCTTTCAGAAAGAATCCCTTCACTACTTCAGGGTTCTTTTCAACAATCAGCGTCAGTTTCTCACCATCGAAGATGTCAAAGTACTTGATGGAGGTCCCCTCTACCCTGAAGTAGACCCTGAGCAGGTATCCCTTTATTCTTTATTGATCTACATGTTAATTTGTAAGTGAAGACTACTAACTGATTTTCTCTATCACAGACCCCTGACAAACCAAGCAAGAGCAAAGGGAAAAGGAAGATCCCCCAGACCTCTGCGAGTAGACCTGCTAAAAAGAGGGCACGAACTCCAATTGTGGCTGAAGAATCAGAACCTGAGGATCACGAGCCAGTAAGTTATCTGTACTTACTCTACTGTGTTACTGCACCACTGACTTATATAACAAGTTAACACACCAAATCTGATGCAGTTGATAAATTTTCTCCCACAGGGATTAGTAAGGAGGAAAAGTAGACCAACTTCAACCTCTACCGCCACCGTGATTGAAGTATCTTCAGGTGAGTCATCCGAATCATCTCATAGTTCATCTTCCCTTGGGGACTCTGAGTTGGAAGAAGTATATATGCTTGATTTCGCTGAAATCCAGCGAATTAAGAAACAACTTGGAAAGGAGATTCAATGGGTTCGTGAGAATACTGTTCTTGATGCACCACCACTAAGATCTCTTCCTGCTGATACAGGTACTCCTAATATTCCAAGTAATGCAGTGGCAATGACTTCAACTCCTACCGAGATTGTCCCCCTGATCACTCCTCCTCTCCCTGCAGAGCAAGTGATAGAAGAAGTGGCTACTTCACAGGTCACTGAAGTTGTAGCAGATGTTGGACCAAGTCTTGAACTTGTCCCCATACCAACAGAAGACAACCTAATCCCTGAAGCAGTTGTTGGCGAAGAAGAAATAACTCTAATCCCTGAGGTAATCGCCCTTGGAGATAAAGATGAAATTCCCTCCTCCCCTGTTAGAACTTATACAGAAGCTAGCGAATGTTCAACCATATTTCCATGTTCCTCTTTGGACCACTCCTCAGAGCCTCAAGAGCAGCCTCCAGCTGAGCTTCTAACAGATGCCTCGTGAGTGACCGAGGTACCTCTTAGAATCCTTTGGCTCTTTGTATTTTGATAGTATCTTTAGCATTCCTCACCATATTTGTGTTTAGGTAGGTAAGTGAAGGTCAACACACAACTGGGAGTGATGAGGTTTCTGGCGAGCAAACTCCAGTTGTAAATTTGCCCAGCCAGGATGTGCAGATTGGAGTATCGCCCGCCAAGGCTTCAATTCCTCAACCTCTAAAGACAAGATTGCCCTTACCTCCACTAGGGGATGATCCACTTTTAAAATTCCCAACCCGCAAGAGAGATCCCCCTGAACTGAGAGAGGCATGGAACTTTGTGCAACCGTTGGGAAGCTTGAATCTGAAAGATGCGGCAGAAGCAACCAAATTTCATTCTTATGTCCAAACACTGCAAAATCATGTTGACTGCCTGCCCGCCATGGTTCAATCAGATTTTAAAAACCTCCTGGCGAGCCTTCCTGATCTTTTAAAACATCTCCATGATAAATTAGGAACGGTTCCATCTCAGCAAGTTAAGACTCAAGATGCAACTGCAGCCCTCACTAGTGCTATGAATGCATATTCTGCCCTTGTATCTGCTGCAAGCAATGAAGATGAGGACGAGATCACTCGTCTGGAGAAAGAAAGAGAAATTCTTGACCTGAAGATAGCTAGTGCCAGGGCAAGGCAAGCAGAGCGTCTTCAACACGCGAATGATCAAAGAACGCTTCTAATTTCTCTCCACAACAAAATTCAACAAAGTCAAGTCGAAGAAGAAGATCTTATGGACTACATTTGACAGGACCCGAACCAGATTTCATCCTGAAACCCGGATAAGACCCTGCGGGGACCACCTTAAGACTAACTCTATCGATAAATCGATAAGTCAATCTTAAGATGGACAACCCTAAAACCTGCAACAACCAAAACACTTCTAAATTCCAGTTCCAACCTCAACACCTAGAGCCATCTGCTCCCCAAACACAACCACCGCCATAGATGAACACAAAATCAAAATAAGACGATAATCAAAGGCTCACAGGTAATCAGAGCAATCTAACACATTGAACTGGAATTACAATTGGAAATATAACCAGAAATGTAATATGAAAATAAAATAATAAGGGATCACGGATCCCACCTAGCGGAAACGACAACGATGATGGCTATGCCTCAAATCCGAGTACTCTTGACCTCTGATCACTACTCTGCACACTGGGCGATTTTTAAAACGAAGGGCCCAGGGGAAAGTAAATTAAAAACACGTTAGAGTGAGTGGATAAAAAATAAAACAATTTAATATAATACTTTAATTGAAATTATCATATTACTTTCCTAATATTTTATAAATAAAACCACATTGCATGGCTTTAATAAAACGTTCCACGTTTTAAGAAAATCGTATTTAAAAATCAGCCCCGCTGATATATCAAATAAACAAATAATACTTTTGTTTATATTTGTATTTCAAAACGAAATATTTTTGAAAATCAATTAATAATATTTCACAACCAATCCCATTGGTCATATAAAAACTCAACCCCGCTGGTTCGGGAATTTATTAAAATCAGAAATCTCATAGAGAAAATATTCCCGAAAACCTCATAATATAAAAATCATGACCAAACCCATTGGTCATATAATAGAATAGGGGAACGTTATTACCACCATTTAACAGTAGCCTCCAAGGCTAACACTACAAGGAAAAAAACCTTAGGCGACGAAACTTAAAAAAATTCCTCGCCTAAGCTATCTTAGGAGACGAAAAAACTTTCCTCACCTAAGAAAAAATTTTCGTCGCCTAAGAACAGTCTTAGGCGACGAATTCTTCTTTTCGTGGTCTAAGACAAAAGCCTACCGACGAAAAAAATATTCGTCGTCCGTGCATTTTCTTAGACCACGAAAAAAAAACTCGTCGCCTAAGATTTTTACTTAAGAGACGAAATATCAAAATTCGTCTCCTAAGAAAAAATCTTAAACGACGAACTTTTTTTTCGTGGTCTAAGAAATGACGAGCACGACGATTTTTTTTTTCGTCGGCAGGTTTTCTTCTTAGACGACGAAACTTAATTTTCGTCGCCTAAGATACAAACTTAGACGAAACTTAATTTTCGTCGCCTAAGTGTGAAACTTAGGCGACGAAAATATTAGTTTCGTCTCCTAAGTTTGGATCTTAGGCGTCGAAAATTAAGTTTCGTCGCCTAAGTAAATTCATACTATAAAACCTGCACTCGTTTTCCAGATCGGGAAAAGAGGCAAAAAACTGAAAAAATTTTCCTCCCCTCAAATTTTTCCACCGATTTTCATTTTTTGATGTGAAAAGCTTCAAATCGGGTCTTCCTAAGCCTTCTCCACTACTACCCATTGATTTTTAACTTGGTATGATCTCTTTATTCATCTTTTTCAACTATAATTTCAATTTTTTCCATTGAAATATTTCATTTTTGAGGTAGAGAATTATAGAAATATATATTGTTGTGTGTGTATATTGTGAGGTGATAGCTAGTATATATGTTGCTTTTGTTGATCCATACCTATATATACTCAATTAAATTGTTGGTTTTTGTGAAATTAGTGAATTATATATATTAATTATATATTTTAATAATGCTTTAATTAATTTAATTAATAATTATAATTATTTGACGAAAATCATTGTTATAAGATTTATAATTAGCGGTGAATAAAAGAATGTCATTCTTTTATTCACTGATATACATGCATTTATATATATCACTAGAAATCCCGTTCGAGAATCATGGAGAGATTCTTGAATTGTCCCATTTTTGGACAGTTTGGGGGCAGAGGACATTATTTCACAGTTTGTATAGGTCTTGTGTATTCGTTTGCGGTCGTGGGTATATATTTCGACGAGGTCTCCCATCACTGTTCCTTAAGTGCATACTAGGTGTATAGATATTCGTGCACTTGAGGAACTGTGGGGAGATGCTGTCGAAAATTTTCCACGACTGAAAACGAATACACAAGATCTACAAACTGTGAAACAAAGTCTTGTGCTCCTGAATGAGATTATTAGGACCCTAACCGGAGGCATAAGGTCGAGAAAAAATATGCATATAAATTGTTTATTTGTTAATTTGTGATTATTTATTGTTTGTCTTATATTAATTAATATATATAACAGGTGAACGATGGATAGAGATAGGAGTTGGATGCAGTACCCAAGACAGAGCGAAGAATACTATGAAGGAGTAGGAATTTTTATAAATTTTGTACGCGAACATGGTGGAGGAAAGAAAACACACAGGTGTCCCTGCTTAAGTTGTATGAATACTAAGCGCAAGACGATCGGCTGAATCTACGATCACCTGTGTAACAGAGGTATTATGCAGAATTATACAACATGGAGTAAACACGGTGAATCAGTAGATTATGAACCTACGGTTGCCGAAATCTAGGCTGGATACCATGACCGAACAGCTGCTGGTGGTTTCGAGCCTTATACTGACCCGGCTATGAACATTCTACATGACATTTTTCCTACTTTTGCTCCAGTACGCGAGGAAGAGGAATTCCAAGAGGCAGTTTTTGAGGATGGCACAATTCCTCTTGTTGACACTGCTGATTATGATAAGTATACCAGACTACTTGCTCAAGTGCAGATCCCATTATTCGAGGGTAGTCCTCACACTGTTTTAGAGACCATCATCTCACAGACGCAGTTGAAAGTCAAGAGTAGGTGGACAAATGACTCTTTTGATAGTCTTCTAAAACAGTTTAAGGAATACCTTCCACAACCTAACTATCTACCTGATAGTTATTACATGCTACATAAGATATTGGGCGATCTCGGTCTCAGTTATAACAAAATCCATGCCTGCAAGAACAACTGTGTTTTGTTTTACAAGGAGAAAGCCGAGCTTGATGAATGTCCCATATGCCACGCGTGGAGGTGGGAGCAAGGTACAGTTAAGGAAACAGTGTTCCTGTGAAGGTACTTCGTCATTTCCCTTTAATTCCTAGATTGAAGCGTCTTTACATGTCTTTACACACAGTAAAACAAATGAGATGGCATGGAGAGAGAAGGACAGATGATGATACTCTCAGACACCCTGCAGATGGCGAGGCGTGGAAGTCTTTTGACAGATTATTCCCTCATTTTGCAAGAGATGTTAGAAATGTCAGACTCGGCCTTGCCTCAGATGGATTCAATCCCCATGGAAATATGAGTTTGAGTCATAGTACATGGCCTGTTATTCTTGTGCCGTACAACCTGCCTCCTTGGATGTGTATGAAGAAGGAATTTAGTATGATGTCTCTGTTAACTCCCGGCCCAAGGTCTCCAGGAAAGTGTTTGGATGTGTATCTGCAACCTTTGATCGACGAGCGGTTAGACTTATGGGAAAATGGAGTTCTTACTTTTGACAGGCACAGTGGAAGATCATTTATAATGAGAGCAATGCTGATGTTTACCATAAGTGATTTTCTTGGTTATGGGATGTTGTCGTCTCAGGCGACTAAAGGTTATAAAGCTTGTCCTGTTTGCTTGAACGAAGTTCATTCTGTTTGGTGCGTTGGGAAGGAGTGTTACTTGAGTCACCGTAGATGGCTTCCAGCTGACCACCAGTGACGATTTCGTCCTAAAGCATTTGATAAAATAGTAGAGCTTCGTCCTAAACCCCGTCCCTGGAGCGGTGATGAAATTTTGGAGAAGCTGAACTCTTTCGATTTCGGGGTGTTGAGCGGTGATTTATCTATACCAGTTCCGGAACGCCCTGACGAGTACAAGTGTTTTACACACAAGAGTAGATTCTATGATTTGCCTTACTGGTCGAAATCCATTCTTAGACACACCCTAGATGTCATGCACATAGAAAAGGGAGTAAGTGACAGTATTGTGGGAACAATTCTTGATATCAAAGGAAAGAGTAAGGACACTTTGAAAGCACGTCAGTATCTGAAGGAGGAGGGATTACGAAAACACTTGTGGCCAGTGAAGACGGCATCAGTGACTTTCATACCTGTTGCACCTTACACAGTTAAACCGGCTTTCAAGAAGCAGATTTTCATATGGTTTAAAGGAGTACAGTATCCTCATGGGTATGCAGGAAATATATATCGGTGTATTAACTTGGGGCTTAATACGTTTAACGGATTGAAGAGCCACGACTGTCATGTATTGCTACAACGTCTTATTCCAGTGGTTATCCGACCCTATTTGCATCCAGATGTGGTCGAACCTATAATAGCCTTGTGTAGGTTTTTTCAGAAGTTATGCGCTAAAGAGCTGAAGAAGTCAGATGTTCTCATTCTCAAAGAAGACATCATCTACATTTTGTGCAAATTGGAAAGGATTTTCCCCCCTGCTTTCTTTGACAGTATGATTCATCTGATGATCCATCTTCCAGATCAAGCACTGCTTACTGGTCCAGTTCATTGCACCTGGATGTATCCTCAAGAAAGGTACTATTTTGTTTCTGCCTAAACCCGGGGGTCTAGTAGATACTTGATGAATCCACCTCTATCTCCTGCAATCCTGCTCACTAAGGGGAATACCGGGCGGGCCGGTCTTCTCCTCTCCGATGCCTAAGTTAGTATAGTTGGAATATATATAACCAAGACACGTATGTAAGCGGGGAGAGAGACGAGTTACCTCATAAAGAAGGTAGTTGGGGCCCATATATAGGTGGTTGGGGGTAAGGACTGGCCTTACTCTTCGATGTGGGACTGGTTCCCTTCTGCTTATACCTTCTGGTACCCTCTTAGGCAGGCTGGCGCCCCCGGCCCCTGGGTCCCTGGAGGCAGGATAGAGTGCCAGGCCCGGAGGCCGGGTGCTGGTGATCCGGTCCCGACCCTTGGGCCGGGCCCTGGTTCTAGGGCCAACGGTTTTTTCTGGATCTTCCTCATGACCCAGTCCCCGACCTGGAGGTTTCTCTCCCGGACCCTTCTGTCATAATACCGGGCGATCCGCTGTTTGTAAGTTTGGTTGCGCATATGTGCCTGGTCGCGGCGCTCCTCGATAAGGTCCAGGTTGAGTAATAGCCCCTCGACATTTGTCTCGGCGTCGTAATTCTCTACCCTGCCACTGGATATACCAGTTTCTATCGGGAGTACCGCCTCGCTTCCGAATGCCATGCAGAACGGGGTCTCTCCTGTTGCCTCTGCTGTTGTTGTTCGGATGGCCCATAGCACCGCGGGGAGTTCTTCGGCCCAACATCCCTTCTTGGCATCCAGCTTCTTTTTTAGGAGGGTCTTGATAATCTTATTGACCGCTTCTACTTGGCCGTTGGTCTGTGGGTGCGCCACTGAAGCGAACAACATCCGGGTCCCCATAGAGGCTGTGTACTGGATAAGATCAGCATTATTGAACTGTGTCCCATTATCCGTGACAATAGTCTGCGGTACCCCGAATCGGCAGTAGATGTTCTTCCATAGGAACTTTTTAACCCGTTCCTCAGTGATCTTTATCATGGGTTCTGCCGCTACCCACTTGGTCTGATAGTCTACTGCCACGATGGCGTACTTGTACTGTCCTATAGCCGTTGGGAAAGGGCCGATGATGTCCAATCCCCACTGTGCAAATGGCCACGGTGCCAACAGGATTGATAACGCGTTTGCCGGGGCATGAGGTATAGAGGCGTACATGTGGCACTTGTGGCAGCCGCCTGATATTTTTCTTGACATTGCCGCCATGTCTGGCCAGAAATACCCCGCTCGGAGCGATTTGTGGGATAATGATCTTGCGCCGGAGTGATTACCGCATACCCCCTCGTGGATCTCTCGCATGATAGCCTCGCCTGCCTCTTTTGTCACACATCTCAGCTGGGGGAAGCTGTGCCCCCTTCGGTATAACTGGCCGTTGAGGAGACCGTACCGGGCGCACCAGAGGTGTAGTCTTCTGGCCTCTACCGCATCCTGGGGGCTTGTTTTATCAGTCAAATACTTGACTATTGGATCCATCCAGCTTGGCGGCGCTTCTTCTACCACAAATATCTCAGAGATGGTTTTGTTTATGCTTGGCTGCTGGAGAGTTTCCATTTTTGCCTTCCGGTACTCTGGAGGGTAGTTTCCGGTTGCCAGCCTTGCGAGGGCATCCGCATGTCTATTTTCCTCTCGGGGAATGTGCTGGATCGTGGCGCCCTCGAACGGCTCGATCAAGGTTTTGGCCAGAGCCTGGTAAGAGGATAGCTGGGGGTCCTTGACCTCAAACACCCCGTTCATCTGGTTCACCACTAGGCTAGAGTCGTTGTATATCTCCATGGACGAGATTCCCAGCTCCTTGGCCAGTTGCAGTCCGGCTATGAGGGCCTCATACTCGGCAGCGTTGTTGGAAGTGCTAAAAAGGAACCGTAAGGCATACTCGTATGACTGGCCATCGGGCGAGGTTAACATGACAACAGCGCCGCTCCGCCTGGTCGTTACGGAGCCATCCACGTAAAGCTTCCAACCGGTGGGGAGGCCTGGTTCGGCCTTTGTGGCTCGTACTGCCTCGGTGTCCTCGCACCGGTCGGGGTGCGCTTCTACCGCCATTGGGGTGAGCTCACATATGAAGTTCGCAGCTGCCTGCCCCTTGATGGCCGTTCGCGGGGCGTAGATGATGTCGAACTCTCCCAGTTCAACTGCCCACCGTACGAGCCTACCACTGGTCTCCGGCCTTTGTAGGATCTGCCGCAGAGGGTGATTGGTATACAAGGTGATGGAATGAGCCTGGAAATAATGCTGGAGCTTCCTGGCACTAACAATCAGGGCCAGAGCCAATCTCTCTATGTCGGGGTACCGGCCCTCTGCTCCAGTGAGTCCCTTTCCCGCATAGTATACCGGGAGTTCGAGCGTGTCTTCCTTCCTAATGAGAGCCGCGGAGACGACCGTCGCGGATGCAGCTATTTAAAGGTATAGCATTTCGCCCGGCACTGGTTTGGATAGGAGAGGCACTGCCGACAAATATGCCTTGATAGACTGGAATGCTGCTTCATGCTCCGCTGCCCAGTGGATTTTCCTGGTCTGCTGTGCCTTGAGCAATTTGAAGAACGGGGTGCATTTGTCGGTTAGGCGGGAGATGAATCTGGCGAGGGCGGCTAACCGGTCGGTCAACATCTGGACCTGGTTTCTCTCCCCTAGCGTTTCCATATCTAAAATCGCCTGGACCTTCAGCGGGTTGGCTTCTATCCCTCGCTGGCTGATGATGTGGCCTAGGAATAGGCCCTCTGAAATTCCGAAAATACATTTCTTTGGGTTTAAGCGCATTCCGAATTTGAGCATCTTGCCAATGACTACGGCCAAATCCTGGACGTGGGCCCCTGCAGTCAAGCTCTTGACCAGCATGTCATCCACATAAACCTCTACGGTTTTACCCATTTCTTGCTCCAGCATTTGATTGACCGTTCGCTGGTAGGTGGCCCCGGCATTCTTCAGACCGTACGGCATCCTCTTATAACAGTAGGTACCTCGGTCGGTTGTGAATGATGTGTGCTCCTCATCATCCGGGTGCATCCTAATCTGATTATATCCGGCGTAAGCGTCCATGAAGCTGAGCATTTTAAAACCGGACGTGGAATCTATAAGCTGGTCAATCCGGGGGAGCGGGAAGCTGTCCTTTGGACACGCCCGGTTCAGGTTAGTGAAGTCCACGCACATACGCCATTGGCCGGTTCCCTTCTTTGGTACCATAACTACGTTAGCGAGCTAGCGGGGGTACTGGACTTCCCGGATGAACCCTATACTCCTCAATTTCTGTACCTCCGCTCTGATTGCCTCATACATTGCGGGACTGAAAGATCTCCTCTTCTGCCTTACCGGGGGAACGTTGGGTAATAAATTTAGCTCATGCACGGCTATCTCCGGGGATATGACCGGCATGTCCTCATAGGACCATGCGAAGACCGAACCGTTGTCCTGGAGGAAGGTTATGAGCTCTTGCCTAACAACCGGATCGAGCCGCGTCCCTATTACGACAGTTCGCTCCGGGTGGTCTACCGAAATGCAGATTGCTTCGGTTTGTTCCACGGCCGCAGGTGGTTCCAGTTTCTCGATGAACCGCCCGACTCTTTTTGTCTTGATGTCATCACGTGGGTCAATGTTTAGATCTGGCGCGGGTGGTTGCTGAGCGGTTGTGAAGACCTCGGTCCGCTTCCTCCCGTGGGTCACGGCTTCTGTGTAATACTTGCGGGCGATCCTTTGGTCCCCGCGTATGGTAATGACTCCAGCCGGTGAAAGCATCTTCAGCATTAACATATGGCTGGCAATAAACGTTTTGAGCCTCCATAATCCTGGCCGACCGATTATGCCATTGTACGATGATAGGCAGTCGACAATGATGAACTCCAAATGCTCCTTTCTGGTTCTGTCTCCCTCGCTGAAGATGATCGGTAGGTAATCCGATCCCAGGGGCTGGACGACCTCACCGGAGAAGCTTATGAGCGGCTCGTTATCCTGGGATAACTTGTTCCTTCCTTTCTGCAACCCCTTGTATGCATCCCGGAACATTACGTTGACTGAGGCTCCGGTATCAATCAGCATACGACTGGTTATCCAGTGGTCTATTTGGACCGTAATGAGGAAGGGGTCGTTGTGTGGTTGGATCAGATCCTCCGGCTCTTCCCCCTCGTAAAAGGTGATCGATCTCCATCCGGTTTTAGCGGCTTGGCTGCTTCTTTCGCCGAAGGCGTATACCTCCTTCCCTCGGACAAATCTTAGGCACCGCTTCTTCGAGCTCCGGGTAAGTCGATCTATACGATCCCCGCCGTGTATCATGTTAATGCTCCCGTGTACCTCGATGCCCCCGGGAGTGCGGGTGTTTATAGTTCCTACCTGCCGAGGCCGAGGTTGCTCGTTGTTGGGGTCCTTCTGGCGGGCCCGGTCGATTACGACCGCTATCTGGGCCTTTCGGTCATCGGTCTGAAGGGCTAGATCTTTGGGCTTTCCGGCTGGCACAATAGCCAAGGCCCGCGATGGTCGTTCTGCTGGCGTAACAACTAGAGGTCGCGCCGAACGCACAAACGGCTGTCTTCTCCCTGACCGGGAACCGTCGCCATCGCTCCGCCGGGGTTGCCATTCCTCCCGTATGTCTGCTTTCCTAGTGGCTGCGGGCGCTCGGCTGCGATCTAGCCATCTGGCTTTGCCTCCATGGGACGGCTGTAGGTCGTCCGCTATTCGCTTGGGCGCCTTGTCCCCATATGCGTCATGCTCTGCCTGAGTGCCTAACGGCCACAGTCATCAGCTCGTCGTACCCCAGCGGCTCCTGTACTAGCAAGTCGTACGAAAGTTCCCCGGGTCTTAAACCCTGCTTGAAGGCCATCCCTGCGATCTGCTTGTCCAGGTTCCTGACCCCGGTCGTGGCAATCTGCCACCGGTTAACGAAGGCACGTAGGGGCTCGTTGTCTGTTTGCATGCAGTCAAAAAGGATTGTGGATGCCTGGGCTGTCCTGGCTCTGAGAATGAACCGGCCGACGAACTTATCTGCCAACCGCTCGAAGGTTTCGACTGAATTAATTGGTAGCTCGTAGAACCAATTCAACGCCTCTCCCAAGAGCGTTTCTTGAAATACGTTGCAGCACGTGGCGTCCGAGTAGCCTCTCACCCCTGCTTGCGACTTGAAGCTGTCCAGGTGCTGGTACGGACAGCCCGCCCCAGAATAGGTCAACTTCAGAGGCCTTTGGCTTCCAGATCTTCCCGATTCCCTAATTCGGCGCGGGAAAGGTCCGATACGCTCGTTGAACCGCGCGCCACCCCGCTGTCGCCCTGCCATTCTCTCGCTGGCCTCCATGCGGCCCTTCATGTCCGCCACCGAGGCGGAGAGCACTTCGAGCGCTAGAGCGGTAGTGCTTTCCTGTTCGGTTGACGCCTGGCCCGTGCGGTACGGGGGCTCGGCCGGGCCGGAGTTCTTTAAAGCTTCCGAAAAGAGTGGCGTGTCCATATGCACGGTCTTTCTTCTTCCCGTGGCCTGTCCTACCTCAAGATGCGGGAACTCGCTAGCCTTGCCCGCTGATCGCGGTGTTGCTCGAGGAGTGCTCTGCTGACCCTCTCGCTCCAGGGCCGCCGCTAGGGCGATGTTGACTGCCTCCAATTCTTGGCATCGGGCCTCCGCTCTTAGTCGATCCTGATCACCCTCCGCTCGCAAGCGCTCGACCTTTGCCTTCATCTTTTTAATTTCTTCCGGGCCCTTCTGGTCGGTGCTTTCTGGTTTCCGGTGATTATGAGTTCCATTACTGACGGAAGAAAGGGCGAACCTCGCACCGACCTCATCCTTTATGTTACGGGCTGGGTCGGGGAACTGAATTCGCGCTTTCGGTTTTTCCCCGCTGGCTTTTATCTTCGTTCCCTCCATTGCTTCCTGACTGAAGGATGCAGCTACTTCTCCAAAGGATTGATAGAGCAACACAACTTTTTGTACGAATTCCCACAGACGGCGCCAATTGTTTCTGCCTAAACCCGGGGGTCTAGTAGATACTTGATGAATCCACCTCTATCTCCTGCAATCCTGCTCACTAAGGGGAATACCGGGCGGGCCGGTCTTCTCCTCTCCGATGCCTAAGTTAGTATAGTTGGAATATATATAACCAAGACACGTATGTAAGCGGGGAGAGAGACGAGTTACCTCATAAAGAAGGTAGTTGGGGCCCATATATAGGTGGTTGGGGGTAAGGACTGGCCTTACTCTTCGATGTGGGACTGGTTCCCTTCTGCTTATACCTTCTGGTGCCCTCTTAGGCAGGTTGGCGCCCCCGGCCCCTGGGTCCCTGGAGGCAGGATAGAGTGCCAGGCCCGGAGGCAGGGTGTTGGTGATCCGGTCCCGACCCTAGGGCCGGGCCCTGGTGCGCTTGCCGCGGGTCTACGGGCCTGCTGTAGCCTCTCTGCGGCTACTGTCAACATATTTATTATTCGTATTTCCCCATTCATTATAATATTCTCTTGTATTTATACTTCACTAATAACTGTACGTGTAATTTCAGACAACTGTTTCAATACAAAAATTTATGTAAAAGCAAGAGTCACCCTGAAGAATCGATAGCGGAGTCATACATTACACATGAATGTGTAACATACTGCAACTTATATCTCCGTAACAGTGACGAAAACATTGCAGAATCTTTTACAGCAGCCTCTACAGTACCAGAGTTAAAACTTTCAGTCCTTTCAAGTGTTGTACGTCCGTTTGGTAATTTACCAACTTCAGAAAGACTGACAGATGCTGAGCTAATTGAAGCTCATTGGTGCGTACTACAACACTGTGACGAAGCACAATATTTCATGGGTGAGCATTTGAAGCTGATTGAAGCAAATCGTCGAGACCGAAGGCCGAAAGAGACGCACAAAAGAACATTTCATGTTTACTTTCGCAAATGGGTACGTCACAATATTTTGTATGTTACAATATCTCCATTTCAATATTAGTATTCTAGCTAGTCAGTTCAATTTAAATAATAACTTATCACAATGTCACAGGTGGAAAATCTCCAAATACAGAACAGTGATTTGTACTCGTCCGAATTGCACCATTTGGCTAGAATGCCAATTTCCCACAGGGTGCGCGCGATGTGTTTTGTCAATGGCGTCAAGTTTGTGACACTTCAACGAGATGTAAACCACAGAACGCAAAATTGCGGGGTCATGGTAGATGGTGACGACTTCACCTACTATGGAGTGCTACTCGCCGTTGTCGAAGTAGTATATGGAAATATGCTCGTTGTCTTGTTCAAGTGTAGATAGTTTAACACTAATCAAAGTGTTCCTGGGAGTACAAAGATGGATTACGGCATGTTATCGGTGAATACAAACACAAGTTGGTATGAAAATGAGCCGTTCATTCTTGCTAGCATGGCAAAACAGGTATTTTATCTCGATGATCCTAAGGCAAGTGGATTTTAGAAAGTGGTTAACCCGATGTCACATAGGAATATATGGAGTGCGTCTACAATTGAAAGGGGTGAAGAACATGACGATGAAGATGACGACGACACTGATGAACCATATCAAGAGCATTGGGCTTCTCAAATCCCTAATGCAGAGGCTATTCACGACGACAACCGCTTACATTTCGTCACTTCTGATGAATTCATTGCAGTCCCAAATGCATCTACATCTCAAAACATAGCCAATCACAACTTCATTAATGACGAGGATGATGAGGAATCAGACGATGATTAGGAAACATACGACGATGACGATTCCAATGATGGCTTAACTGATACGATTGAAGATGCAGACGATACAGACGATGACGATTATGATGGAGAACCATGATCAGATTTAAATTATGTTTTTAAATTCAATAAATTTGTTTTTGATGTATAATTAAAAATACATGAATGGTGTGTACGTACGTACAAAATCTTCAACTGTGTTCTGTTATGTTATGTTGGATTATAATTTCCTCAAGAAAATTAAAATGGGAAAAACATGATTAATTTGTTTTTGTATTAATTAATATATATATATATATATATATTAAAATATGTATAATTGGGGTCTTTTGTCGACCAAATGCACCTATGAACATGCCCCAAAATTCCAAAATTAAAAAGTCAATTTTTAAAAAAAATAATTTCCGCTTAGTCGACGAAAACATCAGTTTCGTCGTCTAAGTATTTACTTAGTCGACGAAAACATCAGTTTCGTCGTCTAAGTAGATACTTAGACGACGAAACTGATAATTTCGTCAACTAAGCGGAAATTATTTTTTTAAAAAAATTTGCTTTATTTTCGGCCAATAAATTTTGCGAAAATTTGAGCTAATCTTAGTCGACGAAAAAACAGTTTCGTCGTCTAAGTATTTACTTAGGCGACGAAAACATCAATGTCGTCAAGTAAGTATATACTTAGACGACGAAAAAGTTGACGTCGTCGACTAAGTGGTAATTATTTTTTAAAAATTGGCTTTATTTTCCGCCAATAAATTTTGCGAAAATTTGAACTAGGCTTAGTCGACGAAAACATCTATTTCGTCGTCTTAGTATTTACTTAGTCGACGAAAACATCAGTTTCGTCGACTAAGTAAATACTTAGACGACGAAAATAATGTTTTCGTCGCCTAAGAGGAAATTATTTTTAATAAATTGGCGGCCTAATTTGAATTGATTGAAAAATTCGAAATTATCTTAGGCGACGAATAAATATTTCGTCACCTAAGTTTTACTTCTAAGGCGACAAATTTTTCTTTTCGTCGTGTAAGGTTTTCTCTTAGGAGACGAACGATACAATTTCGTCGCCTAAGTCAGGTAAATATACCCGATCTGCAATCCCTAATTCATCTTTGGTCTGTTTCGTTCTCCTTTTCTTCCTCACGCCGCCTCACCCTCCGCTCCCTCCTCCGCCTTGTGGCCCCCGCCCCAACCTCCGCCGCCTCACTCGCCGGTCTCGCCTCCGCCTCTACCAGCCACCTCCTCAGCCAGCCTCCGCCCCAGCCTCCTCGTCGCTCGCCGGTCTTGCCTCCGCCCTCGCCTCCCTCGCCTCCACCTCTCTCGATCAGTATGCTCTCTGTCTCTCTCTAATTCTCTCCCTCGTCATTACCGCAGCATGAATATATATGGTTTGGTCTGAATATATATGGTTTGGTGCAAAATTTTTATGTGATTATATATGGTGTGAATATATATGGTTTGGTCTGTCTCTCTCTGTCTCTCTCTAATTCTCAATAGTCAATACTAGTTTATTTAGAGGTTGCAGATGCTGTAGTTGACTTCATTTATGTGTATGCCAAATTTTTACAATGCAAAGCCAAAGAAACCTAGCTAGGTGCCTACCTAAGTCTGCAGACTGCTTCCAAGTTCTAACAGAAGAAGCATGGGCCTTAATCTATGTGATAAGGATATATGGTAGGTAAATATATACGTATATATACATAATATAATATACGGATATATGGTAGCTAATATGAATTAAAATGGAACTAGCAAGCTAGAATCTAGCTGCAGTTGTTGTTGCATGGTTTATATATATATGAAGATCGATCAATTCCTGCAAAATGAGCTAGAATAATTCAATCAGCTGATTTCAGAGGGAGGAGGTAAGGAGTCATCTCGATCGCACACACATATATATATATATATATATACCTTTGGCAGGCAATGCAATGCAAGTCAAACAATCAATAAGAACAGAGTATCTAGATCGATAGAGATATAATCACAGATCGATATATATATATAAACTTTGATCAACTGTGGCTCATATATTAATATATATATATATATATATATATGGACTTTAACCTAATTGTGTAGGTCTGTTCGATCGCTTTCTTTTTCTTTGTTTAGGGTTTGGTATACATCCGACTGATTCTGCGAACTTGCCCCCCAAAATATATTAATACTCCAAACTCTTGACAAAACACCTAACAAACAAACTCCAAATTATACACACTTGAATGCTCCATCCCATATTCTCATGTGTAAACAAGGTTTCAGTATATATTCCTGATGTATATCTTTCTTTCATTATTTACCGCGCTCCTATGAGCTAGCTACTTCACATTTACAATAATAAGGGTTTCAGCCATTGAATTTAGAGATTTTCTTTTATTTTTTATTCATTTGTTAGAAAAATGATATAATATATGTTGTGTTTGTGATACAAATTTGTGTTTCTTTACAGGAAAAATATGCCGCCGACTCATGGATTTCTCAAGAAGAAGAGGCAGGAGTTATTTGACCGCTTCTACAGGTCAAATAACTCTGAAGGGAGTGGTTTGCAGCCACGTACGGAATCATCTGCGAACGTATCAGCACCTCCCCCCCCCCCCACCCGCCCCCGTTGCCGGTGGAAGATACTGCAGCCCCTTCAGTAGCAGACACCACACCTGATGTCGAAGACAGCGATGGTGAAGAGATCAGCTGTCGGCGCACATTTCGTCCTCGGCCTGATGGAGGTAAACATAATCCAACACTTTTAATTAAGTCATTTAGTTATAAATGAGTGTTATTACTCTCTAATTAAATTGTTATTGTTTTGGCAGCACTTCCTCCCAAGTTAACTACAATTTTTAATATTTTAATTATCTATCAGCTTCCATATTAATTCCATTTTTTTTTTGTAATAGCTTGTTTATGACATCCCTTGGGATGATAAGAAGATGGTAAAGTGGGTTTACAAGCATGCCGCCAAGACCTTCACAGCCTTCAAGAGCAAGCTCAACAGGCTTAGGATTGACAACCCTGAGAAAATTCCGAAAGAGTTCAAAGATAGACAGGAGGAGTGGTCTTGGCTGCTTCACCACTTCGAGAGCGATGAGTTTCAGGTATATAATTTTTTAATAGTAGTCTGTGCTTTCAAATGTTAACATTTTTCATTTTAGTTTTATTTCAATGCTAACTATTTGTCTCATATTTAATCATATTTCTACAGAGACGATCGACCGCCGACGCCCTCAACCGGGGGAAGAAGACGTTGCACCATCGGTCCGGTTCAAAGCCTTTCATCTACGGGGCGCTCGAATTGAAGCAAAAGGGTGAACCATTCCCGTTGGTGAAGAATTATGAGATGGTGTACCCTCCTGAGCACCCGGAAGCGGCAGAAAATATAGTAAGTTTCCCTTATCCCATAACTAGACATGGCCAGTTCTAAGAAAATAGACCAAGAATGATAGAATGTTACGAATTTGGAAATCCATCTCCAATATGATCAATACACAAGTTATCAAAAGAAATTCATAAGCATATGCATAAGCTCTTTAATATTTCCCTTAAGTTATCTAACTTTGTGTATTTACTCAAGTTAAAACCATTCTAATCATGCGATCTCAAAACTCCTAGTGAATGTATTATGTTTGGATTATGTTTAACTGTTGTGGTTTGATGAAGAGTATCTGCCGATTATGTTTGGATTATTTATAATGCATTATTCATATGCATGTTACTTACTTGGTCTTTGTATTGATAATGAACACAAATTTTGGCCAAATCTGATAACAGCGACATAAGTTATTAATGCACTAACGTACTTCATTTTCAAATGCAGCGCCGTATCAATGTCGAGCTCGAGAGGGTGATGACCACTGTGAGGAATGACCACCCCGACGTACCGGAAGATCAGATCGTTCACTATTTTGACGAGCCGACTCAAGCCCAAGTGCTTGTCAACGCACTGGGACCGCGAAACAGCGGTGAGATCCAGGGGTTAGGAGGAGTCACTTTCGGTGTCGGCTCCCAATCATCGCAAGGGGAAAATTCCACTGGACGCAGTCGGTCGTCAAATGCGGAGCGTATGAGACGACTGGTGGAGGAGGCCCGACAGCGTATAGCACTTGCAGAGGAGGAGGCCCGACAGCGTATCACACTTGCAGAGGAGGAGGCCCGAGAACGTATCAGACTTGCAGAGGAGCAGACACAATTGGTAAATGAGAAGTACCAGAATAGTGAAAACCGTCTTAGCTGGTTGGAGGAACAGTTCCAGTTGTTTAGGAACCGACCACAGTAGCTTGCAGGCTCCTCTCTCTCCCTACGATATTGTTCGGTTTAATATTTTTATTGAACAAATGTATGAATAAACTTTATTAATATTCGGTATTTATTTTTTTTGGATAATTTTTTTAATTTATATGAATATTCAGTATCCGAATATTTTTTTTTTTAATTTAATACATACTTAGTCGACGAAAATAAATATTTTCGTCGCCTAAGCTGGATACTAAGTCCACGAAAAAACTTTTTTCGTGGTCTAAGATATGTACTTAAGCCACGAAAAATAATAATTTCGTCGCTTAAGAGCACCTCTTAGGCCATGAAAATATATTGTTTCGTGGCCTAAGAAAATATCTTAGACCACGAAATATATTATTTCGTCGCCTTAGTCTCAAGCTTAGACGACGAAAACATTTAATTTCGTCAACTAAATATCCATCTTAGGCCACGGAATTGAATTTGTCGTCGCCTAAGATAAATACTTAGACCACGAAAATGTTGAGTTTCGTGGTCTAAGTATTTATCTTAGGCCACGAAATATTTTTTTTCGTCGTCTAAGCTAGAATCTAGCCGACGAAAAAATTCGTCCTCTCAGAGTTTTTTTTTCGTCACCATTTTTCTTAGACGACGAAATTTGTTCGTCGTCTAAGAATTATCTTAGGCGACGAAATTATTTTATTTTCGTCGCCTACTTACTTAGACCACAAACTTTACACGACGAAACTTAGGCGACAAAATTTTCGTCACCTAACAGGTTAGACGACGAAAATCCTTCTTAGATGACGAAAAATTTTTGTCGCCTAAGATATTCAGTGTTGTAGTGTAAGGGTCAAAACTCCAAGAGTCTCAATAACGTCCTCACGCTATGCCCGTACACGTCGACCACCGAGCGTGAATCTGACCTATAGGGTCAAATCGTCACCTCGCGTGGGCTCAGGCGACACTCTGCCCGTACACGTCGACCACCGAGCGTGAATTTGACCTATGTGGTCAAGTCGTCACCTCGCGTGGGCTCAGGCGACACTCTGCCCATACACATCTGCCCGTACACGTCGACCACCGAGCGTGAATCTGACCTATGTGGTCAAGTCGTCACCTCGCGTGGGCTTAGGCGACACTCTGCCCGTACACGTCGACCACCGAGCGTGAATCTAACCTATGTGGTCAAGTCGTCACCTCGCGTGGGCTCAGGCGACTAAGCTAGCTAGCATCAATATACACATATATCCCGACCCTGATATGGTGAAAATCCGAAAACAAAACCGAAAGGACGTATCCCCTTATATATCATAAATCCGTACGGTCCCCAACCGTACATCTGAGGCTTATACATATATAATCAAATAAAATCATAGCCTCGAAATATACTCATATATATCCGACATATCCAACATGCCGTAAAATAATATCAAAAATTATATTTATAACGTCGACATGTCTCACATGTCGAAAATCATAAATAACGAAATTATAAAATCCCCGGAAATCTCATTTCCGGTCACTACCTTTAATTAAAACTTATTCAACATAATCAATTATAAATAATTAAAACATACCATTTCCGGAAATCTCATTTCCGGTTAAAATACGTACTACTAAAACAGTAGTAAATGTATAACCCAAAACTACATTTCTTTTAAATATCAATATCATTTTAATTATATGAATTCTCATGCTTCTCAAATCATTTATTTAAAATAAACTGCATTTCATTAAAATAATTATGCATGCATTTATTTATTTAAAATAAAAATCCACTCACAGTACGGCCGAGCGTGCCGCTATTCTTTGCTCTCATTACGTCGAGTAATTTCTCGACCTGTAACAGAGACGTAATTATAAATATTTCAAACTTCGGAATTAAATTATAAAAGTTAAATCTACGGACGTCCTCACTCGCCCGAAATAATCCAATTTCAATTCTTGTTATCGGTATTAAAATTATGTCTCAAATACCGAAACCATTTACGTCTCAAAATTACTCAGGACACCCATCCCGAGTCCGATCAATTCTTTTACTAGTTAATTCGTCGTAAAACCATTTTAATTAGCTTTTACCTTTTTACGGTAAGTCAATAGTAATAAACCAAGGTCAAATAGTAATTATTCTAGGTCAAACAGTAATTCTGAAAGTCAAACAGTAAATGGTTAAAATCCAATTACTATTTACCATTTACTTTTATTGTTCACCTTTACTGTTTTACTGTTACTGAGTTACTGTTTACCAATTACTATTTACCAATTACCGTTTCACTTTTACTTTTTACCGTGAACCGCCTCTGGCCGCCGGCAGCAGCGGCGCCGCTGCCACCGCCGCCACAGCCGCGCCACAGTGATCCAAACCATCTACAATTTAACCCCAACTCAACCCAATTCGACCACCAACACCTTAGGATCACAATTCCCTTATCTCCGCCACCCAAAAGTCTCGAAACCGCCGCACGTGGGGCCGACGCGGCGGCCACAACCCTTCCTCACCTAAACTTCTCCAATTTTCACCAATTAAACTGAAATTTCCAACCTAAATGAACCTAATCCACACTCTGAACCCAAAACAACCTCAAATTGCATCCAAAAACAACCAAATCACTAATCTCCAAAATCGAACCAAAACCCTAGAATTTTCAATTTCTTAATTCTCCTTACCTGCTACGAATTGGTTCGATTCCTCACACACAATTGCTACACCGGCCGAGACCTTCGATTCCCGACCGGAATCGAGTCGAACGGCGGCCGGAGGAGAGAGTTCCGTCCAATTGGAGGGGGACTGTTCTGGGCGTCGTACGCCCCAACGGGACGGCGGAGAGTTGGTGGAGGTCGGGCCGAGTCGGGGGAGAGGAGAGAGAAAGGAGAGAGAAGAAAAAGGAAGAAAAGAAAAAGAAAAAGAAAAAGGAAAGTTTCCCGTTCATGAAATTTTTCATTTCCCGCTATTTATACTCGCCAAAAAATCGGACAATTTCCGATTTTACATCGTAACTTTTTCGTACGAACTCCAAATTGAGCATGCTACATGTCCACGAACTCGTTTCAACGTCTTCTACCTTGTCATGAAATAAAATCCTCGGTCAAGTCAACTTATGTAAAAGTCAACCTTTAGAACTTTCAAATCGTAAAAACAATTCTCGAGGAGAAATATTAAAAATAAAACAGTTAAACGGTAATTCTAGGTTCGGGTCGTATCAACATTGATCACTTACAGGCTAAAATACGGAGAATAGGGATGAACTTGATTGAACTTAAGACAATGCCCCCCAAGTAAATTGGGCTTTAAGTCTGTAATATTTATCTTGTCATCTTATGGTCCAATGAATGCAATTCGGCCCACATCTCCATTCATGCTTATGTGGTCCGTTTTCAAACCGCTTCGTTAACCAACAAATCAACGTCTCTATTCAATGCTCAATAACTGCTAGTATTAATTCTCAAGGATTCGGTATTCAAACCCCTTCACCGCTCCTAACGCAAACGGTTGAATGTGATAACTGCACAATAAATTTCGGCAATTCACGTGGTAAACCTGAATCAACCCTAGCTGTTAGATTGCTTACACATTCTACTATATAAAGGAACCCCTCCACTGAGATTGATCAGTCCTTCAGTTTTTTACCATGATTTCTGTTCGTTCCTCTCTGTTTGCTTCATAGCCCTTATGACTTCCACAATCTTTTCCTCCAGATTACACCCAGATGTTTCTAGGAACACCTCTAAGTCGTGTAATTTGGTAGTATGCCTTTGGATGACGTGATTTTTGAATGGTTGGTCAAAATTTGGCCAGATTCTTCACGTTCTCCAGATTCTTCACGTTCAAAGGATTTTTAATCATCTTAGGTGTCATCTGTCTGCCTTGTGATCCTGTGCCTTCGGCTGACCCTTCCAACCATGCTAGATCTGGAAGGAAAGATGGTGCCATCTATATCGCTCCTATCTGGCGGATGGAAAATCCTTTGCCTTTTGTTCTTCTGCCAACCAAGGAAATATCCCGTTCTCATGGGGTCAATTGGGAAAATTGGCAGATGAAGAATGTTATGTCTGGCGAGTTCAGAAGGCAAGACAGATGACGAGCAGAGAGATAAAAGGAAGGAATCCCTTATCGACAAGTCGAGGAGATGGACCTGTCTCGAGCCCACCTTTTTGTCGGGGGAATTCTCAAACACAGTTCAAAATAGAAATTCAAACCTTCCTTATGATCGATCAAAGCTCTTTAGTATAGACATGGTTTCAGAGCTAGTTAATAGCTCTTTGTATTGTAATTTTCATACTTTGTAAAAGCTTTGACCGCAAAGTTATTGAATAAATTGCAATTTCAGAAAAACACGTATATTGTCTTCCTTACAAAATATAAAATTGAGGACCACAGGTATTGGTCCTAAGGTTATGAAAATCTTAATGAAACTCTATCAGTTTCACTGTACAAATTTCCACAAATTTGGGGAGTCTCGCGGATGTAAGCGCAAGTTGTCTGATATTGCCCCATGTTGCCCCCCAGTTTACTTTGGCTGAGGCGAGTATGGAGATGTGAAGTAAAGCCAAGGAAAACTAAGTAAGGTTGCTCCCCAAGTGAGGAAAGTTTAAGAAAAGTGTTGCCCCCCCGACTCAACCATAGCTAGCGGGTCCTCATATTCCCAAACACTGGGAAAATATTTCTTAAGATGACGGCCATTAATGAGATTTTTGTGGACATCACCTTCAATGTCTCTGAGTTGATAAGAACCCTTGCTAATAATCTGGTAAATGACAAAGGGACCCTCCCATTTGGGAGACCACTTACCACGACCTGTGTCGCGCTCGCCAAAGGGAAGTACTACTTTCCAGACTAAATCGCTTTTGCCATAAGGCTTGCCCTTAGTCCTTTTATCATAAGCTTTTGGAACCTTCTTCTTTTCCATGATTATATTTTCCAGAGCTTCTAGTCGCCTAGCATCAAAGTCTTCATGTTCCTGAAACATAGCTTGAACATAGTCATCACCAATCAACTGATGCTGCTCTTGAACTCGAAGGGAGTGCACATTAATCTCCAAGGGCAAGACTGCATGATGGCCGTACATCAGAGCATATGGTGTAGTCCCTGTAGGAGTTCTTTTAGATGTGCGGTATGCCCACAGAGTATTGTCTAGTTCAGTATGCCATGTCCTTGGGTTATCTTCAAGCATCCGCTTAATAATAGAGATAATTACCTTGTTACTAGCTTCTGCCTGGCCATTGGATTGAGCATAATATGGGAAACAATGGAGAAATTGAATACCATATCCCTGTAGAAATTCTTGAGTCTTCTCTGCCATAAAAGCTGCCCCCCTGTCCGCCACTATACATTCAGGATTACCATATCTGCATATAATATTCTGAAATACAAAGCGGATAACTGTGGCGGTGTCACAATTCTTGACAGGTACTGCTTCAACCCATTTGGTAAAGAAATCTGTACCAATTAACAAATATTTGTGTTGGAGGGATGAATTGGGGTGGATTTCTCTAACAAAATCCAGTGCCCAACCCCTGGCGAGCCAAGACTTGATGATAGGTTGCATGGGTATATTGGGAATTCGTTGAACTGGTCCATGAACTTGACAATCAATGCAACCTTGTGCAAAACTGATACAGTCTTTAAGAATAGATGGCCAATAATATCCGTATCTACGAATAAGCCACTTCATTTTTGGTCCACGACCACAAACGCCAAGGTGTACCTCTCGCATTAGCCTTTTAGCTTCTGTTCCATAGACACAGCTAAGGTGAATACCCTCTTCACCTCTATGAAGTAACTCATCGCCCTTAAGTAAATAATTGGTGGCAATGTATCTGATCCGTCTTTCTGATGGTGCAAAAGGGTTTTGTAAATATTGGATGATTGGTTGTCACCAATATGTATCAATTGGCTCAACTGTAGCAACCAACCACTTATCTCGTTCTTCTCGCCGAACGGCAAAGGATGGTAAATTTCTCCGTTACACCTTCAAGATTCTTTCCTTAGCGCCATGAGCCAAGCTAATGCTGTTGCCAATTGTGCCAACTCATTAGCCGCAAAGTTCTTCTCGCGAGGGACATAGTCAAGCACCACATCAGCAAATTGTTCAAGTAATTCTGATGCTCATTCCCAATAATGTACCAGGTGGAAAGAAAGACATTTGTAAGCTCCAGTGAGCTGGTTGATGACCAATAAAGAATCACCATAAACTTCAATCTCCTTAGCATCTATATCCAACATATCGAAGGCTGGGATTCACTACCGGATCGAAGTAAATAGCCGACGAAAAAAATTTCGTCGGCTATGCCTATTTTTCGTCGGCTATACCTTCTGGCGACGAAATTTTCGTCGGCTATAATTCGTCGGAACAACCCCGTCGGTAATACCAATGGCCGACGAAAATAACCAATTCGTCGGCTATAGTCGAGTATGGCAGACGAATTTACCGACGAAAATTTATTTTATCGGCCAAATGTGGGAGAAATAGCCGACGAATTTCGTCGGGTAATTTCGATTATGGCCGACGAAATTCGTCGGCTATTGGGTTTTAACAATAGCCGACGAATTTATTAATTTTCGTCGGTTATTTTCTCGAAATATATTAATATTTTAGTATGCATTAATTAGTTATAGCCGACGAAATAATGTAATTTTCGTCGGCTATACAACTTATAGCCGACGAAAATTGGTAAAATTCGTCGGCTATAGTTCTTATAGCCGACGAAATAATGCCAAAATCGTCGGCTATTCTTAAATTTATGGAAAAAAAATTAAATTATTTTCTAATTACCATTCCAAGCAACTTGCAAATCACAAAGACAGTCCATGCATTTGCACCAACAAGAAACACGTCTAAATGACTTATTATTTAATTCGTTCTAATATACATAAAATACAACCCTAATCATCACCTAAACCACTAAAGTCCACCATGTCATCCCCAGCATCCTGCTCTCCTTCATGCTCGTCATCCTGGTCACCGAACTCGGGAGGTTGAGGCATTGGAGGTACCACTAACGGCTGAAACGGGGGCGGGTGTGGAAGGTTATGTTGTTGGGCAGCGAACATATCACACCACCAGTTTTGTTGGGCGGCGTAGTTGTGTTGCCGAACTCTCTCGCATTCAGCATTCCAACTGGACAGATCGGAATAATACTGCTGTGTTCGGCGGTGGTGCTCTTGTGTTCTGCGGTGTAGCTCCTGTGATCTCTGGAACTCGGCCGCCAACCTTGCATTTTCTTCTGCCAATCGCTGTACTTCCCCCCTCATCTGTTGGCTCTCCCCGCCTCCCTTCTTTTGACATCCCTTAGTGGTCTTCAGGAGCCCTAGTCCAGTACTTCCCAAACCCCGGCAGTAGTAGTCGTTGGACCGGTGTGGGAAGGCTGCGTTGAACATCCTCGCCGCCGTTTGGACATTGGTTCTGTCGACCTGGCGCAGGGCTTCTTCCAGATCTGCCTCTGAAATGTTCGGTTGTGTCTCCCGAACTACTTGCTGGAGCACCTCTTCTTCGGCCCGGATCACCCTCTCCTAATTGGACGGGAAATTTTTTTTTAATATTCTAACAAATCGATAGTTAAGTAAAATTAATAATTAAAACTTTAAAATCGTAATGAACGACTTACGAGATGTTCTGTCGCTTGTGGATAAGCGATCTTGAACGTCTCCACGTACGAGTTGCTATCAGGATGATCTCTAAGCGCCTCCTCCTGATATTGTGCAAACGGCCTAGAACCACCATGATGGGGGATTGTGTTACGGCGGCGGTTCGCAGAGTTTATCCGAGACCGTTCCTTCAAACAAATAATAAAATATTAGAAACATAAAAAAATATTACTGTAATAATTATAAAATAATTAAACTAATAATTAAAATTTTAACAAAATAAACATTTATAGTGAAGTTTAGTATTTACCTGCATAACTGGGTTGTCGAAGTCTACTGTCTTCAACCAACGCCACTCGTACTCCCTGAACATGAACTCTCTGGGAGTACCCATACGACCACGGTTGTCGTACTCGTTATAGTGGGAACGGAGCTCGTTCTTCCACTCTTTGAACCTACGAAAAAAACAAAAGTGCATTAGAAATATTATTAATATCATAAAATATTTCAAAATCAAAGATGAGGAATTCTCACCTCGAGTTCTGAATCGCGTCCGCCCAATCCAGCTTGTGTTCCGCAACCTCGAAGTATGTCTGAAAGATAATATTTTATTAGTTTTACAATTATAACAATACCGAAAATTACTAAATATTACGATAAATAAATTAAATTTTTAAATTACTCACCGACGAGGCGTTGTTCAACTCCCTCTTGATTTCTTCGGGCACATCAGCCCACCGAGTCCACAACATAGGGACTCTGTCCCTAATCAGTGCCCCCACGCAACCCGAGTAGTCGCGTTTTTTCCCCCCTGAACCTCCTGATTAGGAGGTTCGTTGATCTGGATCCTCCCCCTCAGATCAACAGTTCTCCTGAGCGTGTCAAAACATATGACACCTCTGGTATTCCTCGTCGAACTGCTAGCGGCTGTCCCTATCACATAAACGACGATTGGTTAATAAAATTAAATATTAGTGCGTTAATTTTAATAAAATATTTAATTAATAAAATCGAATGTTACCTGAACTCGATGATTCGGTTGTCGACTTTCCTTTTCTCCTCGCCGAAATCAGGAGGTCAGGGTTCTCCCATGGCTGCTGTTGGTATGCCTCCGCAGCACTCACGTACTGAGGCATATCAGGCCACATGGGCACACCACGATAGTCGACCTCGGGTATCGCATGAATGTTGTACGGGAGGTAGAGCTGATTTGGGAGAGTAGGCCCCTCAGTCGAGTCAGCAGCAGACGTCGTCGGACTCGGCATCGGCTCCCGATGAAGCTCAGGCATACGGACCTGAGAAATGTCTGCAGCTATCTCGTCCTGAAATAGCTGCCGACTGAACCTCGGAGCATCAGGCCCGACAGGGGGACGTGAAGTGCTCGACGGCCGCCCCGCCTCGAGAAGGGTCTGGTGCCGAGAACTCAGACTCATCCGCGGCTGGGATGCATCCACAGTCATCCGCGGCTGGGATGCATCCACAGTCCTCCGCGGCTGGGATGAATCTACACTCCTCCGCGGCTGGCTGGTGGTCCTCTCAGGCTGGCTAGCGGTCCTCTCGGAGTCTGCGGAACCGGCGGAATTTCCAGAACCTCTAGATCTGCCGGAACGACGGCCTCCGAATAGGTTTCTTAATGCATCGGCCATCTAAAGCCCGAGGCATTAATACATTAATTGATATAAAATTATATTATATTAGATAACAAATTCTAATTAATATAATAACCAATAATACTAACATATTTTAATATAACAATTTATATATAACAATTTATATAATTAAAATTAAATATATAACAATTTATATACCTAAATTATAACAAATATAATTAATTTATTAACAAATATATAACAATTTATATAATTAAAATTAAATATAATTAAGCTATATATATAATTAAGCTAAATTATACAATTAAGTTACCAATTTATATAATTAAACAACCAATTTATACGTATAAATTATACAATTACACCTAAATTATACAATTAAAATAAATTTAAAAAAATTATCTAAATTAACATAAATACCTAAAAATTACCTAAATTAACATAAATACCTAAATTATACCTAAACTAACATAAATACCTAAATTATACCTAAATTAACATAAATACCTAAATTATACATAAATTAACATAAATACCTAAATTAACAATTACATCTAAATTAACATAAATACATAAATAAATTATATCTAAATTTACATAAATAATTAAATAAATTATATCTAAATTAACATAAATAAATTAACCTAAATTAACATATTTAAATTAAAATAATTTAAAAAAAAAAAACTTACCGGATCAGATGGAGGAGGAGGAGAGTGGCCGGAGGAGGAGGAGGAGAGTGGCCGGATCGGATGGAGGAGGAGGAGGAGGAGAGTGGCCGGATCGGATGGAGGAGGAGGAGGAGCAGAGCGGCGGTGCGACGCAATCTAAATTGCTGCGGAGGTGTACGGAGGGGGAGAAATATGAAAAATGCAGAAAATGGAGGCTAGGGTTCGGCAGTTTCAGCCTTATACCCGATAGAATAGCCGACGAAATAAAAAGATTTCGTCGGCTATTCTTCGAAATAGCCGACGAAATGGTTCAACTCATCGACTATACTTTGAATGTCGTCGGCTATACTTTAAGCGCTCAGCAGCCGTCCGATCTCCCCCATCCAACGGCAGACAATGAAAAGGCGCGGATCGCAAGAGTTTAGCCGACGAATTTAAATATTTCGTCGGCTAAACCTTTGGTCAAACTGCGAAGTCAAACCTCTAAACGCTTTAAAACGGAAATTGGCCTGTCTAAATGACGTTTTTTTGCCTGATCTTCAACAGAGAATAGTTCCAAATCAATGAGACGCAACTAATCGTATAAAAATTTTCCTCAAAATATTTACCGACCGTCAGGCTACCCATAGGAAAACGGAAGTAAAAAACAGTTAACCGCAACATTCGGCACACAGATTTTGTCTGAATCTTCTCATTTTTCAAACGTAGACGTATTTCAATATTTCGGTCATATCTTATTTCACGACACATTTGCATTTGAAGAGTCTACGTATAGTAACTATTTGAAACTATACATTCACTTAAACACTTAGTAAACAAGTTACAGAACATTAGTGCATATGTTCCGATTTTGAATCTAAAAGTTTGGAAAATCTATTCCAACCGTCAGATATCACCGTTAAGATTAAGTACATATATGAAAAAAAATCCAACTACATCTGACAACGTTAAAGGCTCGATCGGGACGGTCAACCGGGTGAGTCAAACCTCTAAACGCTTTAAAACGGAAATTGGCCTGTCTAAATGACGTTTTTTTGCCTGATCTTCAACAGAGAATAGTTTCAAATCGATGAGACGCAACTAATCGTATAAAAATTTTTCTCAAAATATTTACCGACCGTCAGGCTACCCATAGGAAAACGGAAGTAAAAAACAGTTAACCGCAACATTCGGCACACAGATTTTGTCGGAATCTTCTCATTTTTCAACGGTAGACGTATTTCAATATTTCGGTCATATCTTATTTCACGACACATTTGCATTTGAAGAGTCTACGTATAGTAACTATTTGAAACTATACATTCACTTAAACACTTAGTAAACAAGTTAAGGAACATTAGTGCATATGTTCCGATTTTGAATATAAAAGTTTGGAAAATCTATTCCAACCGTCAGATATCACCGTTAAGATTAAATACATGTATGAAAAAAATCCAACTACATCTGACAACGTTAAGGGCTCGATCGGGACGGTCAACCGGGTGAGTCAAACCTCTAAACGCTTTAAAACGAAAATTGGCCTGTCTAAATGACGTTTTTTGGCCTGATCTTCAACAAAGAATAGTTTCAAATCGATGAGACTCAACTAATCGTATAAAAATTTTCCTCAAAATATTTACCGACCGTCAGGCTACCCATAGGAAAACGGAAGTAAAAAACAGTTAACCACAACATTCGGCACACAGATTTTGTCGGAATCTTCTCATTTTTCAACCGTAGACGTATTTCAATATTTCGGTCATATCTTATTTCACGACACATTTGCATTTGAAGGATGAAGCAATGGTTTGTCGATAGTGATAGAAAATGGAAGCTGCTCTTTTTTTGTTTTTTTTTTAATCATAGCCGACGAAATCAAACCTAGTACTCGTCGGCTATTCTTTTGTCGTTTTCTGTCAAAAATAAAATTTGTATTTTTCAATAAATTTATGGCCGACGAAATAATGAATATTTCGTCGGCTATTAAGAGAATAGCCGACGAAATAATGCATTTTTCGTCGGCTATTCTGTGAAAAAAATAAAAAAATCAGTTGTTTTACACCTCTCGTATTCCGATGTCCTGTTCATATATAACCAAAATTGAACATAAAAAAACAGAAACCCAACAGTCAATATATTTAAAAAAATTTTGAGGATACTTCGGACCTTACGGTGATTGGTAGGATTACGATGACCCTCCTCCAACAACGAACAAGTGTACTGTAGATATTCATCTACTTGCCTGATGCTCCCTTTTGTCTCGACTTTAATCCTCATTACCTCCATCACACTTTGAAGAACTGTCTTCTCAGAACTTGAAGACACAGAGGTCTGTTGCAATGCAATCAGTTTGTTGTACTTGTCAAAGGCAGCAGTATTGACAACTCGTGGGAACGGCTGCACCGGGTCCTGCATATATTGTTCCCCACGTACACCGCTTTCAAAAGGAAACACGTCGTTGACGAATGTCATTGTTGGATCGTTGGTTGTACTACTACTGCCCGCCTCAAAATACTGCCCATGATCATGCGATCCATCTAATGATGGCTCACCGTGATATATCCAACGTGTGTACTTCGGCCAAAACCCATTACTCTTTAGGTGCTCCCATACTGTCCTAATCGGAAATCGACACATATCACTGCGACACTTACATTTCTTGCACGGGCAATAATGGTAATTCCCGTTTGCATTTTCCTCGACGAACTGCAAAAAATCCACAACTCCTGTAGTGTATCGTCGGTCATGCCTTGGAAGCGAAATCCAACTCTTATCCCGATCCATATATAGCCTGATAATAATATATATGTATAACTTTAATTAATAAGAAATTAATTAACACATTTATATTACAATATATATTATTATCAACATCAACTCATATATATATACCATTAATTAACAACCATTATTTAAGTTACACTATATATCAACCATTATTTAAGTTAATTACACTATCAACAACTATTAATTAACATATATATATATATATATATATATATATATATTAACACTAATTAAAATAACATCAAATTAAAACACATAATTAAACTAAAACTCAAAATCAACTCAACTAAAACTTAAAATCAACATATACATACATTCTAACACTAATTAAAACAACAACAAATTAAACAAAAAATCACTTAATAAATCAAAATCACTAAAACTCAAAATCAACTCAAGTATACTAAAACTCAAAATCAACATATATACATACATTCTAACACTAAAACAACAACAAAACAAAAAATCACTTACTAAATCAAAATCACTAAATTAAAACTCAAAATCAACTCAACTAAAACTCAAAATCAACATATATACACATGTACGTACCTATATATAGCTCCACAATGTAAGAGATGACGGATTTCAACAATACCCACCGATTTTTCACTCTTTCTCCCGTTTTTTTTAAAATGAGCAGCTGCTGTCCAGATCTGAAAATATAAAGACTTATAGCCGACGAAAATGCCAATTTCGTCGGCCAAACTTTCAAAAGTTTTCGTCGGCTATACTTTCAAAGAATAGGCGACGAAAATTTTAAATCGTCGGCCATTCTAGGATTATAGCCGACGAAAAATATTTTTTAGGGACGAAAGAAAAAATCGTCAGCCATTCTTGTAGAATAGCCGACGATTTTTCATTTTTAGCGACGAAATAAAAAATCGTCGGCCATTCTATGGGAATAGTGGACGAATTTTTTTTTTTTGCGACGACAAAAATTTTCGTCGGCCATTCTTGGGAATAGCCGACGAAAAAAGTATGTCGTCGGCCGTTTTTTTTTTCGTCGGTAAATGCCTTTTTTCTTGTAGTGATTTAGACTTACTCTCCGCTTTTCTCGAAGGTGGGTCAGCACCTAGCTTTTGTGCCACATATTGAAGCAAAGACATACCAAGAGGAATATCCAAGGACTTTGACCGAGCCAAGATCATAACAAGCTTGGTTGGCTCTGCCCTCGCGAGTTTGAATTCCTTGGCAACTGCCTGCCCTTCAGGAACCCCTGTTACACTGGTGGCTTGAGTGACACTCGCCTCCTTAGGTTTCCACTTCAGGATATTGGTGTTCTTCTTTACTCCAGCACTACCAGAAAAGGGGTTATAGCCGACGATATGGGAAAAAACGGCCGACGAAATAGTACCTCGTCGGCTATAACCCCTTATAGCCGACGAACTACTATTTCGTCGGCCACATCGTCGGCTATAATATTATAGCCGACGACTGCCGACAACTCGTCGGCTATAACTATAGCCGACGAAACGTTTTTGGTTATAGCCGACGAGGATGGTATTCGTCGGCTATAATAGTTATAGCCGACGAAAAGTTTTTGGTTATAGCCGACGAGGAGGGTATTCGTCGGCTATAACTCTTATATCAGATCGACCTTCTGCATCAGGGAGCTCATTCGTCGATGAAATCGTCCAAAACGCTCTGAAATCGTCCAAAACCTCGGCCATAAGCTTGAAAGGTACGTATATTGCTGTGTGTGTTGATTTAGTTGGTTATATGCAGAGAGGTGTATTAATTTAGAGTTTAATTAGAATAAATGTGTAATTAATTTGATATATATATATATATGTGTTGAGATGAGATTATTAATGGGTTGATATATATGTTGTATTGGTTAGATAGAATTGAAGTTTTGTTGAAGATTAGTGATTGATTAATGTTGATTTATAGGTGATTTTAGATGAATTTGATGAAAAAATGTATATATATTAATTAATTTAATTGTAATTAAAAATATATTGTTGGTATATATAAAAAATACATTGTGTTTAATTAATTAGGGAGATTGACGATGTTTTAATTAATTTAGGGATGCATGTGTATATATATATATATATATGTGTGTGTGTAATGATGAATTTTTTAATTAATTAGTACGTACGTAGTACGTGCATATATACATATCTATATATAGCTATATTTATTTCTTGAATTTACAGGATGGACAAGAGTTGGATTACCCTTGGAAGATGGGATCAGGCGTATCATGATGGAGTTAGGAGTTTCCTGGATTTTGTGATGGCTAACTGTGGAGACACTACACTTCATTATTGTCCGTGTAAAAAGTGCAAGTGTGCCACCCCACGACACCGGTTTTCCATAGAGACAGTGGAGCAACACCTGGCTAGATATGGATTTTGGGTCCTATACACTAATTGGATTTATCACGGTGAACCAGAGTTTGCGGGTCGTCATGATCATGGACAATTTGCCGAGAGAGGGAGTTCCTCCAATGATCCGACAACGAACTGGATCAACGATATGTTTCCTCGTGAGAGCGGTGTCTTTGAGGAAGCACCAGATGTGCAACTCCCACCTCCGGAGATGGAGTGTTTCCCTGATATTGAGCCACTCGAGCCATTACCCCGATCTCCGGTCAACACAAGTGGTATGGAAAAGTACAACAACCTGATCGCATTGCAACAGACTCCGTTGTACCCCGGATGCAGTAAGACTGTCCTTGAATCTGTCATGGGAGTGATGAAGATCAAAACGGAGAACAAAGGCACTGTCAAATCGGTTGATGATTGGCTTCGGCTATGGGGTGGGGCGATGCCCCCCGGACATCGGCTTCCTACCAGTCATCATAAGGTGCGACATATCCTTAAAGATCTCGGCCTTTCCTACATCAAGATTCATGCATGCAGATACGATTGCGTTCTGTTTTACGGGGAAGGACTTGCAGATCTTGAATACTGCCCATTATGCAATACAGAGCGGTATAAGTTCACTCCTAAAGGGAACAAGAAAGCTGTGAAGATACTTCGGTACTTCCCGCTGATTGATAGGCTTGAGCGGTTGTTCATGTGTGCTTTCACGGCCGAAGCTATGAGATGGTGGGCTGAGAGGAATGTGCCTGACGATGACACCCTTAGACATCCCGCCGACGGAGAGGCTTGGAAGAAGAACGTGTTGGAGTTTCCCGAATTTGCATCAGAGGTTCGAAATGTTTGGCTAGGGCTATCATCCGACGGTTTCAACCCTTTTGGCAAGAAAGAGCTTCAGTACAGTGTGTGGCCAGTTATTTTGATTCCGTACAACTTTCCACCGTGGATGTGCATGAAGAAGGAATATAACATGCTCACATTGTTGATTCCAGGCCCAGGTTATCCGGGAAAGTGTCTCGATGTGTATTTGAGACCCGTAATTGAGGAGCTTCGGTACTTGAGTCTGAACGGCCACCTGGTCTACGACCGGTTCAAAAATGAGATGTTCCGGATGCATGCCATGCTTGTTGGCACGATCAGTGACTTTCCTGGGAGGGGTATGTTGTCGGGCAGCGTCACCAGGGGTTACAGGGCTTGTTCAGAGTGCATGACTGTTGATTGCTCCAGTCCTCATTGCAGCAAGATTGTCCAGATGCGTCACCGTCGTTGGCTTCCGCATGACCATCCATTTAGGGACGATGCACAGGCTTTTGATGGGACTGAAGAAAGGGGCTGGGCACCGGAGCAATGGACAGGGGAGGAAATATTGGCAGTGTTGAATGAGTATGACTTTGGTCCGCTTAGCAATCATCCCGATGTGTTGCGCACGATTCCAGAGAGGCCGGATCGGTATAGGTTCTGGTCACACAAGAGCATCTTATGGGAACTTCCTTATTGGGCCAGGTTGGCTACCAGATACTACCTGGATGTCATGCATATAGAGAAGAACGTGGGTGAAGCCGTGGTTGGCACAGTTTTGAATTGGGAGAAGAAAACAAAAGACACCCCCAAGGCACGCGTTGATCTGAGAAATATGGGACTGCGGGACCATTTGTGGTTGAGAGAGGGCAGGAGCAAAATGCCCCAAGCTCCTTACACCGTCACCAGGGACCAGAAACATGAAATCTTTGGATGGCTGAGTAATGTCAGGTAACTTTTTATTAATTAGGCATGTATTCCCTAAAGAATCCATCTGTTGTTGGACGACTATATATGCATGAAATCTAACTGTTGTTAATGGCTATGCAGGTATCCTTATGGCTATGCGGGTAACATAAGCAAGTGTGTTAACTACCGAGACAACAAGATGTACGGATTGAAGAGTCACGACTGCCATGTACTGCTTCAACGCCTCTTCCCTATTTTCATTCGAGCGTACTTGGAGGATGAAGTGGTTGAGCCGTTGGTGGCGTTGTCAAGATTCTTCCAGAAGTTATGCGCTAGAGAAGTTAGAAAATCAGACCTCATGAGAATGCATGAGGAAATCGTTTTTATCTTGTGCAAGTTCGAGAGGATATTTCCCCCAAACTTCTTTGACATCATGCCTCACCTGATGATCCATCTTCCCCAACAATTGTTGCTTACCGGTCCCGTACACTACACTTGGATGTATCCCATCGAAAGGTACATGTTATTCATAAATTTGATTTATACATGTTTTTAAATAAAAGTTGCATGCTCTTAACACGCACTTGTTAACCTTGCAGACAACTTGGAGACTACAAGAAATATGTGCACAATAAATCTGCGCCTGAGGGGTGTATTGCTGAAGCTTACATTGCGCATGAGTGTGTAACGTACGCCAAGTTGTACTTGGGAGCGATGGAGGACCCCCCACAACATCCAAGTCGAGATGACCCCGAGTTCAACCTATCTATCGTCGCCAACTCTGTTGTACCATACGGAAGCTTCAAGAAAAAGGGTGTGGACAAGTTGCCTGACCATGAGGTAGGGATTGCCCACTGGTGGGTTCTAATAAACTGTCCGGAGGTACAATATTGGAAACGTCACCATCTTCACAGCAAGGAAGTTCGCGGTGATGTCGAGTACCACAACACGACGTTTGCAGACTATTTTCCACAATGGGTAAGTGTATAAATATATATATTAGATGGCTTTCTTTTACAGTTCCCTATTCTTTAATCATAAACACACCGAGTGATTTGAGTTATATTTTTCAGCTGATGCAAGTGGCTGCGAGGGGTGGTCATACAAATTACTCAGAGGAATTGAGGCTGTTGTCGATGAAGCCGATATCTTCCACAGTCCGCCCAATGTGTGATGTCAACGGCGTTAAGTATATATGTGAAGCTAGAGACGGGGAACGCAAAACACAGAATTGTGGGGTGATGGTCGATGGTGCAGAGGGGGGCGTGGATTTTTACGGTGTCCTACAGTCAGTTGTTGAACTCATTTATGGGAACCGCATGAAAGTCCACTTGTTCAAGTGTCGATGGTTTGATACTAGGCCGCACCGCTTACGGATCGATCAGTACGGCATACTTTCGGTGAATACCGCCACTAGTGTGTATGAAGACGACCCCTTTGTTTTCGCCACAGCGGCCAAAAAGGTCTTTTATCTTGACGATCCTTTGAACAAAGGCACGTGGAAGGTAGTTAACCATGTGTCTCAGCGAGACATATACAGTGCTACCACACTTGGTGTGAGCACAGAGTGTCAAGAAGCGACCGCATACCAAGAGCCGGACGCCGGCGACATTCCGGAATCCTCCACCATCCGCGATAATAATGTGACGCCGGGCAGAGTGGTCCGACTTCCTAGGGGTCAGGTGCCCATGTATGATGTTAATCCGAATCGTCTATATCAGCCCGACGATGACTCAGACGACGAGTACGAGCACCGGTTGCCAGATATTAACTACTATACTACGTCTGACTCAAGTGATGAGGATGATTCTGATTATCATCCTTAGTATACTATTTATGTATGTATTTGTGTACGATGGTGCATGCATGAATACATTTTTGTCCTTAATTAGCGTTTTCCGAGTTTATGGGAAATTGTATTGAATTGTTTGTGTTATGTTTAGGAATTTATCAGGTGAAATAGGCAATTTTCAGGCCCTAAATGGCAAATTTTCAGAAAGATCAGAATTATAGCCGACGAAATGGACCATAATTCGTCGGCTATAATGCCCATACTTTAGCCGACGACTTGCAATTCGTCGGCTATAATGCCCATACTGTAGCCGACGACTTGCAAGTCGTCGGCTAAAGTATATTGACCGAAACCATACGTAGACCGTTCAAATGCAAAAGTGTCGTGAAATAAGATACGACCGAAATATGGAAATACGACTACGGTTGAAAAATGGGAAGATTCCGACAAAATCTGTGTGCCGAATGTTGCGATTAGGTGTTTTTTACTTCCGTTTTCCTATAGTTAGCCTGACGGTCGGTAAATTTTTGGAGGAAAATTTTTATACGGTTAGTTGCGTCGCATCGATTTGAAACTATTCTCTGTTGAAGGTCAGGCCAAAAAACGTCATTTAGACGGGCCAATTGCCGTTTTAAAGCGTTTCGAGGTTTGACCATGCTGTTTGACCGTCCCGATCGAGCCTTTAACGTTGTCAGATGTAGTTGGATTTTTTTTCCTACATGTATTTAAGCTTAACGGTGATATCTGACGGTTGGAATAGATTTTCCAAACTTTTAGATTCGAAATCGGAACATATGCACTAATATTCCTTAACTTATTTACTAAGTGTTTAAGTGAATGTATAGTTTCAAATAGTTGCTATACGTAGACCGTTCAAATGCAAAAGTGTCGTGAAATAAGATACGACCGAAATATGGAAATACGACTACGGTTGAAAAATGGGAAGATTCCGACAAAATCTGTGTGCCGAATGTTGCGATTAGGTGTTTTTTACTTCCGTTTTCCTATGGGTAGCCTGACGGTCGGTAAATTTTTGGAGGAAAATTTTTATACGGTTAGTTGCGTCGCATCGATTTGAAACTATTCTCTGTTGAAGGTCAGGCCAAAAAACGTCATTTAGACGGGCCAATTGCCGTTTTAAAGCGTTTCGAGGTTTGACCATGCTGTTTGACCGTCCCGATCGAGCCTTTAACGTTGTCAGATGTAGTTGGATTTTTTTTCCTACATGTATTTAAGCTTAACGGTGATATCTGACGGTTGGAATAGATTTTCCAAACTTTTAGATTCGAAATCGGAACATATGCACTAATATTCCTTAACTTATTTACTAAGTGTTTAAGTGAATGTATAGTTTCAAATAGTTGCTATACGTAGACCGTTCAAATGCAAAAGTGTCGTGAAATAAGATACGACCGAAATATGGAAATACGACTACGGTTGAAAAATGGGAAGATTCCGACAAAATCTGTGTGCCGAATGTTGCGATTAGGTGTTTTTTACTTCCGTTTTCCTATGGGTAGCCTGACGGTCGGTAAATTTTTGGAGGAAAATTTTTATACGGTTAGTTGCGTCGCATCGATTTGAAACTATTCTCTGTTGAAGGTCAGGCCAAAAAACGTCATTTAGACGGGCCAATTGCCGTTTTAAAGCGTTTCGAGGTTTGACCATGCTGTTTGACCGTCCCGATCGAGCCTTTAACGTTGTCAGATGTAGTTGGATTTTTTTTCCTACATGTATTTAAGCTTAACGGTGATATCTGACGGTTGGAATAGATTTTCCAAACTTTTAGATTCGAAATCGGAACATATGCACTAATATTCCTTAACTTATTTACTAAGTGTTTAAGTGAATGTATAGTTTCAAATAGTTGCTATACGTAGACCGTTCAAATGCAAAAGTGTCGTGAAATAAGATACGACCGAAATATGGAAATACGACTACGGTTGAAAAATGGGAAGATTCCGACAAAATCTGTGTGCCGAATGTTGCGATTAGGTGTTTTTTACTTCCGTTTTCCTATGGGTAGCCTGACGGTCGGTAAATTTTTGGAGGAAAATTTTTATACGGTTAGTTGCGTCGCATCGATTTGAAACTATTCTCTGTTGAAGGTCAGGCCAAAAAACGTCATTTAGACGGGCCAATTGCCGTTTTAAAGCGTTTCGAGGTTTGACCATGCTGTTTGACCGTCCCGATCGAGCCTTTAACGTTGTCAGATGTAGTTGGATTTTTTTTCCTACATGTATTTAAGCTTAACGGTGATATCTGACGGTTGGAATAGATTTTCCAAACTTTTAGATTCGAAATCGGAACATATGCACTAATATTCCTTAACTTATTTACTAAGTGTTTAAGTGAATGTATAGTTTCAAATAGTTGCTATACGTAGACCGTTCAAATGCAAAAGTGTCGTGAAATAAGATACGACCGAAATATGGAAATACGACTACGGTTGAAAAATGGGAAGATTCCGACAAAATCTGTGTGCCGAATGTTGCGATTAGGTGTTTTTTACTTCCGTTTTCCTATGGGTAGCCTGACGGTCGGTAAATTTTTGGAGGAAAATTTTTATACGGTTAGTTGCGTCGCATCGATTTGAAACTATTCTCTGTTGAAGGTCAGGCCAAAAAACGTCATTTAGACGGGCCAATTGCCGTTTTAAAGCGTTTCGAGGTTTGACCATGCTGTTTGACCGTCCCGATCGAGCCTTTAACGTTGTCAGATGTAGTTGGATTTTTTTTCCTACATGTATTTAAGCTTAACGGTGATATCTGACGGTTGGAATAGATTTTCCAAACTTTTAGATTCGAAATCGGAACATATGCACTAATATTCCTTAACTTATTTACTAAGTGTTTAAGTGAATGTATAGTTTCAAATAGTTGCTATACGTAGACCGTTCAAATGCAAAAGTGTCGTGAAATAAGATACGACCGAAATATGGAAATACGACTACGGTTGAAAAATGGGAAGATTCCGACAAAATCTGTGTGCCGAATGTTGCGATTAGGTGTTTTTTACTTCCGTTTTCCTATGGGTAGCCTGACGGTCGGTAAATTTTTGGAGGAAAATTTTTATACGGTTAGTTGCGTCGCATCGATTTGAAACTATTCTCTGTTGAAGGTCAGGCCAAAAAACGTCATTTAGACGGGCCAATTGCCGTTTTAAAGCGTTTCGAGGTTTGACCATGCTGTTTGACCGTCCCGATCGAGCCTTTAACGTTGTCAGATGTAGTTGGATTTTTTTTCCTACATGTATTTAAGCTTAACGGTGATATCTGACGGTTGGAATAGATTTTCCAAACTTTTAGATTCGAAATCGGAACATATGCACTAATATTCCTTAACTTATTTACTAAGTGTTTAAGTGAATGTATAGTTTCAAATAGTTGCTATACGTAGACCGTTCAAATGCAAAAGTGTCGTGAAATAAGATACGACCGAAATATGGAAATACGACTACGGTTGAAAAATGGGAAGATTCCGACAAAATCTGTGTGCCGAATGTTGCGATTAGGTGTTTTTTACTTCCGTTTTCCTATGGGTAGCCTGACGGTCGGTAAATTTTTGGAGGAAAATTTTTATACGGTTAGTTGCGTCGCATCGATTTGAAACTATTCTCTGTTGAAGGTCAGGCCAAAAAACGTCATTTAGACGGGCCAATTGCCGTTTTAAAGCGTTTCGAGGTTTGACCATGCTGTTTGACCGTCCCGATCGAGCCTTTAACGTTGTCAGATGTAGTTGGATTTTTTTCCCTACATGTATTTAAGCTTAACGGTGATATCTGACGGTTGGAATAGATTTTCCAAACTTTTAGATTCGAAATCGGAACATATGCACTAATATTCCTTAACTTATTTACCAAGTGTTTAAGTGAATGTATAGTTTCAAATAGTTGCTATACGTAGACCGTTCAAATGCAAAAGTGTCGTGAAATAAGATACGACCGAAATATGGAAATACGACTACGGTTGAAAAATGGGAAGATTCCGACAAAATCTGTGTGCCGAATGTTGCGATTAGGTGTTTTTTACTTCCGTTTTCCTATGGGTAGCCTGACGGTCGGTAAATTTTTGGAGGAAAATTTTTATACGGTTAGTTGCGTCGCATCGATTTGAAACTATTCTCTGTTGAAGGTCAGGCCAAAAAACGTCATTTAGACGGGCCAATTGCCGTTTTAAAGCGTTTCGAGGTTTGACCATGCTGTTTGACCGTCCCGATCGAGCCTTTAACGTTGTCAGATGTAGTTGGATTTTTTTTCCTACATGTATTTAAGCTTAACGGTGATATCTGACGGTTGGAATAGATTTTCCAAACTTTTAGATTCGAAATCGGAACATATGCACTAATATTCCTTAACTTATTTACTAAGTGTTTAAGTGAATGTATAGTTTCAAATAGTTGCTATACGTAGACCGTTCAAATGCAAAAGTGTCGTGAAATAAGATACGACCGAAATATGGAAATACGACTACGGTTGAAAAATGGGAAGATTCCGACAAAATCTGTGTGCCGAATGTTGCGATTAGGTGTTTTTTACTTCCGTTTTCCTATGGGTAGCCTGACGGTCGGTAAATTTTTGGAGGAAAATTTTTATACGGTTAGTTGCGTCGCATCGATTTGAAACTATTCTCTGTTGAAGGTCAGGCCAAAAAACGTCATTTAGACGGGCCAATTGCCGTTTTAAAGCGTTTCGAGGTTTGACCAAAAGTTGACCAGGGAATAGCCGACGAAATACTTAACTTCGTCGGCTAAACTCTTGCGATCCGCGCCGTTTCATTGTCCGCCGTTGGATGGGCGAGATCTGACGGCTGGGGAGAGCTTATAGTATAGCCGACGAGATTCATATTATAGCCGACGAGATTCATAGTATAGCCGACGACATTCATATTATAGCCGACGAGATACTTAACTTCGTCGGCTATAATCGGCCCGCAAAGCCCAACTCCGGCCCGGCCCGGATTTTGGCCCGGCCCGTAAGAGTATAGCCGACGAATTTCGTCGGCTATGACTATAGCCGACGAATTAAAATTAGATCGTCGGCTATAGTCCTTCGATTTAAACCGAAACAGAGCGCGCCTCCCTCATTTTCTGCTAACCCTAAATCCCTAAATCCCCACCTGCTGCAGCCGCCCGCCCCTCCCCGACGCCGACCGACCACGACGGAGCCTCCCCGACGCCGATCGACCCTCCCCGGCCCCACCCGATACCTCCCCGCCCCGGCCCCCTCCTTCCCGAGCCCTCCCCGACCCGAAAGCCGCTGCCGGAGCCGCCCCGAGCCGCCCTACCCGCCCCTGCCGCAGCCGCCCCTACCCGCCCCTGCCGCAGCCGCCCCTGGCCGCCCCTGCTGCAGCCGCCCGTAGCCGCAGCTGCCCCTGCCCCTGCCGCCGTCGCCGCCGTCGCCGTCGCCGCCGCACCGCACCACCGGTCCTCGTCCAGACTGCACCACCATGTCAGGTAGTCCCGATCGAGCCTCATTTACGGTTTTTATTAATTTTGTCGAATTTTGTGAATTTTAGGGTTTTTGTGAATTTTTTGTGGAATTTAGGGTTTTTGTGAAATTTATGGAATTGTGTGGATTTTTTGTTAAATTTGTTAATTTTGTGGAATTTATATACTAATTTTGTGGATTTTTTGTTAAATTTACGGTTTTTATATACTAATTGTGGAATTTTGTTGAATTTATATACTAGTATGCCCATTATATACTAATTTATATATAATTAGGTATAAATATTTTTTTTCATTTTTATGACGATATATATATATATATATTTTTCGGAATATATATATATATATATATAATTAGGAATAAATATAGTTATGTATATATATAATTAGGTGTATATATATTTAAAAAAGTTTTTTATTTTTTTGTGAAATTTAAGGAATTTTGTGTTATATTTCGGAATATATATATATAATTAGGTATAAATATATTTAGGTACGTATATATATAATTAGGTATATATACATTGAATGATGTTTTTAATTTTGTTTTGTGGAATTTTTGTGCAATTTATGGAATTTATATACTAATTGTGCAGGAAACCGGCGCTTTGTAGACCGATGGCTTGGCAGACGGACCGAGAGCGACCCCGACGCTCAGGCAGGATCCAGCCGTGGGGGGAGCGGATCCAGCGGTCGTCGGGGCCTAGGCCGGCCTTTGAGTCGACGAGAGGAGACGTTGATGGGATTGACGCCGAGCGATCCACGTGGGGGCTCCTCGTATGAGTCGACGGGAGCGGGCCCTGACTCGAGTGTCGGAGGAGGACGCAGAGCCACCAGACCCCAGTGCACTTCAGCACTGTTCCAGGATCGGCAGCCGACCCCACCGCGCGCCGATCTGGACCCTCCAGAGATGCTCCCTGTCCCCCCACAGCGACAGCGTCCACAGCTACGGGGCCCACCGTCAGGGGGAGCAGGCCCCTCAGGGTCCACGCCCCGTATGTCTCCGCCATCGGGGATGTACATGGTCCAGTTCCTCCCTGCCATCCCTGAGTACGACGCCAGGGGGAGGCAGATTTGGAGGCACGACCGGCCCCACGAGATTCCCTGGGAGGAGGCCTACTTCTACAGTCCTTTCGACTCAGAGGACTGCCGCGGCCTGTGGGCCGTTCGTGAGAAGGACAAGCAGTACAACGACGCAGGTAATTGGTTAGTTTAATTAATTATTTAGATTGTTTAATTAATTATTTAATTAGTTAGTTTAAATAATTATTTAACTATGTGTTCATTTTAACAGGCGTCCTCGTCAATAAACCCGCGGGGACGAGACGGACCAGAGGGCCAGCGAACATGTCGACCCTGGAGAGGGAGCTGGCCGGTGGGATCAGAGAGATCCTGCCCGGTCCCGGTGAGGATGGACGCCCGATTGAGCGGAGAGACACCACCACCAAGTACATCAACGCGACGGGCATGCTCGTGCGGGACAGGGTCCCACTGTTGTGGCCCGACTGGGGCTCTGTGCCCGATGAGATCAAGGCGCGAGTGTACAATGCACTGTCGGTGAGTTAAATATGATTTTTATTATAGAAAATAAACAATTATGAATTCAGTCCTTATAACTATATAAAAATATTTTCTAATTAATTTATAATGTTGCAGCAATGGTTTAGAGTCCATCCTACCTTGGACTGGTGGAGAGACGAGCAGCTGAAGAACAGGTTATGTGTTTTGTTTTTTTTTGTATAAATATATTTATTGGCAGTGTACGAATATATCTAACAGTTGTGTTCTGTTAATATAGGTACTCCGAGTGGAAGAACGAGCTGTCCACGCACTACAGGACGTACCATGTGGAGCAGCGCTTGGGGCGAGCTGCAACCCCCCACGAGTTCCGGTACAGGGAGTACGAGTGGCTATGGCTGGTAGCCTACTTCGGGAACGACAGGGTCTCGGTAAGAAAGTTTAGCCTGGTAGTATATAACTTTTTAATGTTATTTAATAATTAAATTATGTAGTTACTTAATTCAATTAATTAGTTAGTTAGTTAGTTATTAGTTATTAAATTAAGTCAGTTGGTTAGTTACATAGTTAGTTAGTTCGTTACTAAATTAAATCAAATTAAATTAAATAAAATTAGGTAGTTAGTAAGTTAGTTAGTTACTAAATTAAATTAGTTAGTTAAGTAGTTACTAATTAAATTAGTTAGTTAAGTAGTTACTAATTAAATTAAATTAGTTAGTAACTAAATTAGTTATTAATTTTATTTTGGTTAGTTCCTAATATTTTAATTTAGTTACTAATTTATATTTGCGTTTATATGTTTGTTGTTATAATACAGAAAATCTCGCGGACGAACAGCGACAACCGCAGGAGGAACGAGCACCCCCACCACGGCGGCGCCCGCTCCTGGAGGCAGTGGGCAGAGATGGCGAGGAGGGACCGACCGCTGAGGCCGTTGTCGTGGATTCATGCGCAGATGTATCCGGGGCGTCCCGACCAAGTGGTAAGTATTCGTCCATCTTCAATAAAAGTGTTTCATGAAATTAATTTATATATATATTTTTTAATTCGTTTATTATATTGTCTTGTCAATTAGGCGGAAATAGATGCGGAGACCGACGCGATCACCTTCGGGATCGCGCGAGACACTCTGGGAGACGGGGCGTCCGACGAGGCGATCGCGGAGTTTGCCTCCACGATCGACACCCTTGAGCCGCGCTTGGCCTCTCAGATCATGCACGCGGCGGTAGGGACGGGGAACAACTACTTCTACCAGAGAGGCCTAGGCGCGGCGGGAGATGGGGTTCTCAAGTTCACGCCGGCCAATCCCAGCACGCAGCGTGCGGCTTCGACGAGAGGAGACTTGCAGACGCAGCTGCAGAGGACTCAGGCGGAGTTGGCGAGGGCGGTGGAGGCGCTCCAGCAGGCGGAGTTGGCGAGGGCTGCGGAGGCTTCGGCGCAGCAGGCCAGAGACGCATCTGTGGCGGAGATGTACCGATGGATGCAGCAGTCTTGGGAGGCCCAGCAGGCTGGACTCCAGCCCCCGCCTCCGCCACAGATGCCCCAGTTCGTCGTCCCCACTCCCCCCCCGCATCGGAGTACGCCAGCCGATCAGGACAGCCATAGCCACCGGAACTCGAACGATCCGGTCGACGACGCTACGCGTTTAGGGGGTGATGATGAGTAGATATAGTGGGTTAATTTGTACAGTATGTAGGATATTAGGGATGGATTGATGTGGATATTTGTTGGATATTTGGATGTTTGTTTGTGCATTTTCTGCAGCCCCCGAAGACGAAGAGAAATTGGGCCCGAGTAAAATTTTTTAATTTTTTTAAATATTTAGGGGTTATAGCCGACGATATAGGCATTATTTCGTCGGCTATAACAGTTATAGCCGACGATTTTTACCAAATTTCGTCGGCTATAACCGTTATAGCCGACGAACATGACATATGTCGTCGGCTATACCCTCCCGGCTTCCGGCAAAAAAAAGCCGTTTCTGGTACCGGCGATTGTTATGGCCGACGATAGTGTCGTCGGCTATATTGGACGTATAGCCGACGATAGTGTCGTCGGCTATACTTCGGTTTAGGGGCAATTACGTAATTGTTGAAGCCGACGATCTTGTCGTCGGCAATGTTCGAAGTATAGCCGACGACACTTTATTCGTCGGCTATACCCCGCGGTTTATAAGCCGACGACTTACGCCTCGTGTCGTCGGCTATACTATAGCCGACGGAGCATTCCCGACGAGACTATAGCCGACGATACTTCGTCGGCTATGACTATAGCCGACGAATTAATGGAAACGGCCGACGAGATGGCGTCGTCGGCTATGACGCCTTTTCTGGTAGTGCAGCCTCTAGGATACTCTGCTTAGGTAAGGGATCCGCCTGGTTTGATGTGACAAAGGATTCCCTTTCTAGGGAGTAGGCTAATCTTGTCCTTGGTGAATTCCTAGGTGCACCCACTGCTTTATTTGGCTCTGAGAGCCTTTCGTGAACACTTTTCCTATGCGGTGGCGAAGTGGTCTTATATCGCCTGTAAATCTCCCGTATGTGTTCAACCGGAACTGAAAGTTCCTCTGGGATTAACTCCCCATTGGCCAAAGCATCCACAGTTCTCTTTGCTTTGCCATAGCGCTTCTGCATGTTCCTAGTCTGATTAGGAAGTACCTCCACAGTTTTACCATTCTGCTGTCGATACCACCTGTCAGTCTTGAGTTCTGAACCTGACGCCGGCGGAACATAAGGCTTATTTGTAACATCAAGATCTGATACTCTAGAAGGACCATAAACTGGTATAGATTTGACCCCAGTAGGTCCTGGATCTGGCCGGGACCTCAGCTTGCTAGCGTAAGTTTCCTGTTCAACATGATGGTACTTCGCCCGCTTGTAATTATCGAACCTGGATCTTTCAGGAGCTGGATGGATGCGCTTGGCCTTTTCTAAGGCTTTCTGTTCTGCCTCCTTAAGTGCAATCTGCAGCTCTTCATGTGTTATAGGTAAGTGACAACCAACTTTACAGTTAAGACATAACTTAGAACGTGGTGCTAGCACCATCTCCTCCTGCCCTGGCGGAGGCGTATTATTGTCAGTTTGCTGTTTTGCTTTTGACTTATTCTCTTCGATGACATTTACCTAAAACTCAGGGATAGAAGCCACCGTTTTTTTAGCAAACCTCAAAGTTCCATCATACAATCATTCTTGAATTTGGTCCATTAAAGCAACACACCTGAAGGTAGAATGGCCATCAGAATGATGAAAAGTACAATAGGATTTGCCAAGCACTGTCGCCCTCTGTGGCGGGTGAGTGCTATCAGGATTAACCATCCCCTCTTGGACCAAGAATTCTCAAATCTCTGGGGCCTTACTTGCATCATATGTATAATGTGCAAACTTGGAAAGCTGTTTGTCAGGCTCCAATTCTTGGCATGAACCAGGAATAAAATCTATCACGTTCATATTAAGGAATGGATTCTGTCCAAGTAGGTTCCTTGGGAGCTCCTATCTTCATGACACCATCATTAATCGATGTTTGGATCTGATCCTTGAGCTTGACACAATCTTTAGTATAGTGGTTATTCATGTTATGCAAGCTGCAATACTTCTTACCCGCCATGTAGTCTGGCTTGGGAATGAAACCTCCGTCATGTTTAAGCCGCCCTTGGTTGAATAGTTCAAGTAAGATCTCTGGAGCCTTGTGTGCATTATAAGTATATGATTCAAAGGCAGATTTAGTCGGCACCGAAGTCACAATCTTGATTGGCTCTTTGGCCAGTCTCAAATTCTTTGATTGTAGTTGCTGGCGATCAACCACTTCTACAACCGCGACTCCTTCTTCTTCTTCTTCCTCCTCAACCCAAGTTATGTTTGGAGATGACTCAGCATGTATAGTTGCAACCGTCTTTGAACCAGAAGGGACACCTGGTTTAGGCTTCAAAGAGCATGGATAGTAAGATAGAGGGACGCCTTTCTTCCTTTCTCTTTTCTCCTTCATCTGATTGATCCAGTGTTGCTGGTCGGCCAACCTATTGGTCAGATCAGCCATATTAGTAACATACTGAAAGCCAGCCTAGACTTCCTCATCTAGTCCTGCAATAGCTAAGTCCACTATAAAATTCTCTGAAAGCTTATCTTTGCATTTGGTTAACTGCAATTTAAAGAGTTTTAGATAATCCATGGCTGATTCTCCGGGTTGTTATTCTGTTTCAGCCAGGACCTTCACAGTGACCTTAGCCTGAACAACCCCAAACATGGTGCTAAACAAGATTTCCATAGTCCTCCAGTCTAGACCCGAACCTGGCGCTAAATCCTTATACCAGGCTAATGCCGACCCCATTAATGATGTACCAAATACCCACAGCTTGAGTATGGAATTGTTCGCATAGGGACCACACTCGTTGTTAAAACGAGTGATATGGGTCTCAGCATCTTCCGAGGAATCTCCTGAGAATTGTGTAAACGTGATATGCTTAAAGTTATGCGGCCATGGAAGCACATTCACCTCTGTGGGAAACGGATTAACATAAGTTCGGTTGGTATCTGGCAAACCATGCATAACCCTCATCTTTTCGTCGAACAGTTTGTTCACAGCATCTAGAGTCAGAGCCTGGACTTCCTCATTTTCTAGCTCCTCGATTTCTTCATCAGATGGAGGGTTAATAAGCCTTCCACCTCCTCTTCTCCGTCTTGAAGCGTCAGGAATCTCAATTCCAGGAGTCTGAATAGGTGGCCGTGATGTGCTGGAGGAACCCTTTCCTTGTCTTCTTCCTACCACTATAGGCGAAGTCGGTTCCTCCTTTTCCTGCAACTCAGATTCTAGCTTCTGTCTGAATAATAGTGATAACTGTTCAATAGCAGCCGAGGTCTTGGTCATCTGCTCCTGCTGTGTCTTCAGTTGCTCATTGAAGTTCTTAGCATACGTAGCAAACTGACCATCAGTTTTGTTCTGCTGGTTCGCCAACCAATGAATGTCGGTTGCATGTCCAACCTATTCGGTCCTCAACTCTTTCAAACTAGCTTCAATTCTCTGAAGAGTGTCATATGTTGATGCTGACTTTGTCAACATCATGCTCAAAGAGTCCATTATATCCTCAGGAGATGTAACAACAAGAACCGCGCTGTTATTTTCCTCCGTAATCTCTAAAGATCCTAAGGCATCAGCCTTCTGCTTACTCAAGATGCTGGTGGGTTCATTCTGGCTACCAGCACCCACTGGATTATTAGAAATCCCTTTACCATCATCAGTGACCTTTGTAAGATCCTCAATGTTAGTCATTACACCTCCAAACTTGAGGCATGCATACTTCTTCCTCTGTTAAACCTCTACACTCATATGAATTGTGCGAGGTGCACAACCTGTGTTCTGGTTTATTACAAGGAGGCATGACTCGTCGATATGGATTAGATCCCGCAATCTTGACAAGGGTCCCACTGGGCGTGCTAAAATGTTCGTGGCAGATGTAGCACCCGACGAGCGGTCAACACGTGGGGTGGCGGACGTCGATTTCAGTCCTGTTGTGATGTGCGCGAGCGTGCCAGTACCTTTGAGTTAGGTACAACTTCGATGCGGACGACCATTAGCGAGCGTACTTCTGGCGAGTGTATCTCTGGCGAGTGTATCTGTCTGCTCCCAATTCCTGACTTGACCAAGCGACTGTTACGCGGGCGTTGACTAGGCCGGTGTAAAGAGGCTCGAATAAGACCTAACAAAAGTATATTAGGATTTTCTTCTCAACCTATTGCAGATTGAGTAATCTTACTTCGATCCTGAGATGCAGAGCAGAGCAATAATTCAAGACCGCGGGAAACGGTTCTCCTCCAACCTATAGCTGATTGGCTTATGTTTTGTTACCGGAATAACGACTCGATTTGCTACTGGCGTAGCGACTGACACTGGGTGCTTCAGCGAACGCAGACATGAGGCGAGCATGCGACTCTGTACGTATGGCGCGGTATGCGGCTCTGTACGTATGGTGGCAGGTTGCGCTACGATGTGCTGATGCTGGAAGCGATAGGTCTTAGCGATTTCTCGACACGAATGCAAGGCACACTTCGACAACCGCGCAAGGATATAGCGACCGGTGGCGGGCGTAAGGTTGCGGCAGGGTTGGATGGTGGTTGTTTGCAGTTTGTGGAGGCAGTACGCGTAAGATGCTCCGGGGAGACTTTACAAGATTTGCAATGCGCAAAAACTTGTGTGTTTGTTTGATGGTTGTGAACCTTTTCTACGTTGAACAAGAGTTTTTTATATAAAGAATGTCGAACCTCGATACTTGCGTATCAAGTATAATAGATTCGGAGATCAACTAAGATTCAATTACCTTAAGCCACCTCCTTCTCAGATTCCTAAAGGAACCCCAATTCCTTTCTAAGAATGAAAGATTTAATGTATCAGATTATTCTCTTGGGCCTCAATCCATAATCTCGGCTAAATGTCAATTTGGGCCCAAACAGGACGAAGTTTCTTGTTTGATTATTACTCAAAAGTCAGAACTGCTTCGCAGCGAACCCGCAAGCCTTGGCAAACTCGGTACGGTAAGAGAACTGGAAGCTTATGAAGAAATTCAAAGACAATCAGACGTTGCCTCCGTCAAAAACAAATGAATTGCTGCATATATATAGTTTCTCTAATGCAGATATTTCATATATTATTGTAGTGTTTGATGCGTTCTAGAACATTAGTCAGTAATCAAGCGACTCCTTAATTCCCTTATTTGTAATGTGGGATTCATATTTTTGATATATTTAAACGAGCCATCCCAGAAATTGTAAAAATTATTTCCGTCTATGGCCATGATTACTGAAATATCTTCATTAGAAAATTGATTTAGAAACTAAAATATCATTGAAGTGGCTCAAGTCCATGACCTTATTACTTGACCAAAAGGTTCAAACATGTTGCCCTAAATATCTGATTACTTCTTCAATGAAAATACCATTACAAAAAAACGATGAAGAAAAGAGAAACAATTTCCTTATTGACTGGTTCATGAGGGGACGTTTGCAAGGCCAGATTAAGGCTGGCGGGGAGGTTCTATATTGGAAATTCGATCAGGCTTGTTGATAGGAATGGGAGAAGTCAAGGCCACTTTGGAAAACCGATCAGGTGTGAGTTGATTCTTCGAAGAAGACGAGAGCACTTTGGAAATTTGATGCTTGAGATCCATAGAAGAAGACATGGCCTCTTTGGAAACTCGATCAGGCTTGAGATCCACCGAAGAAGACAATGCCACTTTGGAAATTCGATCAGGCTTGAGATGATCCTTAGATGAAGATGAGGCTGCTTCGGAGAGTCGCTCAGGCTTGAGATGCTCCTTATAAGAAGACAATGCCATTTTCGAGATTTGATCAGACTTGATGAGATCCTTAGAAGAAGGAGAAGACCAGTCGACCATTTTGGGAGTTTTATCATCCGGCGCCGGCTTGGTATCTCTGCTGGCCGGAGGTCCCTCTTTAAAGCAGGAATGGAGACACTCGCAAACTTCGGCAATGCATATCCCAATCCCTCCGGTGTACAAGCTTCCACACAATCCGCTGCATTCCAACGCCGTGCACGGAGTGGGTGGATCGGTCACTTCCTTGGACTTGCAGAGGTTCCATGGCTTCACAAAGTGGCTTTCAGCTGTGGAGAATAGGAGAATAATTTCGTGCCGGACATTAATTTTAGGAAATATATATAATACATGCATGCTAGTATGAAAGAAACACGTTAACTAGGGTTATTACCAAAACCCTGACATTTTGGAAATTACACGAGCACGTTATAGTTTCCATACTCGTTGCACATTACTCCTCGAGGGGAGAAATACCACTGACAATTGAATGAGTTTTTGCGTCGAGTTTTAGCAGATATATATATGAAACGTACACTTTAAAAATCGAACTGCATGCAAGAATTTTATATGTGTGCTTACTCTGAGAAAGGGACAGAAGAATGATGGAGAGGACTAAGATTCCACCCCTAAACTTCATCGTTGTGAGTAGAAACCCAAAATAAGAATGATGAGAAATTTAATTTGTTTGAAGTATTATAGGTATAATGGAAGATAGAACCTGATCGAGCTCTGCAGGTTTATATGTTTGGGAGACTTGCAAAGTTTCGGTGTGTCATGGGCAGTGGCTGAGGTTAACTGTATCGATGACCTACCTACTTGAGGAGATCAGTTGTTTCACACGAATGTAGGCACATCACAATTTGTAGAAATTAATGATCGAAGTGGAAATGGTCAAAACGAAAATAACGAAATAAGATGATAATACATAACCTAGCTATATGTATTTGTAACCCAGAACATGGTCATCAACAGAGCTAGTATACGTAATCAACCAATAATAATTTGAAGTTCTGTTCCCTTTGGTTTAGGTTTTGTAAGAACCTTATAAGATCCTCAAAAACGAACTGTAACTCTTCCTACCCTTTATATGCATGCAACTTAAATTACTCAATCAGAAATGAGAATACGTTCTTCTTAGTTAGAACAAATTTATATGGAGTGAAATAAATTACATGTATTAATCGTCCTAGAAATTTACAACAAAAATAAGGTACTATAGAAGCAGTACTACGTACCTAAGACTAGTTAGACTACCACTCATATATAGTTCTTACATATATAGTTGATATATAGTTCGTACTTACATACTATAAAAAAGCTAAAGTACTCACATATAGTACTTTTGAATAAAAAAATAGTACTTACATATATAAAACGGAATTGGCTTCTCTACTTAGATTTTTTGTGCTTGGATTTGCTTGGATTCCTTACATCCATTGGATTGAGTAAAGATGATGCAACCAACTTATCACCTATGTCATCCTTACTCAATCTAACGGTTGTAAGGATCCAAGCAAATTCAAGCACAAAAAATCCAAGCAGAGAAGCCGGATCCATATAAAACAAAGTGCGACTCTGCATCGATGAAGCTAACTATACATAAAATTGATAAAAGATACAACAGGGATTCGCGTTCAAAAATATATGGCATTATGGCAATAACAGTACGTAGTATCTGATTCAATGATTTTTAGTTAATCCAACATAATCTTTTAGACCAGAAATTTTTACATGGATAGTGTAGCTATACAATACGATTTCAGCCATTTATATGTTTAGACAAAATTTTATATATTTATATAAATTCATAAATTTTAACTATTTACATCAGATCGTGTATTTACAAACCGTGCACTGAATACTCTCTTATTTTAAAACAATCTAAATCTATTATCCATTAGCGCCCTAACCTTAACTAGAATATTAAAAGAACTTTTTAACAAATAAAAAAACTGATTGTTCAAACGATTCAATCAACAAAATAATAGTCAAGAATCATATATACCATAATTGATCGCAACACAAGAACATACATCAAACTACATAATCTTCCACGTTCTGTAAAACGACTACGTACCCACATAGCTAGATATGTCCAATATATGCGCCTATTCACATCCATAGGGTGTGTTTGACATTTAGATTAATTTTATATTATGCATGACTTCGGTTTTAAGTCTTCAGTGTCCAAGTCACTAGTACAATATTTTTACATAAAATATACATTCGTTGTCTAGGTGAGTGTTGTCTTTTTATGTTTCACTTCACAAATTAACCGATGTCTAGCATAATAAAATGCATGTTCATTGTCTAGGTGAGTGTTGTCTTTTTATGTTTCACTCCACAAATTAACCGATGTCTAGCATAATAAAGTACAACGACTTTTAGTTAAAAAACATGAATTAGGAAATAATTAATCAAGAATTACGTTAATAGAAGTAGACAAAACAACACGAATGAAAAGTCTACCACACACCAATGCATATTCAGATCTGTTAAATCAGGTAAAGACAAGAACAGAAAACAAACATAATTCGAGGAAAAAGCCTTGTTACCTAATCTGCACCAGTTCTGTCGATTATTTGTTAAGAGAGAGAGACTCAGAGAGTTGGAGCAGGGAAGTTTGAAGGTCTACGAAGAGACATGCAGTTTGAGCGTCCCTTTCACCATTCCATTAAGTACTGATTGACAGCGTCCGCTTTTGGTTTGTCCTCCAAGTGTCAATTCACGTCTGTGTATCTGTCTTCTCGTCATTGGAGTGGTTACTTTCTCAGCTCTCCACAGTCGACTCCAATCATCGATCATCTTTCTACGGGGGATCCACCACAGGTTTCCAGAGTATACCGGCCATAATTTCAGAACAACGATGCCCGAAGGGGTACATAATTCTCCACAGTAAAACAGCACGTTTTGAAAATGTTCTACTATAGCTGCAGTGCAATGGGCCTGCTACTCTGCTAGTTGCAGAGACGTCGAGCAATGCTCTGGAGGGGGTTGAAACCAGTACCGTTGAAAGAAGGTTGAGCTCAATATGGAGGATTATTGAAAGGTAGCTAGATTTGAGGCTGTTTTCGCTTGCCCCATAATGCAAGGGGACCAACAAATCAACAAGGGTAACTTATTACGACTTCAAAATCAGAAATGATGTAGAGACTGATGGTGGAATCACTGGAATATGCCTAGCTTATTTATTTATCTTTTCTTTTCTTTTAATCCGGCACTTCAGTTTGTCATGAATAAATAAATAAATTAATTACCCCATCCATACAAGTAATCCGGCACTAAATAAAAGTATATATGCCTGGTTGATTATTAATCTGAAATGTTGGTTGATTATTAATTATCTGCCCTAAACACTTGTATGGATGCCCTAATCTCACTTTTTATTGATAAGTACTCATTATATATACTTTAGTGTTATCGTTTCAATTTGATTATTCTATAAACTTGCACGGTCAAACTAAAACAAAATAAACATTCGTCTATATATAAACACCGGTTAGCCATGATTATAACATCGCCCAAAGGGCCCGAGGTGGACCTCAATAACTGAATAATATTGTCACTACAGCAACATCAGAGACGAAAAACGTGGCAAGGTAAAGACTGGGCATGGGGCAACCATGCATGTATGCTTTGTCTCTGCAGATAGAGACTATAAAGCTGCACGTAAGTATAGATACATGAACAATTCGACAGTAATGGATCAAACTCAGATCTCCAAATCACACCCCTCGAGCTGGATCTTCTTGTCTTTACGTACTCTACTTTATATTTTTGGAAAGAAAAATGTTAAAAATTTTAGCCTTAATCCTACGTGGCGTACCACCTCATCAAGACACATCATTAATATCAAAAATCTTGTTATGTCATATTTGGGTTAAAATACAATCTTGTCCTTTCAAATCCAATAGCTCTACATTATTGTCATTTTTCAAAAATAAAAATAATTTTAAGAAAAGAAAAATATTTTTCAAGCTATTTTTTTTATTACACTCGTTTTAAAATTTAAACACCAAATATAATGATAAATAATTTTTTAAATTATAATTATTCAAAAATATAAATTTAAGTGAATATACATACATATATATACACACACATATATATACATACATACAAACATATATATACTATTTCGGGAAAAAAATAGTACTATTTCAAAAAAAATAATTTCAACACACTATATCATGATATAGTGTGTTGAAATTATTATTTTTTTATCAATGTCCAAATAAACTTCATATATATATATATATAATTCGTCTAAAAAATTCGATACAAATTTATTTTATCTACTTTTATTTTTCTAAAATTCGATGGATATGTGTGTATATATATATATAATTCTAAATCTAAATTTTGATTAAGAGTAAAAAATATTTAACATTGAATTTGATTCACAAAAATAGAATGTTTTAATGTCAAATATCGTGTAATTATTCAACCCTTCATAAAATCTAATTTATTAGCAGGAAACTCAATCACAATATTTACCCGTATAAAGTATTAAAGGTATAATATTTTCTTTCCATTTTGCGAATTTAATCTAAGTTTTCACTTTTATGATTAACCTAATTTACAGATGGTAATATAAATATATGGGAAATATTAGAATATTGTCTTAATAATACAAAGCAGTAATTACAATAACTAAAAAAAGCAATAATTACGTACTCATAACTACCTAATTAATAGTCATTGTAAATTGGGCAACAATTACAACCAAATTATGTTTTATTTTAGATGATTTTGTTACCTTTCTTGGGTTGACTACATGAAATTTATTTCTTGACACAATTACGATATTTGACATTAAAACATTCCATCTTTGTGAATCAAATTCAATGTTAAATGTTTTTTGATTCTTAATCAAAATTTAGATTTTGTTGAAGGAAAAACGTATTATGTGCCTTCGTCAATGTAACTGACGATAGATAATTATGTAGTCATTATTGTCATTAATGTATTTCCTATTACCGTTGTAATACTCACCTTATATAAAGGGGATTATCAATGAAATGAGTAGACCAATTCCGATTATTCTACAACACGTTATCAGCACTTTGCTTTAGCCAGAGAGAAAGAAAAAAAAAATCAGAAAAAACCTTAATTTTTTTTTTCTTCCCCCACCGCCGCTGCCGCCGCTAGCCTTGCTAGCAGCAGCCCCGCCCAAAATCGAACCGGATCAGCAGATCAAGATTGATATGGACACCCACTGGACACCCACTGCTCGGACGACGCTGCTCCTTCGATCAGACCAGCCCTTCCTCTGATCGTACCCTCCTGTGCCTCGTCCTACTCCGATCGATCTCCTCCAGTCGACGCCACCGCTGCCTCGACCCGACCCTTCGATCGGACGACGCTACCTCGTCCCGCTCGACCCTCCGGTGTCGGCCCTCCTTTCGTCATCTTCCCGGATCACTCGGCCTTTTCCCCCTCTGCCCCAGACGGCGCCAGACCCGATCCGGCCATCGACGCCGCTACTAGAGCTCGACCCAATCGGCTACAGTTTCGCTCGACCCGGAATTCCGCCCCGACCCGATTCGTTCCTTCGACCCGGTTGCAACCCGACTCCACCCGGCTCTGTTCCTTTGGGCCTGATCCGACCCGGCCCATTTTGGGCTTGACCCGGATCTGTGCAACCCGACCCAAAAAAAAACCTTTTGGAGTAAAATTTAATGGTAATTTTAAAATTACCGCATAGTAATTTTTATTTACTGTGACTATTTACTGTTTTATGAATTTAATGGTAAATATTAAATTATTTAATTGATATGGTAAATGTATGATTAAAGTGACTAATCATATGAATATTTATTTTATGTGACATATCAATTACGTTGCGGCGATGAATATGCGACGACAAATTTGGAGTCGGAGATCGAGCAATGGTATCATATGCAGTTTATTTGGCAAACTAACAAGTAAGATCTAATTAAAGTTATCATTTTCATTAAATCGTTAATGATATAATGCTCAAACTGATCTTATTATATTATGGCATATACTTATAAAATTTGAGCATCATTATATGTCTATTTTATTATGTTAAATAATTACTTTTATTTAACATGTTATTTAGTTTGAGCATTGCCATGTTAAATGCAATTTCATGAGCATTGAAATATAAAGAAAAATGGACAAACCTACTACTGTGAAAAAGCATATTCACGAAGCAAGAAAAATATGACCATTACAAATTTCAGTCTTAAGATCCAATTTTTTCTTGAAAATTTTTCGAGATGGATATCTTATTAATTGTGTAAAAAGCAACGATTATGAAATTTCATTAGCTTCACATGCAATAAAAACGGAGAAACCAAAATTTTACAGTGATAACATAATTTCACAAAGCATCGGATTTACCATAATGTATCTTGGTTTATTTTAGTTGTCGTGAATGTTATTTAGACTGCGAAACTAATACATTTTATTCTTCCTATATTTTACAGATGGTTTAACCATCACAGTTTGACTTTGACATATTGGACTCTGAAGAACTTGAGTGCCAAATTCCCCTACTGAGCCAACTAATTAAGGCTTGAGCATGGTATATTTATGCAAACTGCTTTATGTAAATAGCAAAGAAATTCCCTGGAACAAATTATACAAAATAATGCAACAACCCTAAACCAAAGGGCAATGACAATGTAAGGTATGAGAGAAAGAAATTTCCTGGAACACATTTTGAAAAGTAATGCAACAACCCTAAATCAAAAGGAAATGACGATGTAAGGTCTTAGAAATATATATATATATATATATATATATATATATATATATATTCTTGAACAAATTGGGCAAAGTAATGCAACGACCCTAAAACAAAGGGTAATTACCATGGACGTAAAATTCATATAATCATCCAAAAGTAAGTGGAAACAATGTAACATTTAAAAGATGACATAGGGGACATTTCATGTGCAGTAAAACACTCTGCCATTGTTGTAATTCAATGAACTATTGATACGTACATTATAAGCTAGCAAAGAATTAGCTACGGCTTTCAATAAATATGAAGAATCATATGAGTACGCGGATTTTGGAAAAGTATCTTCAATATCCAACAATAACATTGAAAATGAGTTTACAACTAAAAACATAACATCTGGGAAGAATATGTCAATTGACACATCTCATCATTGCAGTTATTAAAAGAGCAAAAAAGATCTGGCTCAATCCAAGATAGACTTTGATTAGTCTACTTTTAAATTTACAAGATATCCTTATAAAGGCTATTTCGCCTAAAATTAGACTTTTGGTCTTAATGTTTCTATCTCTAAATTGGACAAGACTAAATGTAATCGCTGGCACATTAATTTTTGAAATTTCTCTAAAGCAATTGAGATTATTCAAATTTTATTCATGATATACATGATTCAATTTTTTGCATATAACTTTGCAAAGTATTGCATAAAGTAAAACAACATATCATAATATAGGCATGATACAAAGAACTGTATGCAAAGACATAATATAGGCATGACACAACGAACTGTGGGCAAAGAAACTCACCATGTGATCCCTAGAATAATAGTATTGAAGGACAATGGAACTAATATATCACAAAAATAGCACAATAGTACTGAAGAACTGTAGTACTATAATGAAAGTGATAAGGATCTAAATATCTGTTCATTTGGGATTCATAATGCACTTGCCTAACTGGGATTACAATACATTTTTATTACAATACTCATCGATTTACTCTAAAGAACTTGAGTTACGTTTCGATGTATATATTGAGCATATGTCAAATTGACAATTTATGCGATAAAAGAAAATTGAATTTATTTCACATTTTAAAGAAATTTCTGCCACGATGTTCATGTAATAAGACATAGATGAGAATTTCATCTAAGCTCCTTTGCATTACCTCTAATTACTGCTGATGTAAACGAGTATTAGAGAAGTTTATATGTCAACTTAGTGGGTTATATGTAACCGCTAATTGAACCCAAAGTCAAAAGAAAATGATATTTTTGGAAATCTGACATACATTGGCTTTGATCTGGTGATCCGAAAATTAAAAAAATTACTATGGACACCCATATTTTGGATGAATAGAAGCAAACACCAGAAGAATATGGTTCACACACGAAACTGAGGACGATCAAAGAACATTTTATCATCAAATATTATTTCAATACAATCCATGTAGGGTTGAAGACGTATGTTCAAACCCCATATTCCACCGCCCCCCTAAGGTGGCATTATGATTGATGCACAAAGTACATGCACTTATATCCTATTATGCTTCTGACATCCATCGTGATTTTTTGAATAAAAGTATATCATTCAAAGCCTACTCGTAAAATTATGATTGACACCATCATATGCAAAGGAAACATGTGTTCTCATTATGTTCTTATATTGAATCCAAAGATGATTCAGTGGACTGATTCAACCAACTTGCGGACACCTTAGATAATGTATGGTGTTGGTTGTTGTGTCGACACGCTGGTCACGTGTCATGACACCATCCACAATTAAAATTTTATGTTGCTTATGCTAGAAAGTCAAAGCACGTAGGCCGGGTTAATTTCCGTAGGTGTGATGATTTTATGGCTTATTATATGGGTCTTGTAATAGACATCATATTCCTATATAAAAACCCAATTGGTCTCACGGAAAACGACTACAGTAATAGTCTTAATATTGGTAAAACACACCAATACTTCCGTTTTGGGTTATGCAATTTTTGCATGCAGCGTTACTTTTTCATCTATGACCATCATCATTGAACTAATTTACACCATAGCTAGTGACTATGTGTGAGGATTTTAAAGGATTTCAAACGAACTTGTAATCCTTGAGCTCTTTTAGATTGACACGGATCTACAAATCCTTGAGCTCCATTAAATGTTTTATGTGCCAAAATTGCGCCGCCACAACGCACAATGATGGGTTATTTGAGATGAATAAATATTTATGCTGGATATGAACTTCCAGCTATAGTCCGCTATGTCGAAACCTTGACAGGCGATCTCCTCACAGCTAGATTTGTGGTGTGTCACTTTGATGAGACAGTCTTCCCGTCGTTAGGGGGAGATAAGAACAAGCATGTTCAAGTGGAACGACATGAATTGTCGTTGTTTGTCCCCACTGTGTCTCATCTCGATCCCCAAAATCACACAAAGTAAAGTGTGCAGATGTCTTATACATTAAAGTGACGAGATCACATAAACCTGCTGCAAATATACCTGTAAGGATTGTGTTTTATCAAAAGGACATGGTACCACCCAAGATGAATTGGGTATTGCACTGCCACCATGGATGGTGGCATGGTGACGTCATAAGTGGCATAAATGGTGTCACAGGCCGTGACTCTCCAAGGAAGAGGGGGAGGCCACCTTAAGTTCGATACATACTTATGTAAAGGAAGAAAACAAGTTTGGCACAACCTGATCTATTGATCAGTGATACTCAAATCCGTCTCATGAGAATATTTATGGATTGTGGTTATCATTGGGGGATGCCTCAAATGTTAGAACCAATCCTTAAAGTATAGAGATCTCTACAAACACATTACACTAGTGTACATGGGGACGTGGAATAATGAGTCTACTTTCGAACCATACTTTGTTGAAAAATCAACTTAGTAAACAGGCCTAATGGAAAGAAGCGATCCCGTATAAACAAAGAGATAGGTATTTGGGCAGGTGACGCCGACACCGCAAATATAAACCCTATCAAATATATCTTTGTTAGAATGCGTAATGAGAATAAGAGTATGCAGACTCACTTTATGGCGCAAGGTCTCTCAAAAACGCACTGGAATCGACTACGAGGAGATATTCTCTCGTAATGGACTACGATGAGACAATCTCTCGTAATGGATGTCATTGCACTCCACTACCTTGTCAGTTTGGTAGTTTCCGAAAGACTGAACATGCAGCTTACGAAAAGTGATCAAAACATATATCTCTATGGGGATCTAAATTAAAGAGATATACATGAAGATCCTAAATGGACTTCATCCACCCAAATCAAGTGACTCTAGATCACATGAGTACGTTTGCAAAAGAAATTGAAATGTTCACTAACGTGACTACTTGATTGGGAAGAGATTGATTAATATGCAATTGCGTTTTCATTATGGATATACATAGACTCTCAATGAATTAAGAGATATTCTATGTATTGTAAATCCTAAGTTAAGAATGAAAAGATCTTGGGAATACACAGTCTTGAAATGAAACTCAAGGACTGTAATGATGGTGACCATACATCAATCGGCTTAGGCACTCTAAAGAATAAAGTGAGGCCTACATATACTCCCATGATCAGTCGAAGTCTTTACTCTAATAATAGATCTATTTATCATCTAAAGGAAGATGATGAAGAAGTGTTGGGAAATGAAATTCATATACAAGTGCAATCACACATTATTGTACTTAAACACAATATGTAAGACTCGACCTCTCATTCGATGAGAATTTGTAAAGCTATGTTTAGCTCTGCGCCCACGCAACGCAAATGATTCTTTCAAATACTTAAAGATATGAAAGATTTGGGCTTATTCAATCTCTACATAGAATGTGATATGATAAAGAAATTATCCACGTCATAGCTAACTATGCGTACAGAAAAACGCATTAAAGGTGAGATAAGAAAATCTGTTATTACAGATCAATTTCAAATCTCTTAATGGTTCACCCATACTCTAGACGAAGTTGTGACTATTTTGTTATATGAAGGTCATACCACGAGTGAACCTGATGTTCAATATGGACCTATGTATTCAGTTCATGAACAAACTTATCCTCAAGATCAAAGTAAATCAAGTTGGATCTGAGGACGATGTGGCAAGATTTAGTTACTAAATCATTGCTCAAAGTCACATTTGGAAAAACATGTGAAAATGCATAACGATGCTAATATTACTGAAGCTCACTTGATCAAATGAAACAATCAGGGAGAAACCCATGATTAATGTAAAATTCAGAGGGAGGTGCAGACATCAGGGGGAGTCTAGCACATACATGTTGTTTTCAAATATAATAGGTGTGTTGCGCTCTTTTTGTCATTCGACCAAAGTTTTATTTTCTCCCATTAGGTTTTTGTTACTTGGCAAGGTTTTTAATGAGACAACACCACATGCACCATTTTATCTCTGACTCGGCACAAGGGGGAGTGTTGAAGGAAAAACGTATTATGTGTCTTCGTCAATGTAACTGACGATAGATAATTATGTAGTCATTATTGTCATTAATGTATTTCCTATTACCGTTGTAATACAGACCCTATATAAAGGAGATTATCAATGAAATGAGTAGACCAATTCCGATTATTCTACAACAGATTTAGAATTATATATATATATATATATATACATATCCATCGAATTTTAGAAAAATAAAAGTAGATAAAATAAATTTGTATCAAATTTTTTAGATGAATTATATATATATATATATATATATATATATATATATATATGAAGTTTATTTGGACATTGATATAGTGTGTTGAAATTTTTTTTTGAAATAGTACTATTTTTTTTTTGAAATAGTATATATGTGTATGTATGTATATGTACGTGTGTGCATATATATATATATGTATGTATATTCACTTAAATTTATATTTTTGAATAATTATAATTTAAAAAATTATATTTGGTGTTTAAATTTAAAAACGAGCGAGTGTAATAAAAAAAATGGCTTGAAAAATATTTTTCTTTTTTTAAAATTATTTTTATTTTTGAAAAATGACAAAATAATCTAGAGCCATTGTATTTGACAGGACAAGATTGTATTTTAACCCAAATATGACATAACAAGATTTTTGATATTGATTATGTGTCTTGATGAGGTGGCACGCCATGTAGGATTAAGGCCAAAATTCTTAGGACTTATTAAGGCCCCCTATCACTACTCTTTTGGAAATGAGAACCGACTACAGGAAACTTCTGCATGCAGACGATTTACCGTATATATATTTCCTTGGGGCATTATGCATTTAAGTGACAAAGAGATTGAAGATGACTGTTCGCAACTGAAGGTTTGCAATCATTTGACGCAGTACAAACCATATATACGGATATACCTACACAAGCGTCAAAGAAAATATTAGGGCCGGGCATGGGCCGGGACGAGCCGGGATTCACCTGATCCCGGTCCTGTCCCGCGAGATTTTAAACGGGACGGAACGTGATGGGATTACATTTTTTTAAAAGTGATCCCGCCAGGCCCGGGATCACGACGAAATCGGGACGGGACCGGGACCAAAACGGGATCCCGTGACCAAAACAGAATTACAAACAAAGTTACACGGTGGTAGACATTCACACAGCTCAAACTAACTTGATTAGTACTTCTGCTCCATAACTTGCTCGTTTAATACAATTCCCTTGTAAGTCATTGAAAGAGTTTTACTTCCTAATCAATGAATGGGATAGTACAGAACCTGCTACAAACACCATACTTCTATCTTTACGTAATCACAACCAATCAAAAGTTCAAAACGAAAAATCAACAACAAGAACCGCACCCGCTATATCATTACGCATGTAAAAATGCATATATCAATAATACAGAATCTGAAGTCTCAAATTTATTTTCGATTCAGAAGCATTAACAGCCATCACTCGATCAATACAACATCACAGTTAAACCCTCCATAATCAACTTCAACAAAACTCAGTTCAAAATACCCCATTACCAATCAACCCCAAAAATCCAAACTTTTTGCACAAAAACAAAAACCCTAATTGATCTCAATTAAAACAAGAACATAATAAATCTAAACCAACACCCTCAATTATCAAACATCCAAAACTTCATTGAACCCAGATACCAAGTCTCAATTGAACAAAGACAAAAACCCAATTTCGAAAACCTTATAGTCAAACCCACAAAGAACGAAACTTGATAAGTACCCAATAAAAAGTGAACAAAACCCAGGAGAAAAAATCCATAAAGTCAGAAACTTTAGCTAGATTGTGAACCTCTAGAGGCAGAAGCAATGAGATTTGAATAAGAGAGACCAACTATAGATGATGAACCAAAACCTCAACATTGAAATTGATCTGTTAGGAAATTTATCGTCAGATAATAAGAACAAAAAATGAACAAAATTGAAATTGATCAAATTCCTAAATTAACACTATTTTCTCCTAATCAAACAAAAAGTCACCAAGTTCTGAGGTGGCTTGATCAGATGAAGATTGCTGGAGCGAAAATGGAAGAAGGAGGAGGAGGAGCTCCGGTTGCAGAGGTTGAAAGAAGAAGAGACGAAACTGCGGAAGCCTTGGGGGAGAGTTGGCCGGAGGGAGTACCGGCCGGTGGTTCATCGGAGTGTTTCAAAGTGCGAGTGCGAACGCGATTGTGGTGAGAGGACTTAGAGGAGTGAGGGAGAGGGAGTGAGGGAGAGGGAGAGGGAGAGTGTGAGAGGCTGAGAGAGTGGGGCGGTGAGGCTGCGTCTGAAGTTAGAGGACTCAGAGAGAGAGAGAGAGAAACCTAATAATCAACGGTTGATATTTTTTGTTTTTAGTTTTTTATGATATCAATGGCTGAGATCAAGTAAAAAAAAAAATATAATATATTTATTTTTATTTTAATTTTATACGGGACGGGACGAGATTCATTTAGTTGATCCCGATCCTGTCTCGTGAGATTTTAAACAGGACGGGATATGACGGGATCTCTATTTTTCAAACATGAATCACGTCTCGTCCCGGACGGGATAGGGACGGAATCGGAATTTCGGGACCAAATGCCCACCCCTAGAAAATATCAACTTCGATATTTTTTTTCTTGTTCTTTTCAGTCAATTAGAATTGACATCATGATTCTCATTTGTTTTTTTTGAATAACATGATTATGTTGTAGGAGAAAATGAATAGATGCAAACGTAACCTTTATTGATAGATAAGGAGGCCTTTATATAGGCATTACATCAAGTATCCCTAATAATCAGAGATTTCCTATCTACTAAGGTAACTACAAATCTAGTCTAATTAGGTCAAGACACACATAGGAAGTTACGGAATTATCATGCCTTGAACACTCCACCTTGTGTCGCGTACCTAATGTGATACGGTGCATAACATGTTGCCTCGCTAAAACCTTGCCAAGCAAAACAAAACCACTTGGGTAAAAAATAAAAAGCTTGGTCGAAGGGAAAAGAGCACAACACACCAACTACAATTAAAGATTACATGTGAGGTAGACTCCCCCTGATGTCTACAAGACAACTCCCCCTGATTGGTAACTCAATCTAGGAGTGTAAATTAATGACGTATACAAACGCTCCTCACAAGCTTCAAAAGTAGGCGTGGCCAATGATCGAGTCATTGAATACGGTCACATTATCCTTGTATTAGACCAGCTACACTTAGTTTTACTTGGTCTTAAGGAAGAAGGTTGCTTAACAACTCAAAAGTAGAGTTCGCGTTGAAAATCAGATTCACGTGCAGCATGACCTTTGTGGTACTTAGATGGAGAGTTTCATCTCCCAAGACTTCTCGTCATATAGACGAAACGAGTCTTCTCAAGGTAACGACTAATCATGGGATACATATAGGCTTTGGTTTAACGTCCATTAGTTTGCCATAAGCCGATAGATGAACAAGTTCATCACTAACGGTTCTCACATTCGAGATCAAGTATTCCCAAGATCCTTTCATTCTTAACGTCAGATTAGTGATATCTCAATCACAATTCATCCGTAGTTTACACACAAATAGGCATGATTCTTTACATTTCATCTCCAATCAAGTAGTCCCTCAACCGCGTTATACAATATCCAACCAATAATATTTAATTTTATTAATTAAATGTTTTATTAAAATTAACGCACTAATATTTAATTTTATTAACCAATCGTCGTTTATGTGATAGGGACAGCCGCTAGCAGTTCAACGAGGAATACGAGAGGTGTCATATGTTTTGACACGCTCAGGAGAACTGTTGCGCTCCGGGGGAGGATCCAGATCAACGAACCTCCTAATCAGGAGGTTCAGGGGAAAAAACGCCGCGACTACACGGGTTGCGTGGGGGCACTGATTAGGGACAGAGTCCCTATGTTGTGGACACGGTGGGCTGATGTGCCCGAAGAGATCAAGAGGGAGGTGAACAACGCCGCGTCGGTGATTAATTTAAAAAATTTAATTTATTTATCCTAATATTTAATAATTTTCGGTATTGTTATAATTGTAAAACTAATAAAATATTATCTTTCAGGCATACTTCGAGATTGCCAAACACAAGCAGGATTGGGCGGACTCGATGCAGAACTTGAGGTACGTTGGGAATTCCTCATCTTATAATTTGAAATATTTTATGATATTAATAATATTTCTAATGCACTTTTGTTTTTGCCGTAGGTTCAAAGAGTGGAAGAACGAGATCCGTTCCCACTTTAACGAATACGACAACCGTGGTCGTATGGGTACTCCCAGAGAGTTAATGTTTAGGGAGTACGAGTGGCATTGGTTGAAGACAGTAGACTTTGTTTCTGCACAAACCCTGGGGCCTGGTAGATACAGATGAATCCAACTTGATCTCCTGCAAACCTGCTTACTAAGGGGAATACCGGGCGGGCCGGTCTTCTCCTCTCCGATGCCTAAGTCAGTATAGTTGGAATATATAACTTGAGCACGTATGTAAGCGGTGAGAGATATTAGTTACCTATTAATGAGGGTAGTTGGGGTCCTTATATAGGTGGTTGGGGGTGAGGGCTGGCCTTACCCTTCGATGTGGGACTGGCTCCCTTCTGTTTGTGCACTTTGGTGCCCTCTTTGGCAGGCAGGCGCCCCCGGTCCCAGGGTCCCTGGTGGCTGGATAAACTACTGGACCCCGAGGCCGGGTGCTGGTGGTTCGGTCCTGGGCTTCGGGCCGGGCCCTGGTGCACTTGCTGCGGGTCTGTGGGCCTGTTGTAGCCCCTCTGCGGCTACTGTCAACAAGTCCCCCAAGTTCCCGGTCAAGTGCAATCTTGAATGGGGACTTAAAGTCTGTCTTGCTCTTGTCTCGCAGCCCGCAGGGCTATTCACCCTACAGTGCCCAGTCCCCCAAGTCCGGATTGAAGATTAGGCGTGACCGGGCGTTGGGCTATGTTTGGTATGAGGCGGAGTTCACGGGACCTCAACCGGGCGTTCTGCCATATCGGTGCGAGGCGGAGTTCACGGGACCTCGACCGGGCGTTCTGCCATATCGAGACGAGTCCCGGATGAACTTGCAGACTGGACCTCGACCGTGCAGACTGGACCTCGACCGGGCGTCCTGCCATATCGGTGCGAGGCGGAGTTCACGGGACCTCGACCTGGCGTTCTGCCATATCGAGACGAGTCCCGGATGAACTTGCAGACTGGACCTCGACCTGGCGTCCTGCCATATCGGTGCGAGGCGGAGTTCACGGGACCTCGACCGAGCATTCTGCCATATCGAGACGAGTCCCCCAGAGTGTGCTAGCCTTCGGGAAGGCCTGTTGGTGCGTGGACTAAGCTAACAGGTACCCCGGAGAGTGTTACGGCCGTATTGAGGCATTGTTTAACACTTGCTAGTTCTTCTCAGCTTTTGTTGGTTAAGCGTTGAGGTAATGTGCAGGTTTGTTAGCCTGCAGGGAGACTTGTTCTGTGTTAGAGAAACAATCTGCCCGGTGGAGTGGCGTTGAGATAACGAGTCTCGCCATGTATCCCCAAATGTATCACAGTTCAGTGTGATGCAGGGTTTTTATCCTGCTGGACAAGAGTACATGGGTTAGATGTAAGCTCGCCCGGGTTTATAAAGCCCATGCGTTTAGAAGCCTCGAGTTGTTGCTGGCTCGTTCCTGCCCGTAGGCGAAGGAAAGAGACAACCAGTAGAATGCTTTGGAGTCGGTTGAATGTCATATGATCGGTGGAATGCCATGGTTCCGGGCGGATCTCGACCGGGCGTTTTGCCATATTTAGACGAGTCCCCCAGTGAGATGCCATTCAGCCGGTTGAATGATACCTAACCGGAAATTTGCCATGGTACCGGATGGATGGCTCGTACCCGGGACGATGCTCTCGAAGTGGTTTGGAAAACCATAACCGGTGAGAGGCTGCGAAGCTGGTTGGTGGTTGACTTTCTGGGGAAGCGAGGGGAGTGCACGCTTCGTTATGCGCTCCTACTCCCCTAACTGCCGCTTGTAAGTGGGACAGATGTCTGACATGCAGTGAAGGGGAAGTCCATCAGTCCCATCAGTTATGATGGCATGGGAACCTTTATCGATGCTGGGACACGTGTTGGCAGGGAGCGGTCTGAGATGGAGGGGATCTACGGCTGGGGTTGCCTCACTTTTCTTGTTGCCCTATTTATCATCCCCTTGCTCTCCTCCTGCCGCATCTTGCTACTTTTTGGCTGTTGTCTGTCTGCGCTTCGTTGTTACTACAGAGCTGAATTCTTTTGTTTAGACCTATGGCGTCTGGGAGATCTGTGTATTCTGCCGGTGCAAGCCGCGGGCCCATGCGGCATGAGCTGCTGGATGGTGATAGGGTGATTTTCTGCCATGAGCCAATCAGAAGCATGAATGATAGAGAGATCAGGGAGTTTCGGGCGAAGTGGGACATCGACAACTCCATTAAGCTTCGAGGCCTGCATCCCGGGGAACTGGCCTGTAATCTGGAACCGGGTTGGGTTGCCGTTTTCGACGATCAGTTTCGACACGGACTATCGCTGTCGCTGCCGCCATTTGTCCAGTACATGCTTAGCTCGATAAAGCTTTCCCCAGCCCAGCTTCCGAGCAACCAGTGGAGGCAATTGCTTGGCCTCGGGTGCCTGTTCAGTCTGAGCTACATGGACTGGCCCACGGCTAATGAATTTCGGGCGCTGTACAAGATTTCCTACTGCAGAAAGGCCCAGTTCAGCGGTTGTGTGAATTTTGCCGCGCGGGACTTCGGTGCTGCCATCACTCATTTGCCGTCGTCGGTTTCAGATGTCTGGAGGAGGTCGGTGGTGCTGGCCGGTGGCAGGTGGCAGTGTACTTGGAGGGGCTATCAGGTGCCCGGGGCTTATCAATCGATCGACCGGGACCAGACGTACCAGTTGAACGAGTTGGAGAAGCAACGGTTATACCGGCTGTTTATTGGCTGGGACCATGTGAGTCGGAGCTCCTATAATTTCATCCGGTGGAATGTGCTGGAGATATGCCACATGGGGAGGAAACCTGGTAAGGTATCTTGCACTGTTTGTTCTTGCATGGTTGCTTGTATTCTGACCGCTCGGTTAATTGGTTTGTAGCTAATCCCCCCCCCCGGCTCACGGTTCGGATCGAGGAGACTGTCGAACCGGACGAAGAGCTTGTGGCCCCGAGGTTGATGGAGATTGGGGAGGTGGCCGCGAAAACCTTTATTGATCCGGTTACCCAGAGGTGCAAGGAGCATGCCAGGCCTGTCCCGCTCGTGTTTCCGGACGCTCACTATGGCAGGCGACCGGGCGGTGAGAATAACTCCCCACTCCTTATCCGGGAAGTGCGCTCGGTGGGCCTACCAGGTCCAGAACCTGTGGCGCGACCGATGGCGGTACGAACCTCGCGGGAGAGGGAAACAGCAGAGATGCCCGGGCGTCGTCAAAGCGGTCACGGTGAAGCTCCAGCGAAGAGGGCGAGGACGTTTGATGCCGGGGCGTCGAGTTCGGCTGGACCGGTCGAGCGGGCAGTAGTTCCGGCCGTGGAGGTGGGCGGTCGAAGGAATCAGTGTCCGGAAGCCGATCGTGGTTCCGGTGGTGGTTTTGGTAGGTTCGTGGCATCTACCATCGAAACCTTGGGACTTGATCGGGAGGGCCCTGGGGCTGAACAACCAGGCGAGAGTAGTACGAAGCCCGTGGAACTAGCTCTTCGAGTAAGTACCTTATGTGCTTCCTTTTTCCTGGAGTGATACGAGCTAATGTTCCTTTGTTTTCTTTTGACAGCTGGTTCATAGCCTTTATGCCGCGGAGCCCAGAGGGGAGACTGCTGCGGTTTTGGAGAGGCGGGTGGAGGAGCTGGGTGTGCAGGTGGACGTGGCGGAAGCCAAGCTTGTGGTGGAAAGAGAGGAGATCGATCGGTTGAGCATCGAGCTCGTGCGGGAGAAGGAGGAGGCCGATCGACAGGCTGCTGCCCGGGAAGGGAGGATTGTGGAGCTGGAGGCGAGGGTTTTGGAGCTGCAGACCCAGGTTACAGTAGTCGCCCAAGGAAGGGAGAAGCTCACGGAATCCCAGCTTGCTGAGGTGGCCGATAAGGCTGTCGATGACTTCCGGGAGTCGGTGGAGCTTGAGGAGATGCTGGAGGAGGCCCGGTCGAAGGGCATAAGTGATGCCTATCTGGAGTGGAGGGAGAAAGGATGGCTTGATGCCGAGCGGATGGAGGCTGACATAGCCCTGACCGAGATGGCGGAGCAAGAGCAAGCTCTAAAAAGTGGCGGGCCAGGGATTGGGGGCTCCGGAGGCGCTAACTAGCTGTTTCTTTTTGGCTTGCATATATATGTGCTTTGTAACCAGCTTTTTTGATGATGAACAAACTGCGTATTGCAATATTGATGCCAATTATACTATTGTCCCTTTATGAGCGATATTACTTAGGATAGAACCGCAGGTGCTGAATATTCCAGGGGCGGCTGGAATAGATGCCATCGGTATCTATGATGTGGAATGTTGCTGGGCCCACAGCTGCGGTGATTTGGTAGGGTCCTTCCCACGTTGGTTCCAAGGCCAATGGTTTTTTCTGGATTTTCTTCATGACCCAGTCCCCCACTTGTAACTTCCTTTCCCGGACCCTTCTATCATAGTACCGGGCGACCCGTTGCTTGTAGGTTTGGTTTCGCATATGCGCTTGGTTGCGCCACTCTTCTATGAGGTCCAGGTTGAGCCGTACGCCCTCGGCGTTTGTTTCGGCGTCGTAATTCTCGACCCTGCCGCTGGGTATGCTGGTCTCCACAGGGAGTACCGCTTCGCTCCCAAATGCCATGCAGAACGGGGTCTCTCCTGTTGCCTCTGCTGCTGTTGTCCGGATGGCCCATAGCACCGCGGGGAGTTCCTCGGCCCAACATCCCTTCTTGGCATCCAGCTTCTTCTTGAGAAGGGTTTTGATAATCTTGTTGACCGCTTCTACCTGGCCGTTGGTCTGCTGGTGTGCCACTGAGGCAAACAACATCCGGGTCCCCATGGAAGCTGTGTACTGGATAAGATCGGCATTATTGAACTGTGTCCCATTATCCGTGACAATAGTCTGCGGTACCCCGAACCGGCAGTAGATGTTCTTCCATATGAATTTTCTCACTCGCTCCTCGGTGATCTTTATCAGAGGTTCTGTCTCGACCCACTTAGTCTGATAGTCCACTGCTACGATGGCGTACTTGTATTGTCCCACAGCTATCGGGAAAGGGCTAATTATGTCTAATCCCCACTGCGCGAACGGCCATGGTGCTAACAGGATTGACAATGCGATTGCCGGGGCATGGGGTGCAGAGGCGTACATGTGGCACTTGTGACAACCGCCTGTAATTTTTCTTGATGTTGCTGTCATATCTGGCCAGAAGTACCCTGCTCGGAGCGATTTGTGGGACAATGACCTTGCGCCAGAGTGATTACCGCACACTCCTTCGTGGATCTCTCGCATGATAGCCTCTCCTGCTTCCTTTGTCACACACCTCAGCTGGGGGAAGCTATGCCCTCTTCGGTATAACTGGCCATTGAGGAGACCGTACCGGGCGCACCGGAGGTGTTGCCTCCTGGCCTCCACCGCATCCTGGGGGCTGGTTTTGTCAGTCAAATACTTGACTATTGGATCCATCCAGCTCGGTGGCGCTTCTTCCACCGCAAATATCTCAGAGATGGTCTTGCTTATACTCGGCTTCTAGAGAGTTTCAATTTTAGCTCTCCGGTACTCTGGTGGGTAGTTTCCGGTTGCCAACCTTGCGAGGGCGTCGCATGCCTATTTGCCTCTCGGGGAATGTGCTGGATCGTGGCGCCCTTGAACGGCTCAATCAGGGTTTTGGCCAAAGCCTGGTAGGAGGATAGCTGGGGTTCCTTGACCTCAAACACCCCGTTCATCTGGTTCACCACTAAGCTGGAGTCGCTGTATATGTCCATGGACGAGATTCCCAGCTCCTTGGCCAGTTGCAAACCGGCTATGAGGGCCTCATACTCGGCAGCGTTATTTGAGGTGCTGAAAAGGAACCGTAAGGCATACTCGTATGATTGGTCATCTGGCGAGGTTATCATGACACCGGCTCCGCTCCGCTTGCTTGTGACGGAGCCGTCAATGTAAAGCTTCCAGCCGTTGGGGAGGCCCGGTTCGATCTTTACGGTCCGTACTGCCTCGGTGTCCTCGTACTGGGCGGGGTGCGCCTCTGCCACTATTGGGGTGAGCTCACATATGAAGTCCGCAGTTGCCTGTCCCTTGATGGCCGTTCGCGGGGCAGAAGTGATGTCGAATTCTCCCAGTTCAACTGCCCACCGCACGAGCCTACCGCTGGTGTCTGGTTTTGGCAGGATCTGCCGCAGAGGGTGATTGGTATATAAGGTGATGGAATGAGCCTGGAAATAGTGCCGGAGCTTCCTGGCACTAACAATCAAGGCCAGAGCCAATCTCTCTATGTCGGGGTACCGGCCCTCGGCTCCAATAAGTCCCTTTCCCGCATAATATACCGGAAGCTCGAGCGTGCCCTCCTTCCTGACGAGAGCCGCGGAGACGGCCGTTTCGGATGCGGCTATATAGAGGTATAGCATCTCGCCCGGCATTGGTTTGGATAGGAGTGACACTGCAGATAGATATGTTTTGATAGATTGGAATGCCGCTTCATGCTCCGCCGCCCAGTGGATTTTCCTGGTCTGTTGTGCCTTGAGCAGCTTGAAGAACGGGGCGCACTTATCGGTTAGGCGGGAGATGAATCTGGCCAGGGCGGCCAACCGGCCGGTCAGTATCTGGACCTGATTTCTCTCCCCTGGCGTTTCCATATCTAGAATTGCCTGGACCTTCAACGGGTTGGCTTCTATCCCTCGCTGGCTGATGATGTGGCCTAGGAACAGGCTCTCTGAAATCCCGAAAATACACTTCTTCGGGTTCAAGCGCATTCCGAATTTGAGCATCTTACCGATGACTACGGCCAAATCCCGGACGTGGGCCCCTGCAGTCAAGCTCTTGACCAGCATGTCATCTACGTAAACCTCTACGGTTTTACCCATTTCTTGCTCCAGCATTCGGTTGACCATCCGTTGGTAGGTGGCTCCGGCATTCTTTAGACCGTACGGCATCCTCTTATAACAGTAGGTACCTCGGTCGGTTGTGAATGATGTGTGCTCCTCATCATCCGGGTGCATCCTAATCTGATTGTACCTGGCGTAGGCGTCCATGAAGCTGAGCAGCTTAAAGCCGGACGTGGAATCTATAAGCTGATTGATAAGAGCATAATATGCGACATTCTTAATGTGTTTTATCCCCATTTATGCAATTGCTTAACCCTTATTATTGTAATATAGAGTCATTTAGTTAAGTATAGAGTCTTTGGCAGAGTTGTTGATGAAAAGAGCTTAAAACGTGAAAAGTGTGCAATTCTTGAAGAATCCTAATGAAAGCAGGAATCCTTATCGAATCAGGACTTGTTCTTAAGATATTGTGCTACAATTTCTCTTCTTTTATTAATATATTTTTCTCTATTATTTTCAGGAATTAAAGAGGAGATAAATGAAGAATTTTGGAAGCAAATTAAATGAAGAAATCGGAAAGGAAAAGAATTCAAATGCAACAAGGACAAGGAAAGATTTAAATGCTTCGACCAAGAAAGGAATGCATGCATTGATGCCGAAATTTGTATGGCAAGTTTTCAAATAAAATAAGGGAAGCATTCAGCCATTTAAAGGAGTTCTAGAGCTACAAGGAAACAAGGCTGAATTAAGAAAGAAAAGGTGGAGCTTTGTATGGATTAATTCGGAAACAAAGCTTGGAAAGGAAACAAAATTAAGGACGAATGTGGACTGATTTTCTCTCTACATTCAAGGTAATTTTGCTGAATTAAATCAAGGATAATTTAAGGAATATTTTGAAAACAATTCAGCATTTATCCTTGAGTTATTTCGGCAACAACCTAGAAGGAAGGATTGACTTGCTGAACAAGAAGATAGGAGAAGGACTTTCGGATCTCAAGGATTCCTTTGCCGAAACCCTAGCATCCCTTGCTCTCTATAAATACCACACCATATTTTCAGAAAAAGGATCTTCTCTTCCTCACAAAAAGCTTACCAAAACTCTGCCGAATTGCTTCCTTGAATTCTCACCAAGAACATAGCCGAACCATCTCCACCACCTTTCATAAAAATCATTCCAATCATCAACACCAATCCACTTGCTGAATTCTTCCACAGAGGTTGTCACTTGGATTGTAATATTTCGATGGCTTTAGTTTCTTTGTATTTATACATTAATTTGTCTATGAATTATGTATGGATTCTTGGTTCCGATTTTGGTTTTGTTATTTATTCATGGGATTTCCGAATTCTTGTTATATTGTTTGGTTTTCTTGTGTTTAATTACCGAATTATGCATGTGGTTTAATTGAATATGGTATGATGGGCAGTAGGCTTTTGCATGTTTTCTTGATTTAATTAGGTTTATTTCCTTAATTCGTGTGCAACCGAAGGAGATGTCTAGATGCATTCGAAAGGCCATGAGTGTTGTCTAGATGTTGAATTCACTTGCCGATTTAATACATGTTGGATCATACGCGAAGTTGGTTTTAATGTGTATTTATCTAAGGGCTCGAGTAATTCTGGAAATTTACATGTCGATGTGGGATGAGTGACGCCATACCTGCTAACATGTTCCAATTCGACTCATTGTGCTTATGTGTTTCTTAGTTTAATTTCTACGCGAAGTGTCTTTAAACTATTTAATACTATGTTTGGGATTATGCGCGAAGCTAGTCCTAAATAATTAAGGAGTTTTGCTAATTAGATATACCGCGAAGGCTCTAATTAAATTGGAACTTAATTGATCTTGAATTCGATATTTGCTTGCTGCCCCTATTACTTGTTTTAATTTCGTTGCATGTGTAATGAGTTTTGTGTTTTGTGATTGTGTGAAAGGTGATGATCAAATGTATATAATAATTTAGGTTCTATTTTCGTAATTTTCAGTAGATATTAGATACCATTTCCAATCCCCCCATATTATTATGTGATGCTTTATGAAATTAAATGCCCTTGATTTCCCCGGATAGAACGATCCCTACTTGTCAATACTACAATCGACACAAGAAGGGTATTATTGGTATGTGATTATTTTGCAGGTACAATTTGTGCACGCATTGCGATCCCATCACTGATCAATCCGGGGGAGCGGGAAGCTGTCCTTTGGGCACGCCCAGTTTAGATTAGTGAAATCCACGCACATACGCCACTGGCCGGTTCCCTTCTTCGGCACCATGACCACGTTAGCGAGCCAGCGAGGGTACTGGACTTCCCGGATAAAACCTATGCCCTTTAGCTTCTGTACCTCTTCTCTGATCGCCTCATATTTTGCCGGGCTGAAGGACCTCCTCTTTTGCCTCATCGGGAGAACATTGGGCAATGAATTTAGCTTGTGGACGGCTATCTCCGGGGATATGCCTGGCATGTCCTCGTAGGACCATGCGAAGACCGAACTGTTGTCCCGGAGAAAGACGATGAGCTCTTGCCTGACAACTGGATCGAGCTGCATCCCTATCACTACATTTCGCTCCTGGTGGTCTTCCGAAATGCAGATCGCTTCGGTTTCTTCTACGGCCGAAGGTCGCTCTGGCTTTTCGGTGAATGCAGATCGCTTTACTCTGCTTGAATCGATGTCATCACGGGGGTCAATAGTCAGATCCGGTGCTGGCGCCTGCTGAGTGGCCGTGAAGACTTCGGTCCGCTTCCTCCCGTGGGTCAGGGCCTCCACATAATATTTACAGGCGATCTTCTGGTCCCCGCGCAGGGTAATGACACCGGCCGGTGAGGGCATCTTCAATATCAGCATATGGTCGGCTATAAACGTCTTCAGTTTCCATAATCCTGGCCGACCGATTATGCCATTGTACGACGACAAGCAGTCCACAATGATGAATTCAAGGTGCTCCTTCCTTGTCCTGTCTCCCTCGCCGAAGATCAGTGGTAGGTAATCCGATCCCAAAGGCTGGACCACTTCGCCGGAGAAGCTTATAAGTGGCTCGTTGTCCTGGGATAACTTATTTTTCCCTCTCTGCAGCCCTTTGTACGCGTCTCGGAACATCACATTGACAGAGGCTCCGGTATCGATCAGCATTCGGCTGGTTATCCAGTGGTCTATTTGGACCGTGATGAGGAAAGGGTCGTTGTGTGGTTGGATCAGATCCTCCGGCTCTTCCTCCTCGTAGAAAGTAACCGACTTCCATCCGGTTTTGGCGGCTTGGCCGCTTCCTCCTCCAAATGCATACACATCTTTCCCCCAGATTGATCTTAAGCACCGCTTCTTTGAGCTCCGGGTGAGCTGATCTATATGGCCCCCGCCATGTATCATGTTTATGCTTCCGTGCACCTCGATCCCTCCGGGAGGTCGGGTGCTTATAGTTCCTACTTGCCGAGCTTCCAGCCGGTTCTCTCTCGGTTCCCCCGGGCGGGCTCGACTGCCCACAACCGCTCTCTGGGGTCTTGGATCGCCGGTCCTACGGGCTGGATCTTCGGGCTTTTCTGCCGGCATAATGGCTAGGACCCGCGGTGGTCGTTCTACTGGCGCAGCCGTCGATGGCTGTGCCGATCGCACAAGTGGTGGCCTTCTCCCCGGCCGAGAACTGTTGTCATTGCTTCGTCGGGGTTGCCACTCCTCCCGTGCCTCTGCTTTCCTGGTGGTTACAGGGCACGGTTGCGATCTAGCCGCCCGGTCTTGCTCTCACGGGGAGGTGTCTCACAGTAGGTCATCCGGTCTTCGCTTGGGCGCCTTATCCCCACATGTCTCGTGGTCCGCTTGAGCATGCCTGACGGCCACGGTCATCAGTTCATCGTATCCCTGTGGCTCCTGCATTCGCAAGTTGTACGAAAGTTCTCCGGGTCTTAACCCCTGCTTGAAGGCCATCCCTGCGATCTTCTTGTCCAGGTTTCTGACCCCGGCCGTGGCGATTTGCCACCGGTTAACGAAGGCGCGTAGCGGTTCGTGGTCCGTCTGCATGCAATCAAAAAGGATTGTTGATGTTTGGACTGCCCTGGCTTTGAGGACGAACCGGCCGACAAACTTATCAGCCAACTGCTCGAAAGTTTCGACTGAGTTCACTGGTAGTTCGTAGAACCAACTCAACGCCTCCCCCGAGAGCGTCTCTTGGAATATGTTGCAGCACACGGCATCTGAGTAGCCCCTTGTGCCCGTTTGTGACTTAAAACTGTCCAGGTGCTGGTATGGGCAGCTCGTTCCTGAGTATGTCAACTTCAGAGGCCTTTGGCTACCAGATCTTCCCGATTCCCTAATCCGGCATGGGAAAGGTCCAATACGTTCGTTGAACCGTGCACTGTCCCGCGGTCGCCCTGCTTTCCTCTCGCTGGTCTCTAGGCGGCCCTTTATGTCCGACACCGAGGCGGAGAGCTCTTCGATCGTCCGTGCGGTAGAGCCTTCCCGCTCACTTGACGCCTGGCTCATGCGGTACGGGGGCTCGGCCGGGCCGGAGTTTTCCAGAGCTTCCGAAAAGAGGGGTGTGGGCACATGCACGGTCCTTCTTCTTCCCGTGGGCTGTCCTACCTCAAGATGCGGGAATTTGCTAGCCTTGCTTGCTGGCCGCGGTGCTGCCCGAGGAGTGCCAGGCTGGCCCTCTCGCTCTAGGACCGCCAAAAGGGCGACGTTCACCGTCTTCAATTCCCGGCATCGGGCATCCTTCCTTAGCCGATCTTGATCGCCCTCTTCTCGTAACCACTCGACTTCTGCCTTCATCTTTTTTATTTCTTCTCCCGTACCATACCGGTCGGGGTTCTCTGACTCCTGACAATCATGAGTTCTGTCTCGGACGGGAGAAAGGGCGAACCTCGCACCGACCTCAGCCTTTATGTTACAGGCCGGGTCGGGGATCTGAATTCGCGCTTTCGACCTTTCCGAGCTAGCTTTTACCCTCCTTCCTTCCATGACTGACTGACTGTGGAGTTAGCTGCCTTTCACAAAATCGGTCGAATTCTACACTCCGGTAGAGCAACACTCACCTTACTCGTGGATCAAAACTCGGTTCCCACAGATGGCGCCAATTGTTTCTGCACAAACCCTGGGGCTTGGTAGATACAAATGAATCCAACTTGATCTCCTGCAAACCTGCTTACTAAGGGGAATACCGGGCGGGCCGGTCTTCTCCTCTCCGATGCCTAAGTCAGTATAGTTGGAATATATAACTTGAGCACGTATGTAAGCGGTGAGAGAGATTAGTTACCTATTAATGAGGGTAGTTGGGGCCCTTATATAGGTGGTTGGGGGTGAGGGCTGGCCTTACCCTTCGATGTGGGACTGGCTCCCTTCTGTTTGTGCACTCTGGTGCCCTCTTTGGCAGGCAGGCGCCCCCGGTCCCAGGGTCCCTGGTGGCTGGATAAACTGCTGGACCCCGAGGCCGGGTGCTGGTGGTTCGGTCCTGGGCTTCGGGCCGGGCCGGGCCCTGGTGTATTTGTTGCGGGTCTGTGGGCCTGCTGTAGCCCCTCTGCGGCTACTGTCAACAGACTTCAACAACCCACTTATGCAGGTAAATACTAAACTTAACTATAAATGTTTATTTTGTTAAAATTTTAATTATTAGTTTAATTATTTTATAATTATTACACTAATATTTTTTTATGCATTTTTATAATATTTTATTATTTGTTTGAAGGAACGGTCTCGGATAAACTCTGCGAACCGCCGCCGTAACACAACCCTCCATTATGGTGGTTCTAGGCCATTTGCACAATATCAGTAGGAGGCGCTTAGAGATCATCCTGATAGCAACCCGTACGTGGAGACGTTCAAGATCGTTTATCCACAAGCGACAGAACAGCTCGTAAGTCGTTGATTACGATTTTAAAATTTTAATTATTAATTTTACTTAATTATATATTTGTTAGAATATTAATTTTTTTTTTCCCGTTCAACTAGGAGAGGGTGAACCGGGCCGAAGAAGAGGTGTTCCAGCAAGTAGTTCGGGAGACAAACCGAACATTTCAGAGGCAGATCTGGAAGAAGCCCTGCGCCAGGTAGACCGATCGAATGTCCAAACGGCAGCGAGGATGTTCGACGCAGCCTTCCCAGACCGGTCAAACCAATACTACTGCCGGGGTTTGGGAAGTTCTGGAATAGGACTCCTGAAGACCACTAAGGGAGGTCAAAAGAAGGGAGGCGGGGACAACCAACAGATGAGGGGGGAAGTGCAGAGATTGGCCGCAAGATTGGCGGTCGAGGCCCAGAGATCACAGGAGCTACGCCGCAGAACACAGCAGTATCATTTGGATATGGCCAGTTGGCATGCTGAATGCGACAGAGTTCGGCAACACAACTACGCCGGCCAACAAAACTGGTGGTGTGATATGTTCGCGGCACAACAACAAGCCCTTGAACCCCCGCCCCCGTTTCAGCCGTTAGTTGAACCTCCAATGCCTCAACCTCCCGAGTTCGTTCAGTAGGATGACGAGCATGATGGAGAGCAGGATGCTGGGGATGACGTGGTGGACTTTAGTGCTTTAGGTGATGATTAGGGTTATATTTTATGTATATTGGAACAAATTAAATAATAAGTCATTTAGACGTGTTTCTTGTTGGTGTAAATGCATGGATTGTCTTTGTGATTTGCAGGTTGCTTGGAATGGTAATTTAGAAAATAATTAAATTTTTTTTTCCCCAAATGTAAGAATAGCCGACGATATTGGCATTATTTCGTCGGCTATAAGCACTATAGCCGACGATTTTTACCAATTTTCGTCGGTTATAAGTTTTATAGCCGACGAAAATGACATTATTTCGTCGGCTATAACTAATTAATGCTTATTAAAATATTAATATATTTTGACGAAATAACCGACGAAATAGACGAAATCGTCGGCTATATTTCTGAACAAATAGCCGACAAATTTCGTCGGCTATAGGTTACGATATCGTCGGCCATACTCGAAAACATCCGACGAATTTCGTCGGATATTTTGCCCACGTTTGGTCGACAAAATAAATTTTCGTCGGTAAAATCGTCGGCCATACTCGACTATAGCCGACGATTTCGTTATTTTCATCGGCCATTGGTATTACCGACGGCGTTTTTCCGACGAATTATAACCGACGAAAATTTCGTTGGCAGAAGGAATAGCCGACGAAAATTTGGCATAGTAGACGAAATTTTTTTCGTCAGCTATTCTCTCCGATCTGGTAGTGATCTATCACAATCTCTGCTTGTGTTTTTTTTTTTTTTTTTTTTTTTTTCAACTATCACTTTTTATTGTCAACTCGAGTGGACTCACTGATCCGTCAACAGTTTTTACAGACATACGAAGTGTAAAAGGCTAGGTCAGATATAAGATCGATGCTGTAAATTACATCTTAATCTATACAGAAATAAGTTATTTGAAAAAGAAACTGCGTACCACTTAAAATTTTTAAACGTGTATCTGTGGACTGCAGAACTACACGTAGGTATTAGCTAAGTTAAAGTCATTTTTGAGGCAGGGTAGTGATGCTTCATTGAGTTGCCTTGTAGTACTGTTTGGCCGGGCAACCTTGAGTTTATTATATATATATATATATTCAATCGTACAGGTGGCTTCTGGCATGGAATGTGGAGGCTTCTGAGCTCTTGCTATCATATCCTCATATCAGTAGCTACTGAGTAGTATGGAGGTGAGAAAAGGTTCATGGACCAAAGAGGAAGATGATCTTCTCAGGAACTACATTGAGAAACATGGTGAGGGAAGATGGCACAAGGTTCCTTTCCAAGCGGGTAATTCATCGAGAATCCTTCAGATCGATATATACCTAGAGCTCTTTTCTTTTAATTAACTGGTCCGAACTGCATATCCTGAGCTTAATCAACTGGTTTTATGTACACGATTATTTACGAATGCATATAAACTTGCGCGCAGGCTTGAACAGATGCAGAAAGAGCTGCAGAATGAGGTGGTTGAACTACCTGAAGCCAAGCATCAAGAGAGGAGACTTTGCAGAGGATGAAGTCGATCTGATGATTAGGCTTCGGAAGCTTTTGGGAAACAGGCAATTAGTACTCCTTTCGATTTGATAATTACCACTTCTTTCATTCTTTTGTTGCATGCGCTTGCGAAACTTGAAACAAACTACAGACAGCAGACAGAATATACAAACTGCCTTCGTCCTTTTCAATTTCTATATTTATTTATTAAATAAATCAGTCTACCCATTTCTGTACAAAACTCCAAATAAAGAGGAAGACATTTTAGAGAAGCTAGCTGTCGCAGAGGGTTCATTGCTTTTATAAAACCAAAACAGGAGTTATATTTAATTTGTCACAATCAAATGTTCTTGGTCGTTCTCGATCTTCTTCAAAATAGTAATACGTTGTTCGATTCTAGCATTTCAATTTCAATTTTTAATTTTATCCGTACAAAATTTTAGTAATTATACCCTTCATTTGAGTAAGTTTAAGAGAAATGATTTGGGGCCTCATTGAGGCCTAAAATTTGTAGTCTTAATTTTATGTGGCATGCTATGTCACCTAGACACATCACCTACTAGAAAAATCATGTCATCTCATTCTTAATTAAAAATATAATATTGTCCTTTTTAATCTAACGGCTCTAAATTATTTTGTCTTTCTTCTATAAAAAAAAACATATATTTTTGTATGTTTTTGTTTCTTTTTCTTTTTCTATCACGATAATGCTTAGATTTAAATTTCAAATATACTTTTTTTCTTAGAATGCAACACAAAAATTACTATGAAAATTCAATATTTTTGAAAGTATACTTCTTCGAAAGTGTGAGTCCATATGTGTGTGTATATATATATATATATATTATTTCAAGAAATAAAATTTCATCTTTTATTCAAAAAAAAATCCTTCCAAGAAATATATATATGTGTATATATATAATCCGTCCAAAAGAAATTCGATATAAATTTTTCTATTTAAAAAATCTTATTTTTGAATTTCGATATATGATATATATATATATAATTTTAACCCATTAAAGTAAAAAAAACCTGATATATCAAAAAAGTCAAGAATTAAATCAAGAATATTGGTAAAGATGCAAATGTTTATTAAATATTGTAACCCATAAATAAATTTAATATAGTTTATGTAAGGTAACTAAATTATCTCAATGCAAATTTTTTGATATGATTATTGCCTAATTTGGTATGTTTATCAACCAAAATAATTATTAATACATTAATTAATATACGCATTTCTTATTTAAAAGGATAAGATCGTCTTTTTATTTAAGAATGACTTGACATGAATTTTTCAATTGATAATGTGTCTGAATGACATAGCACGCCACATAGGATTGAAACCATAAATCTTAGGCCTCATTGAGGCCCTATATCAGTGCCCTAAGTTTAATGCATGCCTTCCTAAAAATGTTTATGTTGGTCATCTCTTATAGGTGGTCGTTGATTGCTGGACGGCTTCCTGGAAGAACATCTAACGATGTGAAGAACTATTGGAGTGCCCGGCGAAGAAGAAACATAAATTTTGGCAGCACTGAAAATAACAAGCCTCCAGACATAACAAAGACCACAGTAATTAGACCTCGACCACGAACCTTCACCAGAACTTTACATTATTCAAATGCTAATGCTACAACTTCAAATCCTATTGAACTAGGAAATAGTTCATCGACTACATCACAACCTATAGAGAATGAAATTGATGACTGGAAAACTCTACTAGATGAAGATCTCCTGATGAAGAACTTCTGGGTGGAGGATACGTCCTCAATGACGTCAAGTATAGGTGTCAATTCTACTGAACAAGGTTTTGAAATGGACCTGTGGCATTTTTTACAAGATGAAACGATGCAGCAATAAGATTCAGACAACTTGATTCTCTTTAGTGTTGGTGTATAGAATAAAACAATTCCAATCTAGTATGTATTGTTGCATCAGATATTGTTCAACAAAATCCATTTAGAGTATGTTCTTTTGAATTGTAGTTTCCGTCGTTTTAGTTTGTTGAACGTTTTGGCTTTGTATCATGAATGTTGTCATTATTATGTACCATATTTTCTGATGTTGTAGTTTGTTTTTTTTTTTGGGTAAGCGTAGGAGAGACTAAATTAACGTCTCTCTACGAAAATTTATTGAATAAGCTAAAAGTACAAAAAGAAATGGGAACTCAACTAGAATCCTTCCAACATAGATGAAAGAGAAAGAAAATAAAACACTAACTGAATCTATACTCTGGAAAACCAAAGAGGTTCCTGCCATACGAAGTTGTTGCAAAAGAAGGGCAAATATCCCACCAATGAAAGCCTGCATTATCCACACCGTAGTTTGCTAGCCTGTCTGCTGCGGTTGATTACCTTCACAGAATATGTGAGAGAAACGAACCACCATCAAAGATAATAAATTACAACAATTATGTCAAGGGACTTTTAATTTCCAAGGTATCCGTGAACGCGAGTCAAAGACAAAAAATGAATTGCCAGGGAGGAATCACATTCAATCCAAAGTCTTCGCCAACCTCTTTTCCAAGCAGTATCCACCGCATAGCAAACTGCATGAGGCCTCCAAAGTGGTGGCTAAGTCAAGTGAAACTGCAAAGTAACCAATAGAGATACCCAAATGATTTCTGAAAATTCCCCCAAAACCTGCCTGGCCCGGGGCACCCCTAGCTGCTCCATATGTGTTCACTTTCACCTCATTAAAAATTGGAGTAATCCAGTGAATTTCTGTGACTCTTGGTGCAAGAGGAAATCTTGCTAAAACACCAATTGAACGAAGTATACAGAGTTCCACTGCGTGTTATGCATAGTACCCTTGCTACGTGAGTTGATCTCAGTAAGCTGACAAATCACAATCTGTGCAATAGAAGAAGCTGATACGCATATTTCTCTAAAGCGCAAAGCATTACGAGCAAACCAAATTTCATAAATGGCAGCCCCTATCATGCCCCACCATAAAACTCGTAACTGAGAACTATATGTGTGTTGGATGGGGTACTTAAACATAGCTTCCAAGTCTCCAAAATTTTGGGATAACCGAAATAGATCCAGTAAAACTCCCCGTATCTTCTTTGCAAAGGAACAATGAATGAATAAATGGGAAGTAGACTCACAACTTGCCTGACAGAGTGAACATACAGATGCTAAGTTAAAGCCATGAAATTGCAATAAATCATCAGTTAAAAGTTTACCGTGGACAAGCTTCCAAAGTGTGACAAAGTTACGGGGTCGGTAACTTGAGTGCCAAACAAATTTAGCCCAGCTAACTGAAGAAAATTTCTGCTGCTTCAACTCATATGCCATAGCAACAGTAAGAGCACTATCACTAGTAGAGGACCACACCAACTTATCCTCCTAGCCAACTGAATTTGGGAGAGCAATTGACTCAATTGATTGCTTATTTGCTACCCATATTGCAGATGAAATACTAGGCAACGACCAAGCCCATCAATAATAAAATCTGAAACTTTAGAGGACAACTGAGACTTAATTGAGGAGGGTAACTGCAGCTGCGTTATTATTGGAATATCCAACCAATTGTCAAGCCAAAAACTTACCTCCTTGCCGGTGCCAATTAACCACTTGGACCCCATAAAAATATCATTCATAAGCGGCTTGAAACATGGCCAAATAGACGACTTCTTATAGTAAGAACATGGTCTACTCATACTATTAACAAAACGAACCCGAAAAAAATTTGATGCCATGGAGGAGGTAGTAAGAACGTCCCAAAACTTCTTCATGAGGAAAGCATTGTTTATAATTGTCAAATGCTTTATACCCAACCCACCTTCACCCCTCGGAGCACAACATCTCTTCCATGCAACTGTGGAGTAACCACGAGTAAGAATATTACCAGTCCAAATGAAATTTCTAGAGCCAAGCGTAGACTGTAAAACTGTGGGAAAGCATGCTAGTTATCACTGAGTTAACTAGAGCAATCCTACCTGCCATGGAAAGAGTAGTACCTCTCCATTGAGAGAAACGAGCTTTGACCTTATCTGCTGTACACTTGAGTATAATCTCATAAAATTTTTATAATCTTTTAAATATTATTGAAGCGACGGATTTTGCATTACTTCGTCGCTTCAGTATAATCAATAAAAATTTTATAATCTTTTAAATATTATTGAAGCGACGGATTTTGTCTTCCTTCGTCGCTTCAGTATAGAATCCGCGCCACATGCTGAGAACCAATTAAAACACATTGCGCGGATCGACCCTATGAACAGTCAGATTTTCCAGATCTAACGGCCAAAATTCACTCCCCTTTTATATAAATCTCTTCCCCCTCTCCTCCTTCCTCTTCACTCCCTCTCCTCCTCTGTCGTCGCCTCCTCCACCGCCTCCCTCCCTCTCCTCCTCGCCGTCGCCATTTAAGTCTTCGACGATGACCTCGCCGTCGCGATCTAAGTCTTCGACGCTGGCCGACCTCGCCTTCTCCATCCAACCGGGATCGACGCCGGCCGACCTCGCCTTCTCCAACGGAGCTCCTCCCACCGCGCCGGCCACTGATGCAGACCTCACTCCCACCGCTCCTCCCTCCTCCCGCAGCGACGGCAGAGCGCCTCCTCACCGGATCGACGCCGACCTCACCACTCCTCCCTTCTCCCGCAGCGACGGCAGAGAGTCTCCACCTCTACGGCAGAGCGCCTCCTCCTCCGTCGCCTCCTCCACCGCCTCCCCGCCAACTGGACAAAAACTGGACCTCGGACAAAAACAAAATTAAACGAAATCGGCGGGAAATTTTTTTAAAACGAAAATTGAGACATGAAGCGACGAACATTGATATTCGTCGCATGAAATTTATCATCCCATACACTCTAGCGACGACTTTTGAAGAAAAAGTCGTCACCTCAAATTGTAAGCGACCACCCAAAATTCGTCTCCTAGAATTGGAAGCGACCACCCAAAATTCGTCGCCTCGAATGTGAGGAGACGACCCAAACTTTGTCGCTCAGTACGTATGTGGCGACAAACTTTGAAGTCGTCGCTTGAAATATCCAAGCGACGACTTTTGTAGCAAAATTGGTCGCCTCGAAATCGAAACGACGAAAATGAAGCGACGACCTCTTTGTCTCTTCGGTGTCGAAGCGACGACTTTTTTGCTTTTCGTCGTCGCTTCGAACCTGTTCTGGAGTAGTGTATGTATATATTTTCCAAACCTGACCCCCTTTTATCCTAGTCTCATAATTCACTTTGTGCTGTAATGGCAAAGTAAACTGATAATAGAAGTTAAGCCCCAACAACTGCAGTGAGTGAGTGACAGGCCTTTGCACTATAGTGGGAGTTGCACCAGTGTAATATGTGAATAACCCTAAATTTCTGAGCTCGTTGAGACATGGTCTTAAACAAAATGGCTAAGTATATACGTTGCATGCAGTTGTTTCGAAATGGAACCACTTGAAGCACACACTACTTGATTGATCTTTTGATTTTTCTCTTTTCTGAAGAATTCTCAATTTACACTAAGCAAATACAAGTAACTGCATGTGTAAGTGTAAGTGTAATTTCGAGCATCTAGATTGGCTATCACTAAACTAGATAGCACAACTGCACAACGTTACTATGTATTCTCCTGCAAGTCCATCCATTGTGCAGTGCTTTTTATTTTTGCAAAATGAATGATTAGATAAATATGTGTGTGTGTGTATTATATATATAAACATACATGCAGTATTAGGGGCTACATTTTATATGGGCGGAATAAGTTGTTGAATTCTTCATCGGATGCGAGAGTAATCGTGCCTTATGGTTTCTATCGAGCCACCCAGCCAACCCTTACATTCAAAACGTGTACTGATCTAGACTGCTAACAAACTTTTGGTTTGAAAAGTAACAGCAATATATTAATACTAGCTCGATGGAAATCTTCTATTATTGGAGCAAGTACCAACAGCGATGGCCGATCGATAGCAATCAAGAACTATCAATTCCAGATTCTAAGTGTCTAACAGTGCATGCACGTTAACTATCAGCAAAGAAAAAGAGATTCAGTGAGAACCTTCGACTAATTAACGTACGTACGAAGTGCCCTGCATGCTATCACATAGATACACCTCAAAACTTGATAAACAGCAGCATCAATCTCTATTTCGATTTCCCAGTTCATTAAATTTTTTCCTTCTTGTGTTAAGTAATCATATAACAGTTTGTCCTCATGTATTGAAGAAGGAGAAACAAGTCTAGTAGGGTTTGGTCACTGACTACAGATATATATGATCAATGCATGGTCCCAAACGATCACCAGAATTCAACTCTTTCGTTTCTTTCTGTGTGCTTTTCTAGACTTAGAATTATATTCAATTATTCAAGCATGCGGTTTGAGTAGTTAAGCATCTTTGATCATCAAATTTGATTCAAATTAACTTTGCTATGCCACATAGCTAGCCTCCTTTATCTGATTTAAGCATCGAAATACCGTGTTCAAGTTCATTGTCGATCGTGCCACCTAGCCTCTTTTCTCTGATGTTCTCTTTGCGTGGATACTACAGATGCACGTCTATGGGGACTATTTATGTTGTTGTAGTATGTGAGTGTTTATGTAGCGTCTGATTCTGTTTTATGGAGTCAGACTTCGTCTGCAAGCTTTACGCGTAGTTTAAATTCTGGCCTAGCTAGCTAGGTGTCCACTGCCCAGAATATACCATACACATTGTGTTTACATGAAAGCAAATCTCTGAGACCACAATTTTCTGTTTGTTTTCTATAAACTTTATTGCTATTCCCAGAATATACCATACACATTGTGTACCATCAAAAAATTTGCTTTTGAGAAAATAAACAGACGTTTTAGAGCACGTTGTAGTATGTGAGATTCTCTATCTTTTTTTTTTTTTTTCAGTTTTGTATTATTGAGATTGGTATACAAGAGCTGTTGGAATAAAAAATGGATGTTTTTCTTGTAAAATAGAAAAAAATTCAAGTTTTACGAAAGCTGTTGTAGATGCTCTAAGGCTGCACTTCAATTTTCTGTTGTCGACAATGCATGGAAATTGTTCTTTTATTTGAGTATGTAAATGATGATTTGCTGAACTTTGTGGGCACTAACTACTTAAACTAGTGTACTAATTTTCCATTCTGAAATGCACTTGCAGAAGACATGTTTAATTTTCAAAATAATACAAATTGAAATTGATTGACAAGACCTCAAACAGGCGCCGTGGAAGGCTCATTGTGTCGTCTTTTCATTTTCTTAGTAATGACGGTAAATTCAAACTAACACTCTTCACTTCGTGGATAGCAGAAATGCACGTTGCATGGTATTAGCAGAAGTACATGTTTTTGAAACCCTATATATTTGGATCGCTTGGTAGTCCGCATACAGGGCAATAGCTAGCTTGATTTTCATGGAGGGTTTGGGCGTGAGAAAAGGTGCATGGACGAAAGAGGAAGATGAACTTCTGAAACAGTTCATCGAAATCCATGGAGAAGGAAAATGGCATCGTGTTCCTATCAAAGCAGGTCACTAATTAATTGATTAGTTAGTATGTAAGATCGATTACGTGCTCTAACATCAAAGTTTAGACTGCTTAATTATGCATGTTTACGTATGTAATTGCAGGCTTAAACAGATGCAGGAAGAGCTGTAGACTGAGGTGGCTCAATTATCTGAAGCCGAATATCAAGAGAGGAGAGTTTGCAGAGGATGAAGTTGATCTGATCATCAGACTTCATAAGCTTCTAGGAAACAGGTAATCAAAGCATACAGGTCTGATCCTGATAGACATATATGCATTTCGATTCTGCTTTCTCAGTTACTGCTTTCTCATATATATATATATATATATATATATATATATATATATATATATATATATAGGCTTTCTTGGTTGAGAACCTCCGCACCAATCCTTACAGTGCGGATTTGATATTTTGACTAACTTTTTGATTGAAATTTTACATCTCCACCGTCTAGTCATTAGGTACTCATATATAGATCATGTATGCAAAATTTCAGCCAATTTAATAATCGTTAAGACATTCAAAAGTGTGACGGTTCAGTTTTGACAAAATGCAGTCTGTCCATTTGTTTTAATCTAGTTTGATATGTTAATGGTTATCAAATTGGCTGAAAATTTACAAAGATGATCTATACATGAGTACCTAAAGATTAGACGGTGGAGATGTAAAAATTCAATCGAAAGTTAGTTAAAATATCAAATCCGCACCGTAAGGATTGGTGCGGAGGTCCTTAACCAAGAAAACCCGTATATATATATATATATATATATATAGATAGATAGATAAGCATTTGCGTTATTCGTTCTTTCTGGAAATCCAAAGCTAACTATATATCTAAAATAAATCCATTGAATCAATATCTAAGGTTGGCCTTTTCAACGACTTTTTAGGCTTTTAGCATCCTTCTTTAACATCATACCCACTTACTTTCAGTGTAGGGAATTCCAGTAGCTGATATGTTGGTGCTTACATTATTGCCTGATAACTTTGCTGCTTGTTAATGCCTATGCAGGAGCTAAAGTAACATCAATATCAGGGATGCCAATCATAGCCTTTTTCAATGAAATTAATATGAATTAATTAACTATTATTTAAACTGAAAGGATTGTTCTAGATTCCATAACTAACTAAGAAATTTGATGATATTAGCAATGTAAATAAATAGTAAATAATGTTAGCTAATATCATTGCTAACTACAAAAAATGTTACCCCTAAAGTAAATAATGTTCTTAATAGAGTGTAGATTCTCATTTGAGTAACTAAGTCCAAAAGTAGTACGTACTTGTAGATTGTCATTGTAGAATTTTATCCTTGCTTTTATCTGGGTTCTGAGGTGTTTCTTATATTTTTGGACCTAAGGTGGTCTTTAATTGCCGGAAGATTGCCAGGAAGAACTGCCAATGATGTGAAGAACTATTGGAATACTCATCGAAGGAAAAAGAATCAAAAGATGGCTTCATATGCAAAGATAATGAAAGATAAATCCCAAGAAGACACAAATGCTCCTGTAGTTGTAAGACCTCGACCACGAACCTTCATCAAAAGGTTTAATTGTTCAGAAGCATATGCAAACTCAGAGCATAATCCTTCAGAAGATAAATATACCACTTTTTTACCAACAGCACCACCACAAACTCTACAATCAGAAAATTTAATTGATTGGTTATCAGGAGATAGTACAAAGAACAATGATAGAACAATGTGTTCTGATCTTGGTTTAGAGGATGAGTTCTTCACAAATTTTTGGGTTGAAGATATGGTACAATTGGCAAGTATAGATGACCATGATCCATTCAACATCTCCTACGAATGACTTCGATCTCTATGTCTTCCTAGTCCGTACTAGTTTTTTTCTCTTTTGGTTTGCCGTATGTATCTGGCTGTACACTAGTGAAACGTTTCTATTGTATATGTTTTAATAAAAGATTGCCAAAGACCAAAGTAGATGTGGTAATATCGTTTTGCAGCTGATAGCGAGATCAGTGTGCAGTTAGGGCATGCACGTATGTAGGTCGATCGATCAGTGCAGTTGGCTTCAATACTAGGGCTTAATAAAACATGCTCAAAATACATGCCTGTCACAGTGTACGTACCATGTATAATGTATAATGGTTTTTTTTTTTTTTTTTTTGCCATGTATAGTATAATGTTAATATTAGTATAGAGAAATTTATAGTTAGTAACTGTTGATTGTCTTGGCTTTTCGTGGAAAACTGAGGAGATTCGTGGGTTAACCAGAACTCCGTATAAACCAACAGAGTTTACATGGAAAACTGAGGTGGGTTAACCAGAACTCCGTATAAACCAGCAGAGACACCATGTAAACGCAACATATAAATCGAAACGTGACTTGAATATAGCACAAATATATGTGGGGGGAGAACCTAAAATTTCAGCAAAAAAAGAAAACTTTGTAGATTCATATAAGAATTTCCATAAGCAATCAACCAGAAATGGTTCCAAAGCTGATTCTGCCTCACTGATCATTTCTCTTCCAACCCGGAGAACAATAGGTGCGGTTTCCCATTATTTATGTTAGGAAAAACCTAAACAAGTTTTACTTGGCTCGTCTTTAACTTGAAGTCCTAGAATGAAGCATGAACAAAAGCCCAGAAGTGATGTTGCACCTACAAATTAAGGGAAGTGGCACTGTAGTTGTGAATTCAAACCGGACTCGACGATGTACAGACTGCACCTGGCAAACTCCCCATCTCGACTGAAAATAACATGATGAAAATAATAAGAAAAGATATGATAATCACACAGCATGACTAAATAATGGTCTCATAACCCAAATCCTCAGTGTTGAAAGAAAACGTGAAAATCCTCTTTTCAAAATTCTCTTGGCACATTTGTCAGAGAAGACCAACTCTTATTTTTAATGTAAAGCATAGCTTCCATCCACAAGAACTAGGGGTGGGCACGGCTCGGGCCGGGCCCAAAATCTGTGTAACCCGACCCAAAGTCCGAAAAAATCGGTTCGGGCCGGGTTCGGGCTTTTTTCGGACTTTGGGTGAGGCGAGGCGAGGCAAGACTGAGGTGAGGCGGAGGCGAATCGCGATAGAGATTCGCAGAGGACGAAGGGTGATAGCTAGGGTTGAGGCTAGGGCCTGAGGCTACGGCGACTCAGGCGAGGCTAAGGCGAATCGCGATAGAGATGATCAGATGTTGAAGACGAAGGCGCAGACGAAGACGAAGACGAAGACGCAGGCGATGATCAGATGTCGAAGACGAAGCCACGAATGCGCAGGATTCCTAGGGCTGATCGAACTGTCGAAGACTCGAAGGAGTCGAAAGGGACGAAGGGATCAGCACTGATGCGGCTGAGGTCTGAGGAACTGAGGAAGTGAGGGATCAGCACTGATACGGCTAGGGTTGGGTTTTTTTTTCTTTCAATTAATTATGGACCAATCAACTCATGACACATGGCATTATATATAAGTATCGGGCCGGTTCGGGTTTTCGAGCCAAGAAAAAACAGGGCCCGAGCCTGACTATTTTTTTATTTCGATCCGGGCCCAAATTCAGTCCGGGCTTTTAACATAAAGAGACCGGCCCGTTTTGGGGTTTTTTGGGCCGGGTTTTCGATTCCTCGGGCAAAAACGTCCAGCCCTAACAAGAACCATAAATACTCAATATATAACAAGAGAAAGGAGAATTGAGTTTGCATAATAAGAATGAAGACATAAAAAGGTACTTCTATGGTGAAATGAAATAGTTTAGCATTTTTTCACAACAATAGCTCCCCATTACCCC